>VXAA01004296.1:149248-186088 GCA_013399115.1 Anseranas semipalmata
TATATATATATATATATAAACAAGAATTGGACTTCCAAAGTATGGTAGAATCTGGCATTCTCAGCCACTGAAAAAATTTTCAATGTGATGTTCAAGCATAAGATAAGTATCTTGTTTTCTCCCACAAGCCAGCATTTCTGACTGGACAATTGCTTTCATAATGTATGTATAGGCATGTGATTCCAGCTGTGCATTCACTATCCCGTTCTGTGCATTGCCTTACAGGGGATCTAGTTGTTCAAGGTATCCCATCCTACAGGAGAAAATGGGGAACAGTGCTAACTCTCATCACACAATAATCCTATTGGAAAGTTTTAACTGCAGTTTATTAAACTGACTTTAATCTACTACTATATATATTTATATTTAATGTAAGGAGACCCAACATGAAATATTTCGTCCTGATTGCCTCTGAAAGAAAAGTCAAGTTCTTCTGTTAGATCAGAGCCTTACTTTGAAACTTCTGCCATCAAGATAATTGCTATTTGTAAAAATGAAAAGAACAAGAAACAAACAAAAAATCTAACCAGTGTTACAGTTAGACAAACTACACTCACTGAAGAGACTTCTTGTAGATGGAGCCTTAACTTAAATCTGACCTCAGGTTTTAATCACCTGAAGGTAAGCTTAATATCTTATCACACTACAATGCATTCAACTTCTCATATTTTAAATCCTCTTATTTTGATTAGGCTGTAATTCTGCAGAAAGTCCCTAAACCTAAGAAAGGAAGAAAACAAACAAACAAAAAAACAGAAATATACAGATGAAAGGTGTTAAGAAACCAAATGTTTCAAGGGCAGGTTCAAAGCCTAGACTAATAGCAAGTAAATAATACCTTAAGTGAAGTAGCTTCACCCAAGTAGCCCAAGCTTTAGAGAATGTGCAAAGTTTTCAGAAAAGATGCACGATAAAATGAAATGCTGCTCATTGTTCAATAAAGATGATACCATATAAAGATGGTTCCCAAGGGAATAATTTGCAAAGGTGTCAGATAGTAAAGATTTGGATCACCAGCTGGTAAGCTGAGCCTCATTAATGTCCATGTCTGCATTGCTCCCCATTCTGAAAAACCAGTCAAAAGGTATGTTCCAGAGATTGCATGAAGCTTTTGTGTCCTTGGGGAAAATGTTTCATCCACTTGCAGCTGATCTAAGAACTATTTATAGATAGACATTATAGAATCATAAAACTCCCTCCCCTGGAAGAGAAAGCACAACTTCTTGAGGTAGATGATGAGATTAAGGAGCGATGTATCTGAAAAAGGTTACTGTTCCTGACCTTTTATGAAGGTCCAACTGTCTTAATGGATTCACAGACTGTAGCAGATTGGCTCTAAACAGTCCCAGATTCCCTCACAATCACAAGAGGATGCATCCTTCCCAGCTTTACTGAAGAACTGACTAATGGTAGAAAGAAAAAAAAAAAAAAAGACAAATTAAATTAAAAAAAAAAAAGATAAGAAAAGAAAATCATTCAACAGAATGATAACCCAGATAGCTAAGTGATAAGGAGAGGTCTGGGTGGCTAAATGATAAACAGCTATAAAAGAATATGGGGGGGGACACATCTGCAGAAGTCTGAGGGAGAGACAAAAGAAGTGTACACAAAGGAAAAGATGTATAAAACATTGTGTTTTTTTGTTGTTGTTTAAATATCTGGAAATACAGAATTGTGAATTTCTGTAACAAGTTATTAGGTGGAATTCTGGCTTCCTTCAGTTTTTTTATATGAGCTACCAAGGACCAAGTTCATCACTATATACAAAATGACAGCAGTTTTAACAATCTTATACCTGAAAGTGAGCTACAGCTCCTTGACTTTCTCTGCAGTGGTCTCCTTACAAATAAATAGCTCTTTCTGTCCAGAAATAGCTTTCACGCAGTCAACCCTGTAGTCCCACCGTCTACATCCAGTTTCCTGACCCCACCACCACACATTCCAAAGATTGTCCATGTAGCATTCTGAAGGAGGACTGCAGGTCCTCCTGTAGCAAAAGGTACTGTTCAAGTTGAAAGGTTTGGGTGATCCTTCAGGAAGGCAACAAATTGAATAAAACAGTGATTTAGAAAGTTAGAATTCTGGCATTGAGTCTGAGTTAATGCTACAGCTTTCAATAGTGTATATTACTCTAAATAATAAGAGCATATATTGCACTGGTGGTTTAATTATTTAATCCAATTAAATTGTTATATGTCTAGTATGTTTTGCGCATGGTTATGATTGTCAGGAGAAAATAATTCACAGACTTCTTTCATCTCCAGGGTTTACTCTACGTCTGTGCTGATGCAATTATCTTCGTAGCGTGCTCCTTTTCTTGTGTGGCTATAGTTATATATGTCCCTTGAAAGCCACGGACAGCATCATCCTCTACACACACACACACACACAATGTAAAAAGAATAATAAAAAGCCTAAACATCCTAGTGTTGTTGACAAAATGTCCATATTCACCTTAATGCTCATAAGCTTTCTTGCAGCAGTAAAACATTTTTGAGCCCTGGCAGGGGTGATTTTTAATACAGAGCCAGTTGTTAGCAAGAGTTCAAAAAAAACAGCCAAGCTCTCTGTTTCCAAGGCAGGATCATAAAATATTTCAACACTGAATAAGTAGAGATACAGAGCAGATCAAGGGCTAGGTTTCTTAGAGGGTACCATACAGCTTGGAGGAGGTGTCAGCTAACCTTGGCTGGAGATACGGCCTAGAATTTAAAGATGAAAATCCTCTAACTTGGCAAATATGTAGGCCCTGATCAGCAATGTTAACTGAAAGCCGTCAGCTGGCAATATGAAAGACAACGTTCAGTGTTGTATTTGTCAAAAGCATGCCTTTGGCTAAATCCTTGAGAAACTCTTCTACTAGTAATAACGCCATATAACTCCATAGCTCTGTCATATATACCAGTAAGAATGATCTGCCCAAGTATCTAACAATTTGACAAGCATATGGCTACAGCAATTGCTGAATCAGGAGCTTCCTAAACATCTTGAACAGCTACACGGACCTCTACTTACTTCTGTGTCCACTCTAAAGCTGTGAAACAACAATAGCAAAACTCACAAAACTTCTTATCTGTCAACAGATCTCCTGAACTTTCCCTTCCCATTAGTAGTACGACAGCTGAATAGTACTGAGTGATTTATCTGCACCTGCTAAGACACCACACCTGACCCTCTGACTGAAAAACAGATTGCTCATTATGGTATCTGTATAAGATCTGTTGTTCCAGAATGACAGACCTGAATGTCCCACAGCAACGACAACTTCCAGCAGTGATCACTAGTGCATACAGGATAGCATCTGCAAAGACTAAGCTCAAAATCAGAGACCTCTCCCAGGAACCAAATGGCAATGAGACTTACTCATTGTTTCACTCTTCTTTCCAAAATAATCCATTTTATCTGGAGACAAGGATTAAGCCATAAGTCTATGAAGATTACTTAGAGTATCTCATAAATATAAGTCCAGTTTTGTTAGAAAGTCATGTGTAATAAGTAATAAGTGTATCTACCCTTGCTGAATCAAAGGTTATTCAATCAAACACAGGTGCAGCATCATTTTGGCAAAGTGCTAATTGCAGAGCAGTAGATGCATGTTTTAATAATAATAATAATAAAAAAAAAAGTAACAACCCACACAGGGTTGTCTCTTTTTATTACAAAGAAACATACACAACAAAAGGGCATAGTTTCATGTAATCTGGACATATAATGTATGTAAATTGACTATTCAGAAAAGAAGACTATGAGTGCATAATGTGTATTTTTTTATTTTCAAAGTCAATAACTTGTTAGAGCAGCAAGAACGGTTCTGCTTTATACAGGCAAAACTCAGGTACAAATTATTTTGTCAGGAAGAAACATTAAATTGCACAGAATTTAAATACAGTTGTGTCCTGAAAGGTGACTTTAAAATAACATTATGGATCTCTATGTATATTATGCCCCATTTATTGCATACCAGAGTTACTCAGCTGTTTACTCTGTCAGCCCTGAATGGCACTTTGGGCTCTCCTCTACCAGATGCCCACCCATTTTGCAAGGGACACACTGCCCCAGCCCTCAGCTATATTGCTCAGGACCATGGCTTCACTTGGCAATTGTATTTCTCTCTTGACATTTGGTGCAGATGTAGCTCAGTTCTGGCATTATGTTGGGTCTGCACAATTAATGGCTAAACCAGTACAACTTTTGTATGAAACGTGGCTCCAAAGAAGCCAGTGGCAAATATTCACAGTGACAGAGGGGGGGCTGAAGATCACCTTCATTTTCTTCAGGAAGTCTGAGTGAGAACATAGGCTGATCAAATCTTATGCTGAAGGAAATGCTGTGTCCCTTTTCTGAATATTGCTATATTTCAAGTAGTTCTTCCCTCATGAACAGAGGTGAAGGCATCACAGACTCCTGTTCCTTTCTTCCTATAGTACTTTTTCTTTCTTCGCACATTTCCACACAATTTTGATTTGCGTGTTTTTGGGTTGTCTAATTAAGTAGATACACTAACATGCTTCACTGTTTCAATAACACAATGCAGTATACATTTCTTTCAAAACAATAGCTAAGAATTTGTTGTTTAAGTAGTTCTAATGAAATCTGTCATTGTGTTGGACAGTTATGCTTTTAACTCACAAACATCAAACCTCACTCAAGAAAGTTTAGCTCAGCGTACCTTTAAGAATATATTACTAGAATTAGTGGACATACTCCTCCATAATATGGATGTTTTTCTACATTGGCGTCTGCACATTTAAATACTAGCTGTAGTGCTGTTGAGTACAAGGGATATAAAAAATAAAGGCAGCCGCATGGAAGTAAATTGAGAAAAACACAGAGATACAAGGTTAATGTTCTTCATGGTAGAAACTACATATTCTCTCACACTGAAAGCTCATATGAAAAAGAACCGACAGCAATAGTATATTTCTCAAACTAGCATGCAGTAGTCAGCATTGTAAGTTAATCAGAGATGAACAACTTTCTACCCAAAATATCAAAACACCTTTCCTTCATACATTCATTGTGCTCCTCAGACTTATCCTGACTGCTTTTACTAATCTACAAAGAAACCTGTAGTAACTCTTCCACTAACATATCACTTATTCTGCATAGTTATTCCTCTTCAGACTTTCATGACTTGCTGAGGTTTTTATAAAAAGGCTGCAAAGACTAGAAGAGCTTTTAAAGAAAAAAAAAAAAAAAGCCAAACTGATAATTGCACAAGGCAATACAAAACGACACTTCAGTGAAGAAGAAAAAAGGGAGTCTTGTCTCTTCGAAGGCTAATGTTGGAGCATTACCTTTTCTGCTTTCTCAATCTAAGCAGAAATACAAAAATACAATCAAAATGTATTTTTTCTATAGTTGTTGGGTAGTATCGGAAAAGAATCTTCAATTACAGTCGTTTGGACACAAGATATAACAACACTGATAGAAGCAAATAGTTTGAACACCAGCATGCTATTCTCAAAGTAGCAAAAGAGAAAATGCCAGATATACAAAGCATTCAACAATCAGTCATTAAATGGGGAAATGGTGTTTTGAGCAAATGATATCTGCAAAGCATTTGATTGTGCAGCACTATTCAGTCAAGTCCTAATGCAACAAACCTGGAAGAATGAAACGTGATTTCAACCAAATACCCTCCTTCCTCTGCACTCCAATAATTGTGTCAGTATCTTTTCCTCTTGCCACTACTGTGGTTGCCCACACATATACACAACAAATATAGTACAGCAAGCTCCTTGCAGAACATCTGATTTTAAGTGCTAGGATTTTTAAGCCAATCAGCTTAACAGAATGTAAAACAACAAAGTGTCTATTGTACATTCACAGTTTATGCTATTCTGTCATTAATGAGACATCAAGATGAATTCATTCTGCTGCAGAGCAATCAAGAAGCCTTATAAAGGCCTAAAGGTGGCAGAGCCCTTTCTAGACAGGTGAACTACAAATGAACTCAGGGCTAGCTCAGTTTCATTAGCAGCAGAGCATACAGAAGAGATACTCAAGGTTCAGGAGTAAACTCACCATGCTACCAAAGAGCTCACTCATTAAATTTTTCTTTCACATTTCTGCAATGTATACACCTGCTCTTTGAAGGTGGATCCAGTTCGACTACAACGTGTTTGCTCACACCATGCTAACAGCCCCCTAAATCTCACTTAGTAACACCAAGGAACTGTAGGTTCACAATATGGAGCAGAACATCTTCCAAGCCTCCACATATGCACAGAAGCAGCTCCTCCCAGTTCTAGAGACAAAGTAGGCAACTAGAGGCAGGGTATTGAAATACCTGCTTTTTGAAGAACACTGGGTCTTCAGAGTGAAAGCAGAAAATTGCAATCAGCACCTAATCTATGCTAATATGTCAGTTTAGAAGACCGAGCTAAATAAATGAATGAATAAGCTTACTCCCTTTGTAGCAAAACAATAGAAAATCGGTATTTCTGAACTCTCAGTCAGTTTCTACAGTTTAGGTACTTAAATCAGGACTGCATGAATCCTGTTCATCAAGTAGGCCCCTACAAGTCTCCCAAAACAATCCAAAACAAAACAGAACTCACTTTTTAAGCCACAGGTACTGAAAAAGAGAGGACACTGCCTTTACCCATCATTCATATAACAACTTTTCCCAGATGTTTTGGATCAAAAGAACACAGTCAACCTTCAAAATTAATCTCAGATAAAGCCAAGTTATCTGGCCAATAAGTAAAGAAGTGAGATGCTGTTAATGCTTACCTAGTTCCCACTTCAAGGATTCTTTCTTTTCAGTATCCTGCATCTTTTCCATGGAAATTACAGAAACAATCCTGAGCTATAAATCAGAAACAAGGCCTTTCTAATGCCAGTCTGCAAAGCTTACTTTAAGCATCTTCCTTTTTCTCCAGTACTGCACAAATGCCCCTCTACAGAACGCAGCTTGTTTCTCACGCATCTCGTAAGTTTCTAGACATGTGATGACAGAGCCACAGCCCTGCTCCCCAGCATCCCTCTTCAGAACACTTCAGCCCAATTTTTTGCAGGAGAGAGAAAAGCCCTCAAGATTTGGGTTTTTAATGGCTGCAAGGAGGCAGAACTGAGCTCTCAGCATTGGGCACTTGTGAAATAATTGTTAAAAAGATGACGTAATAACCTTGGAAGTTGCTGTTGATAATCAGCTTTAAAAGACCTCACAGAATTATCAGGCGAGATACCAAGTCTTGGGGATATCCCATCTCATCAAGCATGCCTTGTCCACATCAGATTGACAAATGCTGAGTTTGGCCCCGAGCAGTGTCTCAGGAGGGTGGAACAAACCTTGGTCAGGACCTAGTGGCACAGGGCTGCCCTTTCTGCCTCAGCTACAGCCACCACAGGTCTTCTTCTAAGGCTACACCTACTCCCATAGGGTCATGCATGGAAGTAAGAAGGTCAGGACCAGGCAGGTATCAAGACTGAAGCAGGAGGAACAGTAGTTTTCTTTACAGTACCACACAAAGTGCCAAGGCAGAGACCAATTGAATTTGTTTCAATGTAACTGAGCCCCCTAGTCAACAAGGTAATCCTCAATCTTTTGTCTCTTCCTTTGTGAAGCCTTTTCATGTCTGGACTCCTGAATGTGATGCTGAGTATGCCTTTTAAACACAACACTTTTAAATTCATTTCTTTTAAATTCATTTCTACTGAAACCCAAAGCAGAAACTAAAGTGAATTTGTTATAAACAATCTCCATTTGAAGAAGGTCCAAGACAATGTTGATTATTATACAGTTGACTAGTAAATGGAAAACTGCACTGGAGAGCTTCTATTAAACTGTCTTTTACAGGTAGGAGACAGATAAATTTTAAGAGGAAGATATAGATAATACTATATCTTGACTGGCAAAACACTGTGTAAATTTAATCACTTTGTTGTTGTTGTTGTTTTAAAATACAATTATATTTAAATGTCTTCCGTTCTTGAAAACGGCTTTTTGAGATAGTTTCTAATTAAATAGTTGGAACAACCAAACTACCCACTTGATCCAATTTAAAAAGTCCAACTTTACTTTGAAAAAAGGCAGAAAGCTAGAAAGAACACAAGAAGGGGATTAGACTAACCTGTTAGAACCAGTTTTTTCAATGGTACCTTGGCCTTAAGAGCACTGATTTTTTGGGATACTTAGGAACATAAACATTTAAAAAAAAAATGAAAAGACAACAGCCAGCATAAACAGAACCTCAAAAGGTTCGAGTAAGCATCAAAAAGGCCAGCAAAAGAAACATTCCTTATTAACATCATAGTGATGTGCAGCAACTACACTGATTTCAGCAATTATTTTTTATTTAGCATGAATGTGGTAGAGCAGATGTGGCTCTTGATTCTTTTCCAGATGTCTCCTGAATATGGCCCTTGAAATAGCCTTAAAACATTTGGAGGCAGATGAAAGACTTCCTTATGAATGTTTCATTCTACTTTAACCATGAAGCCAAGAGTCACCATGCAGCAGCACTAACTAAAGTTATTCTGAAGGCTAGTTTTTGAGGATGGGAGTAAGGTAGGGGACAGGGCATGAAACACCACAGCAAAGGTATGATACATGCCTTGACAGCTTGCGCTCTGAGGTTCTGACCGGTGGAGTAACAAGGAAACAGAAGTCAAGCACAGAAGGATCTCAGGGAATTGTTGTTGTTACTAAGGAAAAAGAAAGCTATACAGGGTGTGAGAGTTTGTTGACTGAAGCACGATGAGAACTAGGCCTGAAGAGGGATAGTGACATAGAAAACAGCATGGGCAAGTAACCCCCATGAATCTGTGCTCTGCCACCCATGAAAGTGCACCAGAGCCTTAGAGAAGACTTCCCCTCTGCCCCTCTTAAGCAACCCAAGAGGACAGTGCCAATGCCTAATGCCCACCCCACCACCAAGCAGTGTGGAACCCCATGTAGCACCAGCTGCTAGACCAAAAGGAGATATGAGGTAACCTTGAAACCCCAGACAAGGACTTCATGCAGGAGCTAGGCTGTGAAGCTACTAAGAGTTAGCAGAGGAGTCTAGACCCACACTGGGACTACAGCAATACACAAACACCAGATAATGAGGTGGCTACTTCAAGTGCCCAAAAGATAGGAATGGGGCTGGGAGGCTTAGACTGGTCTGCTTTTACTCATAAAGGTACCAGTAGGATCTCTTCCCTGAATGAAACAAACATGGAAACAGGAGACACTCAAAGAGCACTGGTTGTGTCACTTTGGAATATGTCTTGTGCTAACCAAAGCTTAGCCAAGCCAGAAAGCTGTAGCATCTGTCTCATCACATTGTGTCATTTCTACTTCTACTTGTGACCAGAATGAGTATATGCAGAGAAATGTGACCGAGGAAATCAAGCCAAAAAACACAAATATCTTTCAGTTCTTCTGCAGATGTAAGGTAACTTAACAGGATCAGATTGTCCAGTCAGACTTGCTCCATTTGTACCACTTCTGTTCCCAGGCACCTCTTTCTCAGCCGTGAAGGTATAAAATCCTGAGCAGCTTCTAATAAATGAAGAGACAGGATCACTTTCTAGAGGATTAACCTAATAACAAAAAAAGTAGACTACAGGTAGGAATGCACAAACAGATATATAGTGCTAACCACAAGCCAGCTTGATAGCTATGAAATACCAGAAATAGTCAAAAAGGCAGGAGGTGGGTGGGGAGAGTATCTGTAAAATGAAGCTTTGATAAGAATTGCCTCAGAGCATATAATGGACTGTTAGGACGCAGTAAAAAAATACTGTATTTGTTGGAAATAGAAGGATTGAGACTTTTTCATGGAGCCCAACCATCCATTTATCATGAGAGTCCACTGTCACATTGAACATGATACTGGGCCAATCTGCAACATTATTAATACAATAAACGGCTCCAGAGAAGTTAACACGAAGCAGTGAAATAGCTTCACCGGAACCACTCTGAAAGATCACATTAAAACCTCTCTTATGAAAATCTGCAACTTGTGGTTCAACAACATACTTTGTCTTTTTGATCTACGTATGATATCATGCATTGTGCAAAATCCACTATCGGATCTCAGGAATCTCTGTGTAAGTTGTTTTGCAGCTTCATGGGGCTCTGTGTGTCAATAAGTAGTAAACAACACGGAGGCCCACATTGATGGAGATCTGTGAGCTGGTAGTGAACTGGTGGTTTACGTGTAATTTAGTGTAGGCATTGGCCCGTCTTGCTAGCCCTGCTCTATCCAGCATAGTTAGGTTAAATTTCATTGAGATACATGCAGCGTAGTAAAAACATGAGTGTCAACACAATCTTTGAGCAAATCCAACCCCACAGCAACATTAGCAGGAGTTTTAAGTATTGTGACCTGTTTCAGTACATATTTAGATGCTAGCTTGGAAATGTGTGTTTTATCTCAGATAACGGCTCTGGGAAATGCAGTATGAAAACCAGCCTATCCATAAGTAAATATCATATCCTACACTTACATTTTCCTCAGAATACCAAGCAGTGCTCTCCCTCCCTACTCATGCCTCAAGTGTTATGTCCTAAGAACAGATTAAATAATCCCATTTCTATTCCATTCTTTTCCATGCAGAAAATGCTGTGCTCTGAAGAGAAGTCTGGGTGCATTTACAATCCTTTACGTGTAAACTAGTGGGTCACAATTTTTCTGATGACAGCTCCACAACGTGACATTCTGGTCCATTTGTAGTCTTATTATTTAAATTTGTCTGGACAAGATGGAACTTTACATTTCAACCCAAAATATTTTCCCCACTGGTATGACAAGCCATCAGAAGCTCTACTTGTGGTAACTGTGACATCTAAAGGATACACAAAAAGTTATTGTCACTTTGCAGGAGGAATCACAAAGAGAAAAGAAAAAGATAAAGAAGAAAGCATTGATGGTCCAAGATAGCATGGGAAAGGAGTAATAGGTAATGGAAACTGCCATCTTACCAATTTTTCTTCTTAAGCAGAATATTTCTCACATAGAACAATGAAAATTAGTCATTGCACTGCATGAGGGTTGAAGAATGAGACTGGGCGGGGGAGAGACAACAGACAGGAAACAAACGGGTGCAAGAAATATAGCAGGTGGAATTACAGTGTTTAAATCTTACTGGTATATCAAGACAGACAATGGAAACACTCTAAGATGTACTAACTTTTTCCCTATATCTAGCTCTGGAAGCAATGTCTGTGTTTATTTTATCTGGGCATAAATGCCAGAGACAGGAGTGTCTGAACAAAGAAGGGAACACCCTGTTTTTCATATTGCACTTGCATGTGGATAAAAACGCAACATCTGCAACACATAATAGTACACATTTTTTTTTTGTTTTACCTGGGTATATTTCTGATATCAATATGGAAAGCTGAGCTTCACTGATAAACAGCTGTAGATCTCTATATTGTTTCTACTCCCTTCAACAGTGATTGTATCATTGCCATGACAAGTCTCCTTTGATGAATGATGGAGTACTGGACACTGCAGTATGGAAGGCAACATGGAAGGAACAGACCACTGCGTTTGCCTGGAGCTGTTTATTTGCCAGCTGTACCCATTGTGCTGAACAGGCTTCACAAATTGCTCTATTAAATCTAGACTACTTTCCAAAAAAATGAAGATAGTTTCAAATCTAAGGAGATACTGGAAGAATTCTTAAGTTTCTAGAAGACAGTAATTGCTGACCAAAAATAAATGTAGTTTTCATGTAAAAAAAAAAAACTATAACTCCTGATTATCACATGGTAATCAAAGTGAAGCACAAAGCTAGTGAGATAACTAAGCCATTATATAAAGGCGAACAGAAAAATAATACTTGTCATTCAGATAATATTTTAAAATCAAGGTTCTGATTGCAAAGCTATTAAAGGAAAGTTGACCTCGTTCTGCTTTGCAACCTAAAAAGCTTTCAATAGCAGTCACTTCCCAGTATCATTATTTTCCCCATACTTTTTCCTTTTTTAAAAACAGGTTCTAGCTATAAATATGTGAAGTTGTCACATAGGAAATGAAAGTGCATTTTGCTCTGGTTATTCACTTTTTACACTGAAAGGTATTTCAGAGTGTGAAATACCTTCTCATGGTACCATAAGATTATATATCTTACTCAGAAGTGAAATTTATTTTAACAGGAATATTGACTCATTAAAAACTACTCTTTATACCCAAAAGGTCTTGGCGAACTTAATACAGTAAAGGGAAAAAGCACAGCGAAGGAACAATCCACCTTGTCACCTCCCTACACGAGGGGTCAGGAACGGTCCCAGTAACACACTCTGACCAAACTAAGTCAGCAGAAAGCACTAAAAAAAAAAAAAAAAATCACAACTAGTCCTTTAGAATATTTTTTTCACAGTGTATTTACAGCAGAAATGTCATTGATTCCTGGTTGAATTGATCATATTTATTGGCAATTATGTGACAATTTTTAATATATTTTTTAAATTGCGTATTGAACTCCAGATTGCAAAAAATGTTTTTTTCCTTCCTTGCTTGAAATAATTCAGTTGTATTCCTGTACAGAAATGCCCACTGTGTCTGTTTCTGAAGTGACTCCAAAACATCAAGTTTCCGTAATAATAGTAGCTTAAATTACTGTAATTGCACACACACACACAAAAAAAGACACCACACACACACACACACACACACACACACACACACACACCACAAAAATCCACACCAGACATTCTCTCAAAACATGTTTTTATGTCAGTCCCCAGATTCAAAGTAGAGACATCTTGAAATAAACAATATGATGGAGATTCAGTTTGGCTTATATCACCTGAAACTTAACTTATGGAGATCTTCATTTTTCAGGACTGGCCACTACAAAGGAAGAAATCAAGACAGATTGTGGCAAAACAGAAGCTAGTTATCCTGATGAAAGATCTGAGGGAATCACAGCTTGTAAGCAACTGTGACCCTTGTCATTTTCTGTGCAGAGACAGTGTTCAGAAAATAAATGCATATGCAAACAATTCTTGAATCTTGACAGCTGTGCTCCTGTTTTTGCTTATAGGTTCATAATGTCTTCACCTTGGATTTGTAGAGGCAATATTGTGACTTTAATTGTGAGGAGGAGATGGCATTCAGAAGTTCATTTTGTGATGTAGGCAGCTAGATTTTAATAGTTCTCTCTGTACCTATAAGCTTTCCCATAACTTGTCACTTGTGTAGTTTCATCCAGGTCTGTAGCACAGAATCAGTGGATGAGGACAAAAGTATGAATGAACTTATTTTCTCATGATTTCCAGATTTCCTTATATAAAAGGCTTAGGGGGGGGGATAAGTAAATTTATAAAAACAAACAAACCACAAACAAATAGTCCATTACTCAAGAAATGAATACATAGTAGCAGACTTGAAAGATGATGTGGTTTCCATCAGGACTTCTTTTCTACTTGGACTTCATACCCCAAATGTATTTTTCTTAATACAAAAACAGCAGCAACTCTTCTCTCCTATCACCATAGACTGTAGGAACCATAAACGCCTAAAAGCCATCCATGGAAGATTTTTTTCAGAGCAAGCCCCAAAGCAGCATATAGTATGTGTTGGAGTTGGGAAGACCTTCTGCATAGACGAAACATTCATAGAGAAGTGGTTGCAAGTTTAATCTAGTCTACCCCCAGGGTCTGCTCAGAACATCCCAGAACCCTAGGAATGACTTAAAAGGCCCTTAAATATCATCTTTCCCTACAGACTGTGCGTTTCCTCCTTGCAACTTGATCCCCAAGAGGATAATAATTTTGTGATGATGATCTTCACTTTTCCCTCCAATAAAAGAGCATGGGAAGAATAGCGAAAAGAATTATTCCTACTGTAATACATGAAATGTAGATTAGAGACTGAAGTTTATTTGCTAGCCTTAGCAATCAGGGCAACAAGGGCCACAAGAGTCAATAAAACTTGAGAATCAGTTCCAATTTCACTTGCTCCACTTTGACAAAAGGTATAAGTGTCTCCCTCCCAATTTACATCACTGTTGGAGTGGAAATATTGACTGCAGGAAAAGTTAGAGAGACTAAACAAAACCAGCCATTCTAAGGGAAAACAAACAGTTGAGAAAGGATTTCTACTATCACTTTAAATGAGTGAGAAAGTCAGAGCTCCACTGAAGTCAACTAGATATTCAGATAATCCATAGCACCCTATGCTATGCATTTGGCCAAGGATGGGATAGTCAGTCTGTGACACTTGTGGCTAAACAAAATACAGGTAAGCTTTACTGTACCTTTTTCAGTCTTTGAGAGGCAATGATTCAGTTTCAGAAGACACAGGCAGCTTCATACAACATTTCACACTAATATACTTTCAACAGACCTCATGGAATAACTCTGGTTTCACCTTGATACAAACTGCAACAGTTCAAGAAGTAACCTGTTTTGAAACTTGCTCTGACGAAAGACCAAGACCCTTTCCAGAAAAGAACAAATGTTAATGAACTGAACCCATACATGGGTTCAGTTTTCAGCCATATAAATCTGAATTAATATTGTCAAAGCGAAAATAATTTTATGATGGTGCCACTGCAAAAGGACAATGACAAACTGTAAAGAACTTCCTTAAAAAGTTATCCAGCAAAAATTCAGCTTGCTTGGGAACTTGCTTGGGTAACTGCTTTACGAAGCAGGCATCTCTATTTATGTGTGAAGTCTACTGCAATGCTTTTTATCCAATAGGATTGTTTAGTGGAGAGAAATACATTGGCCTTCAAAGTTTTTGTATTCTGAAACAAAAACAGATTTCAGGTCAGGTAGCATCTCTGGTTTTAAACGGTTTATTGCTTCATTGTGTCTTAGTCACATTATTATGTGATATCTTTCCACATATAGAATTTTCAGTGTTCAAACACACAATAACTGTCAGATTTAGCATCCGAGTGAATTAGTTATTCATCAGTGGAGAAGGCTTTTCCAATCAAAACCCTTTGTCCATCTCTCTGTATAATGAGCATAATGGACTACTTCCCTTTCCAGCTCATCCCACTCCCTCTTCCTCCTAGCCCTTGTCAGAGTTGCCAGCAGCTCTAGCATGAAGAACTCTGAAGCTGATGACATCTGGGAAAACCTGAAAAGCAGAGGGAGATGGAAATATTTTAACAACAGCAGCTGCATCCCATTCAGCTGGCTTGTCAAAGTACATCCTGATTGGAATAAATAAATTACATCTCAGCCTCTGAACACTGGAGGGGAAACAAGGTGTTTACAACACAACACTTAGTTGGATCAATTCCAAACTGTGACATATGTCACACAAAGTTGCCTTGATGAAGATAAGCAAAGGTTTCCTTCCAATGTTGAAATCAGTGCATTAGCATTAAAATGTTGATTTTCATTTTGAATGACAGCACCATCATATTAGCACATAATCAACATAACCTTGTAGAGAAATGCAGGATTGGAGAACATCTTGAAGTGTGTTTATGATTTAATACTGACTAAAGCCTACAGAAAATTAACACATTCCCTAGATGTGGAGAATTGTATTCCGATAGATTCCAATAGATAGTGTTTGTATCTGGAGATACAAATTAGATATTCTTCAGCTTCTAAAGACTGACCATTTTATAGGAGAATAGCTGTTGGGAAACAAACAAAAAAAAATTAGTCCTGCAACTAGTAGTAAGAGCAGTTCAAAGCCAGACTCTGGATCTAAATAGCTTCAGTGAAATCCAGCTGCAAGCTTTCAGCACAAGTTTCTCTTCCCCCTCTTCCCCTCTACAAAGCAAGAGGTGAATTCTGTGAATTGCCAAACCAAGACTAACACTGGACTGGAAGTTAAAGCCGGAGGCTACCCTGCTACATGAATCCACCATAACATAGCTCAGTGCAGACTTCTTGCATCCTTGCTAGCCATGTATTGGGCCTCTGCTGATCAGAAAAAATGGTAGAGCCCTCCTGAACGTACAACACACATCCATGTCATGTGAGCAAAAGGACAGATAGGACCCCAAGACAGATAGGTCTTAAACACCTCCATCTCTTGTTTTTAGGAATATGCCAGAGTAGTATTAATCATTACAAATGTAGCAATGGTCAAGGAGAACAGTGTCTACAGTCTACATAAGTTGCCTTTGCTTTGCACACAGGCCTCAATCATGACCAGAAAAAGAAGAAAAAATAAAGAAAGAAATTACCTTACAGGACTACAAATATATGTGCTTTTTGTCTTTGGTGCAATAAGGATTCAGACAGTACACACTACAGATATTTTGCAGTCCATCTGCTCCAAGAGAAAAATATTGTTTCTAGTGACAGAAAATTTAAAAGTTGGAAAGGAGAGAGAAGAATGTCATGGAGTCTCCATTCTGCTAGATTTATAGCACAACAGTGCTAAGATTATAGCATTAGCCAAAAATTATGCAACAAAGTGGAGGATCAGGTCCTAACCCTGAGTTACTGGAAGTTGCATATGTTTAACAAGCAACAGTGGTCTAAATTGAAAAATCATATTCCTTCTTCACTGTGCCCTTGTTAGACATTTATCTGATAATTTTTGACCCCAAATCAAATTTGTTGACATTAAGCAAATGCAAACTATTAGCACAAAATAAAAAGTGGTTTTTTTTTTTTTAATTTATTTATCGGTTAACTTTCTAATCGCAGAATTTTAATACTAATGATTATTTGTTCCAAGGTGACAGCCTGCACGCAATCCAACTTGCCCAGTTTTGAAGGGAAGCTTATGACTCAGGGAGTCATTTTCAAACAGTGCACAGTACAGCTGGGGGCCTTCCACAATACCCTTCCCAACAAGCAGCTCTGCCTCCTTCCTGCCAAAGGCCATCCAGCCAGCGATAGCCACAAGTCATTCCTTTGTTAGGACTTCACACCCCCCAGCTGGACAGACCTTCTGTTTTCAGACTACTTGGTGTGAGTAGGAGCAGCAATTGCTCTGCGGTGGTTCACACTTTGACAGTGGGATTTTGTTTCTACCCCACCTACCCTTGTATTGGACCAGGATTAAAGTCTTTAAAGCAAAATACAGTGAGAGGTATAGCTTTAGCCCCAAACATGGCTGCAAATATCACCATAAAATCACTGAAGTTGTAAGATTTAAAAAAAAAAAAAAGGGGGGGGGGGAAGATGGGGGAGATGGGGACAGACATTCTTTGCATTTTTCTGAGTTGTATTTGCCTGAAAACCAGAAAAGAAATGTGTCAATAATCTTGACCCTTAGGAGGAAACTAGGAAGAAGCAACATACTTATCGTCTTAGGTACTCATAATCAGACCTTGAACTCAACAGACCTCAAATTCAAGTAGTTCTGCACCATAGTTTTAAAATAAAGGGTCTTTAATCTCTGCTGATCCACAGTATTGCCTGTGGAATCAAATAATATTTCTGCTAGCTTCCCTCCATCTCAGAAGGAGCCTTCATCACCACCTGGTCATTGTATCCTATCCTCTGCTACTGGGGACATCATGAACAGATCCGATGGATTGCTGTCACATTACCCATCACACTCCTGAAAAGCTGGCAGGCAGAGGAGAATGCCAAAAATCTGCATCCAATATATCAGTAAAAACAACAGTGGGAACGCCATCTCATAGTGAAGTATTCCCCCTGTAGCTAGGAATCTTCCCTGACAGTCCTATGCCCTACCTATACGTACTGGTTGTCCTTTAAATATTCCCCTCCACACTTTGCATACCTTAATCCATCACAGGTTGCAATTTTGTTAAGAGTGGACAATGATGAGTGGTTTTGTGCTGACTCAGAGTCCAGGAGGCAGCTCCTGCTAAATAGGGATACTTTCATCACCAGTCCTTTCAATCCCTAGCTCCATTACTGTAGAATGGACAAATCCTCTCACTTTGCCACATCAAACAGCAGATTACAGCAGTTACCCTCCTATCTTCCCCCTTTCCCATTCTCTCTCAGGCCAGCTTAATAGTCAACCTCCCACTTTCTTTCTGGACACCAAGCATTATCAAGAGTACAAATAAACCCACTGACCTAACTCTTTTGCTTCACCTTCATCATAGGGTTGCTTGCTTCACTTACAGATAGGCAGCTGAATAAATGTATTGAGCTGTCTGCATTTAAGCAGAAAATGACACTGATTGTCACTAAATATAATGAGTGCCGTATGCATGTTTCATTGGAACCACAAGCTCAAATTAGCCTGTCAGAATTTGACTGTACCCTGATGCCAGCCTGTCAAGTGACACAATTAGCTCAAGAGAATAAAGAAAAAGCTTGTCAAAGCCATCAAGGCTTTCCACTTGCTCAAGTCCCATCCCTTTGCTCAGTGCCTTTATTAAATCTAAATGCATTTTGTATTTGCAGTTAGGTAGATACTGTCTCTTTGCTCCCTCTTCCTCAACTCCCTTGTCACCACCATTTTCTTACTAAAAAACCATCAAACCATCAAATCTGTGGAGAGGAAAAGGAAGTAATTTCTTATAGGTCCCTAAAGTCTAGTTTTCTTACAGTGAAAGGGAATGTTTACCTGTAGATAAAACCTTATCAGTGGCTCAACTTTGCTTTTCTTGTAGAGCACTAAAAAGCACTAGAATAATACTGGACTTAGAGATGAACTGAAAGAGCAGAGACTTCAAGCAGAAGAGCTGTCTTCCTTCTAATTCTTTCTTTCCCCACCAGCACATACAGAAGGGCAGCATTTCTTGTCACAGACATCTCAAAGAGCAGCAGGAAAAAAAAAAAAAAAAAAAAAGTGAAATCAAGCTCTGAATTGCTATCTGTTGCCTCAAGGGCACAGTCGTGCCTAATGCAAACTGCAAACTCGCTAATCCCAAGCATGTCCAAAACTGACTCAGAGGCTGGCAACTCCAAGCTGCAGCTAGATCTACAAAGCAGACAGCCTGTTCAGACTGCTCCTTAGCAACAGCTTTCTTCTTTTCCCAAGGACCCCCTTTCAGCATCTTAGCAGTTCTCAACCCCATTTAGCCCCGACTCCACACCACCTCTTTGTAATTCCAAAGACTCTGTAAGGATACCAGCACATTAGCAAAAAGGAAAAAAAAAAAAAACAACCCACCAAACCCACACAAAGAAAAAAACTAAACCCTGAAATGATACCCTTCATCAGTATTTTAGTTTTCTTCTTTTGACCACAAGAATATTCATATATGTATAATCGTTATTAAAAAAAAGTGATTGGTGATCTCTTCCATAGACTAGACTTAGCCACACTGATGGTGTTTCACAAGATGAGGAGTTACGCTTGTTGCTGATCATGGAGCCAAGGACACCTTGTGAGATGCTTTGGAAGCTGCCCAGAGCTGCCCGGCAACTCTGAGGGGGTAAGGAGTGGGTACTTGGGTCCTCCTCTTTTTGTGCTAGTGGAATCCTAATCCAGCAACACTAGTTCTTATACTGGCCTTGTAGCTTAGCAAAAGACACTTTTCAGCCCCAGAACAGCTTTCCCAAGGATCCTATTCTTATCACTGTATTTGGGATGGTTTCTTTTCAAGAAACACACACCACAAACATGTCACTCCCCAGGCAGCACTTCCAGCAGAAGCTAACTGGTAAAAACTAAACTGATTTCATTAAGGGAATAAAACCAAACTTTTAACTCCAAGAATGAAAAATAGGTTAAAATTAAACCATAGCATCTCACACTGAGATCCAAGATTGTGTTTTATAAGAAGATACCTTGCCAGATCTTAGATTCTTGCCTAGGTTTCTGCTTATACCAAGGAAGGGGTCTCTGCAACATTATTTAACAATTTTGACAACCGTGTATCACAGTGAGATTGCACTAACTTACACACCATAAGAGGCCCTGGTGTGTCCCTACCTTCCTGCAAAAGCCACACCTTCCACTTTAATGGCACAGCAACTGGCGTGGTAAGAGGGTGGCTCATCTAAGCTGATACCCCAGATCTTTAGCCAGTGCTCTTTCTTGGCCTCACTCTCTGTGGCTTGGCTTAGCCGAGAAGAAGGGGAATGAATGCTCTGTCAAGTCTGGGCATAGCAGCTGCCCCAGCTTCCTTTTGCAGAATCACCAACTCCAAGGCAGCAGAGCAGGGCATGCAGCAGTGCCTCTGATGCCCCAGTTTGGCAGCTTGGCATACCAGCATGGACCCACGCTCCCTGGCAAGTCCTCACTGGCCTGGCAAGGCTAGACAGTGGAATGAAAGGTACTACAGATTCACATAGACCCTAGACAGTTTGTGGAGATCCAGGGGAAAAAAAAGCCGAGAAAAAACAATCATCTTTGCAGCAGTGAATTGCTCACTTCACGTTTCAGAGCACTACCTGATCTCACACACAAGATTTACTCCAAGTCAAGAGTATTTCCATCCCCTCCACATTCTCACACAAAACACTGCTGAGAGCAACCAAGCACACACACAGTACAGATGAGTTAGCCTCATATTGGTGGTCTTTCTTGAGACATGTTGTGCACTAACCTTTCTAATTAGATAGTTTTCCTTTTCATGTTCCCTGCCCCCAACAAGACTTCAATACTGGCCTAAAACAAGCAAAGCCTTCTCTTGTGGCTGTCCCCATTAAGCTCAGCTTTCCTTACAGGGAATGCTTACACCTCATACCCTTCACAGAACTCTCACTTGAATTCCATGCAGTGAAATTAGGCTATTCACTATTTATTAAATAATTTAGCAAGTTGTTTTCTGATGCTAACAGACATTACCTTTGGAAATTCATATGTGAGGTTGCCATTTTGCAGCTATCACACAAGCTTTTATCCATATTCTTCTACCCAATAAAAAAAAAAAACGTCATACAGGCAATTTCTCAGAGGAAAATCCACTCTATCTAGAATGTGTGGATTATTTAATCAAAGGCTTCACCTGAAGCTGAACAAATGAATTGGTGAGGCACCTAGGACTCTACCCACACTTCCAAGATGTTTGCAGGGGAGCAAAAGGGAAACAGTGAAGAAACAGAGAAGGGAAGAGAAAGGTTGTGCAAAAGTCTCAGAAAGGAATAAAACAGGGGTTTCTGGTATCTTGACATTGATTTGGGATACAGTTGTTAATGGTATCACCACTTGACTTGAGTGTCTATCAATGAAAGAATGACCAAGCCCCTGCATGTTACAAAAGAATGAGAGTCACAATCATCCCCTGGCAGAATTTTCATTCCATTCAAATGTCTTTTTTTTGCACTTGAAATATCCTTTCACCTAAAGAGAAATCGGCTCTTCTTTTGATAAGACAAGCTTCAAAGATGAAGATATTAGTTTGTGCCATTAGCTCCATCTATGTCTATACATTGGCTCGTTTAGAACCAATACTTCTGCACTTTAACAATAATTGTTCAGCTTAAAGACTTCCCCTTCAGCTTTGCTCTTGAATAGCTTAATGTGCTGTCAAGTGCAGCATGTCTTTCTAGAAAGAATATTTAAGAAGGCATTAGAAAATTTGCTAGTCAAGCCAATCCAATCTTCACTGCTTCTCTAGTTATGCATGAAAATGCAAGACTGAGGGGTGCAACCTTCTTTAACCCACTTATACCTCCCAAACCCTCTTCTGTATATTTTGTGGTGATAAACAAAAGTTCATGCTCATCTGTGGCTGAAAAGATTTCTCATGATTATTTCTAAACCTTAATTCTGAGGTACCTCAGGAGCCCAGAGCCCACACCAGGTTGCCTGTTTAATCCTTTGTGTAGATTTCTTGAAGCTTCAACCGAGGGCTGCTAAACAAAAAAATTCTGTTGCACAGAGTACAAAACAAAAGAACATAACTAGTGCACTAACACTTAAATATTAATCAGACAGGGCTGAAACATGGAAACATTTAGAATAAATGTTCTTGGTGGTATTATTAAATGTTAAATTTTATGCATACTAAATCATTCTGTAGCCTGTTAAAATAGCTTTTTTCTGTGGTCTAGGAGATGCATAATTAATATATTTTTTTTCTAGCCATCAGTGCTTAATAATTAAATAGTTTGACTAACATTTAGATGGTAAAAGTACAAAAGTCCTTTGAAAAAGCCTAACATTTTTGTGAAGAGCATGACTGAGATAAGTCACATCTATTAGTGATTTTCTTATTATAATTTATTTTAAAATAGCACATACTGGTCTCTTTAGGCCCTTCTGATGGCTGGGGTAAGGAGAAGGCTTTTTTTTTTTTTTCCTAGTTTATGAATATATCACTCAAGTGTTTTCTACTTGCACTTACAAACTGGGTGCAAGGAACAGCTAAATAAATATAAGAAACTAACTGGAAACTTTAAGTTGCCTTTGTATTTGATATCAGCCAAAATGGAGACTTCTAATAATAGTTAACACTTCTCACTACAAATTTTTACTACATAGTGAAAACATTGAGGTCATGAAATTGCAAGATACATAACAACAAGCCAGTGGATGGACGGATGATCCCCACCAGCTGTGGCACATATTCCTTGTCTGGCCTTCTCCCACCAGCCTGCTGGTCACACGCAACAGCCCGCAGCTGAACAGGCAGAGCACCGCACTCAAGCTTTCAGGTCTGAACATGAGCAAGGTGTATGTGGGCAAGGGCCTGGAAGCGAGGATAAACTAGTGCTCAGCATCACAGCCCAGTGCTCATCAAGCTTCTGGTAGGTATTAGGGAAGTTTTAAGAAGAATTACAAGCAGGCATTTGAAAGAGCAACGAGGCCACTTCACAGTGTTGGAGAAGGGCACTGGAAATGCTTGTAAGCTCCTGTAGTAGCAGGAGACAGCATGAAAGTACTTGCCCAAGAACATAAAAAATGAGGGTGAAAGAACCTGGCACGTCTGGTGCCAGGTGCTTCCTGGAGGTGGGAGTCAAGCTCTCGGTGCGGGGAGATGGTTAGGCCTTAAGAGAAAAGCTATGGCTTATGTTTGATGCAAGATGGAGAGAAGAGCAGAGTGGTGAAAAATGATGTGCAATACAAACAATGACTGCAGCAGTAGCATATATCAGTTGTATCCTAAATAGAAGGGAAAAAATGGATTCTTAGAAATAGTTTGAAATAGAAAAGGGAGAGCAATTCAGGGTGGAAAAAAAAGGCAAGTTTTTTCTGGGGAAAGAAGGTTAAAATTAAATGATTCTATATACAGAAGTACTAATTTCAGCTTAAAAAAAAAAAAAGACAGAAGCAAAATGCAGTTCTGCAGTAACTTTCTTCATAGAATCATAGAACGGCATGGGTTGAAAAGGACCTTAAAGATCATCTAGTTTCAACCCCCCTGCTCTGGGCAGGGTTGCCAACTACTAGAGCAGGCTGCCCAGCGCCACATCCAGCCTGGCCTTGAATGCCTCCAGGGATGGGGCATCCACAACCTCTCTGGGCAACCTGTTCCAGTGCCTCACCACCCTCTGAGTGAAAAAATTCCTCCTAATATCCAACCTAAATCTCCCCTGTCTTAGTTTGTAACCATTCCCCCTTGTCCTATCTTATTCCAGGATGCAAGACAATCCCTCTTTTTCCTTGCTCTTCAAATTATCACAGCAATGGCATTTCATGGGAGCCCAGTAACAACCAGCCTGAGCTTGAAGAAATGCTGCAGGAGCACTGCTGCTTTACAACAGGCTCTTCTGAAATCATGTCGCCCTCCCCCCAACACCCTCAGAAGGAATAAAACAAGCTGATAGCTGAATAATGTAATCAACAGCAATTCATTGCCTTGAAGTTTAGTAAATATGCAGCAAATATGGAGTGTGGGGTAAGGTACTTTAGAAAAAAAAAAACAACAGTCTCTGGACAGAAGCAGACTGGAATCTCTCATGTTAATGAAAATCACATGTATATTGTATCTTATGGATACGCAGTTCAAATGCTATACTTCAGGGAATAAATATATCATGGTAGGTACAGAATCCAGAAACATAGATGAATATTCTTTTCAAAGCATATGAATTTTTTTTAAAACAAATTTTTGAATAAACTCCCATCCAGAAATCAATTAAGCAGCACGTTAAAGAAAAGCATGCCACTTGTTTCACTGGAAGTGAAATACGTTCATGGCAGGTAAAAGATCCTGCTGCCTTTGCTGTCCTGAAAAATACCAGCGACAGCAGCTCACAACAGGAAGGATTTCATTTTTCAGCACCACGGCTGTTTTCTTACCAGCCTGCTATACCCTACCCAACAGTATGCTGTTTGCCTTGTCCTGCAGCTCCCTTCGCCTGGACCAGCACCCCCACTTAAGGGAAGTTTTGGGGAGGAAAAAGTACATTTCCCCAAAAGTGTGGCAAGCAGAAAGAGCCCAACCACTTCTAAGCAGAATGAAATGTATTTGATATGAGCTGTTATACAGGCTGCCCCACACGTTTCTACAGAACTGAAATGTTTCTGCCTAGTAACATTAGTCCACTAAAACTATTTTATCTACAGAACTATAGGGCATTAGTTACCAAATGCAAGCTAACAAACATACAGGGAGTTTCATCTGAAATATAGTTTATAAATACCGTTTCTCTACTGATGATGTCATACTTCCACAACCACAACCCTCATGAATCTCTGATAATAGACATTTGTAAATCACCTCCCTCAACCTCTTAACTGAAAAGTTTAACAGAAACCTATTTTAAAGGAAGCTGATAGCACTTCTCATCATAACACAATAATTAGAAGGGGAAAAAAAAGTTTCTACAGAACTGTCAGGAAGTTTTGAAGAGTACTCGCTGAGTTATGTAACTCGAGGACAAAAGTGACCTACCATCACAGAAGGTTACACAGACAGAGCAATAAAAATACAAAAAAAAAAAATGTGGGGGGGGGATTTCTCCCCACTACCCATATTCTGCAGTTGTAGAAACAAGCAACCAACAAGTAAAACTGGAAAGCAGAGAACACTGCTACACAGGAGATGATGAAAAATGAAAGGAAATAATCTGGATCTTGGAAAAATACATACATTAAAATACTGATTCAGAGGGGTTTTATGTTACTGAAGGTGTGATTAAGATTAAAGCAATGTCCTTTTGAATTAATGCAGTCGCTCATACAGTTCATTTCCAAAATGGAAAATGATACCATGATACTGCCTTTAACCTCCAGTTGTACAAAGTGCAACTCCATTACCTGCGGGACCACAACATCTTTCCAGAGTAACCAGATGTTAGACATCGTAGGGGTATGAAGCATCTTCGAAAAGAAACAGGTATTTCAGCATGTATTATAGTGAGATATCATCTTCTTGCTTTTACACTTAACTTGGTTTTCCAGGTACATGCACACAAGTATTGGAAGGGAAAATTTTTCACACATGCAAAGCCTGACTGCACAAGTCTCAGCCATGTGGCTAGCCCTTATAAAAACCATTTATGTGAGGAAGGAGGTAGAGGATCCAGCTTGTTAAATGTTTTATTTATTTAACCATACATTATTAGGATCTGCAGTATGGGTGCTGGTCACTGTCAAACTCAACAGATCTGTGCTTTTGTCAGCAAAAATAATAGACCAAAGAAATAATTAAGCATGTAAGCTACCATATTTTTCAAACACACTGATTATTCCTAGTACGGGGCATGCAGATCCACAGTGAATATGTAGGTTTTTCTCAGGTATTGCACACCTAACAGCATGGTCCTTCCATTTAATTCATCTTATCTATCCCATACAAGACCACTTGTAGGAAGTGCAAAGGATCTGTTTATACTTTCTGGTAATTTCCTTCTGCCACTGTTAATGGTGTTGTTGTTGTTGTTTTTTAAACTGATTTAAAATGCTTTTATCCATACCCATTTCTGGCTAAGTATGTACATGCAGTAGTAAGAAGCTGATAAATTTCCCATATTTCTTCCCTTCCCTGAGGGAACTCAATGCCAACCACAGTATTTTCCCTTTGAGGCTTTTACATTCTCCTCTTTAAGTGACCTCTCTTTCTTTCTCTTCACCACAGGAGCATGACTTATTGTAACCAGTATGAAAACTGGGTTCTGGAACCTTTAATAACAGGCTGTGCAAGCTATGACATGAAATGAAGACACTGAAATCATTACTGCTACTTAAATTACTCTTTTCTTTCATTTTGAGCTTCATTTTTAGCAAATATAATCATCCACCCCAGGCTCTAGAATGTTAACTTCTCCGCCTTCCTTTTTCAATATTAAGAATCCCCATCAAGTCTAAAGATGAGTATGGGAAAGAACTGGATAAAAAAAAAAATCTTAATTGTGCTCACTCCCAGGTCGATAATAAGAACTGCTGAGGGCAGGGATACCAGAAGAGAACAGGAAAAATATCCATGACTTGTGAATGGTACCTTAGCCCAGCAGTTTGGAGTGTAACAGTCCAAATACTATTTAGTAATTACTTCGCCTGTGGAGCTTCATTTCTTTTTTTCTGCCCCCATAATACCTTTAAACTAGCAACTGAATCACCATCACACAATATTGCCACTACTTGGCAATTGCCAATTCTACTACATAGAAAACATGACATAGAAAAGCATATGCTATTTGCCCTTAAGCTGCTAAAGCATGCATACACAAGTGATCGCCATTACAATTCTGACACTTTTCTTTATGCTAGACATGGTGAGAACACCACAGAGACATTATTTATAAAGGAAGTTCATAAGTTTATAATGCAATCCATGGGGTCTATTTACACATACACTAGAGAATAGACTTTTACCAAGGGAAGAAAAAAAAATCCATCAGAAAGTTGAAATTTCCAGTCTGCACCAAATGTGAAATCGTTTTCATGCAGATGTTGCCTGCTGGGAGTTTTAATTAAGTGCCTTAGGGAGGATCCACAGCAGATATACTGTGCTCATTGGCTAGACTGCCTCAGTTCCCAGAGTGCCCTGTCATTTCCACACTTTACAAGTTTATGACCTTCATGAAGTGTGGTATCCTGTACCTGTTGGAAGCGTCCACACTGGAGAATAAGGGAATGAGAAATAAAATTACAACTTCCTGGCATATCACTGCTGGATAGCCAAATATTCTAGCTAACAACATGCATTTTGAGGAGTATTTTAATTTTTCCAGAGAAAGTTCAAAGTTTTCTCCTGAAAGCAGACCTCTCTCTCTCTCTCTCTCTCTCTCATACACACACACACAGACAGACACACAGACACAAGTAATAGAGTCAAAACAATTAAAAAGAATACTGAGGTCTAATACACACAAAATATTTGTCTGTCCTAGAGAGTATCCCTGGGTTTTGCAACATCAGTGGGCTGCAGGGAGAACAGGAGGGGAGGGAAATCATTCAGCTGGTTGTCAGGTCTCAGGAAAAAAGAAAAGATTACTCCAACTGCAGACAAACAGTGTAATGCTTGGACATCACTGAAGTCCTACTTAAAACATCAGTATCAGTTTTGTGTGTATAGAACTCCTTCCCAGATCAGCGAACATTACACCCAGTGAAGTAACATGCAATAAAAATATATGCACATATATTATCTCTCATGGTTATAGGACCATCATTTTTCTTTCCCCCACTGCTTTGTGTCTTCATTGTACAATTTAGTATCAGGTGTTACAGAAGTTTGCTCTAACCAACTACTTTGGAGGCCTACTTTCAGAAGTGCCAGAAACAGAATTTTGACTAGTTTCATATGCCATTGCAAATACTTCATCTGACTCTAAACATTATGTCAGGTTTTGTTCAGCCATCTATACAATATAAAAATGACAGTTGAAACAGAAATACATGAATGTAAAAAAAATATAATTTCATCCTAGTTCCAGGCTTTAGTTCTGTGGGAATTTAGACATTCAAGAAGAGACCAATTAATTTGCTGAAACTTTCTTGTACAAATAAGCTTTCTTATACAAATGTAGGTGAGTTGTAAACCAATTCCCTTTGTCTTGACAGCAGTTTTCAGCTACAAGTTTATTGTCTTCCCCCAGCCACGTGGCCAGTAGTTTCCAGCAGGCTGGCTGATCTTTCCATTCCTTTTTTTCCTAAAGTCAACCTATGAGAATGCAGATAAAAATCCTGTTTGGGAACACATTTTTATTATTTCTCAGTAAATAGTTAATGCATCTCATTCCACATCCAGCAGTACTCTGGTCACAGGGTTTAATAAAGAAAGTCCGCAATTACGGATGGTGGCTGGTTGCATAGCATTTGCAGCCTTAGAAGTTCTCCCTATGGTTGCCCCAAGATGACACAAATATGCTGAAAGTGCCCTTATATTCATATATACTTTGACTTTGCTGCAAATAGCAGCATTTGTTAAGATGTTTGAAATACATCCACACTATTATAAGATGTCTCAAGTTAACACAGAACTACCGTGAAGCACCTCATATATGCGTGCACACAAAGCTAATAAATTCTTTTGTATATTTAACAATGGTAGTAGCTTGTTTAGCAGCCCTTCACCATCAAATATCTTGATTGCTACTGTCTAGGCCTGGGACATGCTAGTATTTTCATTCTAAGGAATGAAACAGTTTATATTAACCCAGATTGCTAGCACCAGTCTAGTTACATAGCCTGAAATGCACAGAATAAACAAGATGATCTAGAGGTTCCTGTAGCCTTACACTTCAAAACTATTTAGAAAAATGTATTTCATCACATTATTATCCAAATTCTGACATGTCTAACCTTCTATTTTTCCTCCTCTACTTATCATGTGGCTAGTAAGAAAAGAAATACAAACCAATTTGCAAGGATTACAGCTGCTCAGGTGTCTTTACTACCTTAATCAGAGCAGGGATCTGGCATTCAAAGATAAAACATAGTTGTGTTTAGAAGGCCTGCATTTCCTTTCTGCACACAAGCAACATTATCAAAAGGCAAGTCTTGCATTTAGCAAGACTGACTGAAGACATGGGAACTTGTGACAGCAATGAAGAGGGTCTAACTATTTTTGTTTTTACACTGATAAAATCTGTAGGTATAGATACAGATGGTAGGATTACGTTTGTGCTCATTTGCATGGCACAGAAATCAGGTTTTAACTTAGACTTATAAAAACAGTGAATAAAGCAACATCTGGAGTTCTCCATCCGGTGACAGTGTTAGCAGTAGTATATATAGAAATGTATTGCTTTATCACCAGAAACTAAGCTTCAATTCCAAATTGTTGGGTAAACAAACAGCATAGTCACTGTTTACCAAAGTTGCCATTGCCTTTTCATAGAAGCAGGCAGAAATTCCGTAATCTCATGCACACAGGCAAAAAGCAATCCCTCAGCACTAACCCTTCTTGCAGAAGAGCTCTCCTGAACATCTCTGCAGATGAGAGACTCAAATCAGAGTCATTCAGAGGTGCTAGACAAATATCAACATCACACAATGACTTTTAAAAAGAGGTTATTCTCCCTGAAGCTCCAATTCCATTCAACATTATTCATCACTTCACCCGGGAATGCTTATTAAAAAAAACATTACCTGCTCCCCTCTATCCAACAGCCTAAAGTAGCACCAGCAGGCTACTTCAGGAGGCTCTTGGGCTGTTTGGCAGCTCATTAAGTGCCGAAAGATGCAAACAGCTCACAGCAGATGAGAAAAACCCCAAGGAAGCCAGTAAACTAGATCAAAGGGACCAGGCACACACAGAAATCCTTACAAAGGCTACCTTCCAGGAACAGTGTAAGGAAGCCAAAAGCAATATATTGTGGCCAGTAAAGGAAGTTTCCCCTCCCACACAGAGTTCTGCTCTATAGCCAAAGGAACCTAGGATTTGAAGTCTTTTAAAACAAAATAAAAACAGGATACATGAGAAACACCTCTTCATGGAAACCGTATTCTTGCAGAACTCCAGTATAGAACTAAAATTCATCCCAAGTGGTTTTGAACCCTTGCACATCAAACTGGATACAACATATACGGCCATAAAATGGTGCAGCTCCACTTCCCTATGTCATTGCCAAGAAGATTCACAGAACCCATCTCCAAAGCAAAGCAAGTACTTAAATACAAACCCCCAAAAGAGCAAACAGGTTTGGCTCCTTTTCGGAAGCACTCTGATTTCCCTCAGAGGTGAAAGGTTCTCATTTGCTGCTCTGCCCACACCACTTGCTGCCACCCTTCTTCCATTATGCAAACTAAAGCACACTACACCTTATCTATATGGCTTTTCTTTTTCTAACTTCTTTCTTTCCATCCCCATTACCTTTGTAACATTTCTAATTAAAATCTCAGTAATTCTTTAGCACCTGAAAAACAGCTAGTTCATGAAGATTTCAGAACATTTTTGGATCTTTATTTAGATTTGAATTTGTCACCCCACTGCTATCTTTACTTAAGAAAAATGAGACGGCTTGTGCATGAACACTCTTTCTAAAACAGTAAGGCATACAAATACACCTATTCTATATAAAAAGCCCACCTCTTCCAAAAAGCAGTTTTATACCCTGAATTTATATTGCTTCAGCTTTCAGCAAGCTATGGATGTTCTTATTAGTACATCTTGCTCTTGACAACTGCACGTTTTTCTCATTATATTTTTGTGGGATTAGCGTACCTCCAGAACAAAGTTGTTCTCCAGCTTAGTCCCATCTCATAGCAAAATCACATCTGCCAGGCATACTTCAAGGGAAAACGTTATCACAACCTTAAATATATGCAATGCAGGTCTAGCACCAGGAAACATTGAAGGGAATCACATTACTCTTCCTTTGTGTTACCATGTTTCCCAGGTGCTGCTGTCCTTTTATCTGACACAGCTGCAGCTTCTCTGAAGGAAGCTTTTCTGCACCACTCAGCCTACAGGCTGGTTGGAGGCATGGGCAGCCCCAGCAGGTGGGCAGGATAATTGACTATCTCTGTGACCCCTGAAATAGGGAGGAAGGGGGGAGCAAGCAGAAAGTGAGTGTGGGTAGGATCAAATGTCTGCATGGAGAAAGAATTGTTTGCAGGTGTCAGGAGGAGCTGCAGAGCAAAAGTTTTAAACCCCAGATGGATGGAGGGAAGAAAAAGGAGGGATATAGTAGGAGAAGAGAAGGGAGGAGGAGACTTAACTCACAAACCTCAAAAGTCCCATTGAACTATGTGTTTTCTGTCCACAGCCTCCTAAAACCCTTTTGATACTCAACCTTTCCTAAAATACCACTAGTTGCTCCCCCAGCTAGTGCTCTGGCACCACAACAATCCTTTACATACCCACCTGTAGGTCCTGCAATGTCCAGACTGCTCTCAGCTGTTATTCTGGTGCCAATATGTCCTGAACAGGTTCTACTCCACAGGATCCTGAAGAATACACAGCAATATTTTGGAATCCTGTGTAGTATTTCCTAGTCAAGATTTGGCCCAAAATATTGCACTTCAAGAAAACAAGCAAAGAGATTAGGATGGTGGAAATTTCAGATGCTTGAATCTGCTCCTAATTAAACAAATGATCCAATGTAGACATCAAATTTGCTGGAAGAGGAAATAGTGCTCGATTTTAACCTGTGGAGGATGTACAGTGGTAGACTTGAACAAAGTAGGATAGAAGCAACTATAGATATTGGAAAAGAAAGCTAACCTATTGACAGATTAGAGGACAATATTGCAGAAATACTAGTTAAAAGAAGCTGTATTGTGTCATGCCTTTCAAGATTCATAAGATAAAATCCTAAATGGGAGGGGAAAAAAAAAAAAAAACACATGGAAATCTCAAGCGTACAAGCAGCAGGCAAACTTAAAATACATGCTCACAGAGTTCAGTTAAAAAAAAAAGGCAGAAACATTATGTCCCATCAGAAGTCAGTGGACCAGAGATCATTTTGAAATCTCGTCCCCAACAAAAATAGGGAAATGCTTAAGAATTATTAGTGTAGTTATACCCACATTAAAAAGTGCATCACTGTTCACTTCGTCAAATAGGTGGAAACTTAATGACTAGGTTTTCACTGCATATACAGGCAGCTTTACTTGTTCTTTTTTAAATTCCCCTAAGTAACTCTAACTTCATCATATGTTTGGGTTCTTTTTTTTCCTTGATAACAAGACTGAGTGTTAATTACAATATCTTACTACTATCCAATCCTTGCATTTGGTTTATTGATAAAAATAAGAGACTGAATTCACCAACTGTTCTAGGTTAAATAATTTAATCACTTTGGATAACAACGTAATTAAATAGAAAAACAACATGGAAGAAATGAATGCAGGGTTTTGATTGTAAGTCGTGTACATATTTTGTAATGACTTGTAATAAGTAAACTATTCCTAGCAGCTAGTTAATGGGAAAATACTTGCTCTTTTGAGAGCAGTATTCTGCTATAGTCTCACTCATATAGAGTACTAGCATGGGACAGATAAGCTTTGCAAAGATCTAAGGAAGCAAAAGGAGCTCCCTTCTGCTCTTGGCTAATGAAAAAGAGTAAGCCTTTTTTGCCCACTGATGTAATTTGCCATTCCAAATGTTACCTTTGTTTCCTTTATGAGTGGGAAACAAAGGTTTCCTGACACAAATGAGCCAAGCAAACCAAGAGAAAATAATTGTAGAACTGAAAAACATCTGTGGCATTGTATAAAGACAAGCAATATATGACACAAAAGCGATAAGAGAAAACCTTTCCAGGATGGATAAAAAATGGATATGAGTTGATAATCCTACAAAATGAACCATCAACCAAAGAAGACTTTCTCCCCTTTATAATGAATCCTGCCCAGAAAGGTCTTCCTCACTCCGAATCTCTCTGTGTGAGGTTCCACCTTTGGAAGCAGATGTTCTTCACATTTTCCTGTGTTTTGTTGTTATAATGCACAATGTAGCAGTAACCATGGTCTTCTCTCTGTATCATTTGTCCTACAATACTAAACTTGAAAATGAGTAATAGTACTGCTGGCATGTTGATGAGAGCTTTGTCAGTTAAAGAGTTTTGCTTTTATTTAAGGCAAAGTATCTATTGTTGCTTTTGTGTTCTTGTGAGTATTCAGAAGCCTTGGTCCTTTCTATGATTTAAATGATGTTTCACTTAAGTGAAGGACACAGTCTTCTCCCCTCCATCAAAGTGCATGATGGAAACCTCTTGAAAGGTAATTCCCCTTTTGAAGACTGCATGAAGAAATCAGCCAGATGTGCTTCTAAGACATAAAGTTGCATTTCAGAAAACTGTTCTAGCCGTCTAATAGTCAGGAAAGTGAAACACATGACGAGGCAAGCCACAGAGGGTGAGAATATATTTCTCTATATTTTTAAGGTTTTAACAACAGGATAGAGGTGGAAAGTTAAGCTTCATGAGAACTCTTCCAGGTCTACTTATCTATGATTCAGCCATCCAATTCACTATTTCAATTTAAAAAACATGTGAGTTTGAGCTTGCTAGATAAGGACAGTTTGCCCTATCAGAATAGAATGGGGTAAGGAAAAAAGTAACCATATAAGTCTGTGTCATCATCACCATGGTGCAAATAATGTTGTTTAAAGTCCATTCTTCTTTCAATACAGTTTCTCAATAAACAGAACAGGAATAAGATAATATTTACATGGTATTTATAAGTTATTCTCAGTGTGCAGGAAAACAATACATCTGAGAAGAAAATAACAATTTTGCTACTGAATGGAAATATCTCTGTTTAAGAAAAGCTCCAACAGTACTCTGCATTAGTTCTGCTGTCCTTGGACCTAATAAAAGAAATATCCTATTTTAAGGGCCTTGTGGAAATTTCTACCAAGATCTTTAGAGTTCACCAGTAGAAAATATTAATCATATAGGCAAAAAGGGACCTAATAACAGACACTTTGTAAGAGGCACAAGCATATGCAGAAGAAGAAAAAAAATCTCATTTCCACTTTGCAGTAAGTTGGTATCCCAGAAATAACCCAGAACAAGTAATTGATCTTGGCATTTGCCAGCACCCTGAAATCAACCTGAACTCAAGCCAGACTAAATGTAAAATAAACCATTTATTGACTTAAGCTAAAGTGATAACAGAGTTACAAAATTTATAGGAAAAAAAATAATAAAAGATGAAAGTAAAGCCCCCTACTTCACTCATCTTAACTGTTGACATGAACCTGCGTGGTGCAGCTGACCCGCTCTTAGACATTCAGAGCTCAAGTCCCAGCATCTAGTTACTTAGCAGAAAGGAAATATTTAAAAAAAAAAAAACTTGAAGAGAATTTGATTTGGGATTATCTACTTCCTGCTTCTCCCCAGCCCCTCAGATCTTCTCTCTCAAATCTTCTTTTTCCCTGTCACTTCTTCCTTCAAAAGTGTCCCTTAATCTCCTACTCCCTGACTGCCCCCATATGCTTTGGAAACATTGGTGTCCCCTGGACGTGATTAAGTGTGATTATAACTTACCCAAATGGTAATCAGTCAGCTAGTGATTGCTGTGATGCTTGACTAACCCCTGAACAAACTGCTAGCCACTTGTGAAGCAAAGGGCCACTCTGCGCAGTTTCAAGTCCTTATGTAGGTCTTTTTCGTGTAATTAACTTACATTCCTCTATACACAGGTAACTTTGCTAATCCTACTTTATATGGTCACCCTGCTAGTATTAGTATGTGCATCATATGACTGGATTTCATTTGGGAACACACATAACAGTAACGAGTCACTTCAGAGTAATAACGGACCTGTGCTAACTGCGCTCTCAACCAATATTTGAGGTATAATCTGATATATTTTTAAATAATAATGCTGCTTATTACAAAGACAATTATCATAGTGTACCTACCCATCTGTTCTAATAATTGTCCATCTCAGTGCCAAAATGAGACAACCAGTTGGCATCTCTGAATCTCATAAGTTAGCACGAATGGCTTTCTCCTGAGAGAATGTCCCTAGAATTTGAAAGTCAATGGTACAGTAATGTATCTAGTTTTCTTTGGCACCACCTTGTCTCCAGGAGAAATAATTCCAGGAACTTCTAATAGTGTAACAATAATGTCCAATTTTTTTCATGGAAGTAAATCCTCCAGTATCACAGAGTGACTACAGTAGTAGCGGTCCTTCTGCCTTTTATAAACAATATCACACATAAAGGAGAACGGAGAAGACCTTTAAAGAACGTCCATGGACACATTTTAATTACTTAGAGCTGCCACACCTTGAAATGAAAGGAGAGTAATTGTAAAAAACAGAAGTTTTCCACTTCCATCCGCAATTGTTGGGCTGAAAGGGGCTACAAACAATATAGGAAAAAGAAACTTACAGTGGAAAAATCAAAAAAAAAAAAAAAGAACATGTTAATAATCAGTCTAAGCTGAGTTGATAATGATAAGTGGATAAGAATCCACAAGAGGAAAAAGCAGCTCCTCATCCTCTTGGGCATGCCTTATCAGCCACCACCATAAAAACACTAGTAAACTGAAAGTCTACTGTAAACTGAAAGTCTAAAAATGAAACTGAGGAATATGAACATGAGGAACTGATCCAAAACCACCATTGTCCTGTTGTCAGTGGGAACAAGACTTATAAGTAAACACAAAAAATTATTTGTGCTTTGCTTGCTAGCATCCTGTGCTAACAGCATACACAAATGTTAGAAATAACCAAAGGTGATGATAAACATTATCTTTAGCTATAAATACCAGCCCGAGTATGTGAAAGCTTTATTAAAATAAAATGTTGCCAAGTTTTGGATGATTCAGAGGAAAAAGAAATGGCAACTTATTCCATTAAAAACAGACTCAAAATGTAAATAAACAATGTGGCAGCATGCTTACTGGTTAGTCATGAGTGATGGACTAGGAGACAGTGTGAGAACTCCACTCCCAATTTGGTACATGATCCAGACCAAGTTATTTAGCTCCTGTTTATCTCTCTGTAACATGGGTGCAAGAAAAGTTATTGCCCAGATGGCAGCATGGTGAAAGTTAACTGATGTTTGTAAACTTCTGGCAGAGTCCCCGATGAGAGGTGAACACAAAATAATATTACATTCACCTTCTGGGAGCCCCTACATTTATTTCATAAATGCAATAAAGAGAAAATTGAGGGGCAAATAAAGAGAAATTGAGGGTTAAGAGAATTATTGAGAATCTCCCATAATAATTAGTGATTTCAAAATGCACATTCTAGTTCAGAATACCAATAATTACTCATATATGAATATAGATCAGTCTTGGGTTAATGGCAGTTTTATATTGAGAGATGAATGCATACATCATTACCGGAAGAAAGTTCAAATCACATTTTTACCCTTTCCCCTGCCGTGATTTCATTGAAAGGATCAGATAGGCTTCAAACCACACACAGAGAGAGAAAGAGATTAAATATGGAATCTGGGGCTTTGTGGTTACCATATTTTACTTTACCATCCTAAAGCATATTCTTGAGTAATCACAGCTGCTCCCAATTTTCCATCTCTAAAACAGGACATGGGAACTGGCACCATGGACCCAAATTCAGAAAGCATTTTCCACAGAATTCTGTCACCAGCAGTGAGTAGCACCATATGTTGCTATATGAAGTTCCCTTCCTACTCCATAGATTTGATATTACCGAGAGATTCTGGCTTACTTCCAACTCCCTTTCTGTTTGAAACGGGAACTGTTATAATTCTGACTACACTTGTTACCTGTAGAAAGTTCTATCCTCAATTCTTGGTGACATTGTCACCATGTTCTATGGCAGGTTTCCACAGCCAAATGAAACCGTGGGCAGCAAATCATGAAGATAATACTACTATCTTTCTCTCTTCCTTTTTCTTAATATCTTGTTCAGCTGCTCTGTGACATGGATGGCAGAAGATGGCAGATTCAAACAAAAAGTGGTTCACTAGAACGTGGGAGACAATGCTAGGGGGATATTCCCCTAACCATCCCTTTTCTTGTACTCTTCCTCGGGAGACAGAATAAAGGGTCTACAGGTCAAAAATAAACACAGGAATATATACATAAATAAATAGAATATTTTGAAACACAACTTAAGACAGGGACAGCAAAGCCTCATTGGTGTAACCCATGGGAGTACGGTGTGACTACTACAGAATTTGGACTTCGTGTGTTTCTAGTCTTAGCAGCTTGAGACAGAAGGAAAGGAGAGGAAGGAAGCAAAAGATTTTTTAGTTCTGGCAGCTACAGGTTTTATGGATCTGCACCTAAAAAAAAAA
>VXAA01004296.1:191231-204981 GCA_013399115.1 Anseranas semipalmata
AAGCCTGGGAATCTCAAGCCAGTTCCCAACATTAAAATAAATAAATAAATAAATAAATTCCACTTCTACGAGAAATTATCTAAACTGACACTAGTGAACAGTGTCAGAACAGACAAGGGATTGAATTCCTCCATGTCAGGTGTGGAAAAACATGGTCGGGACACTGGCAGAAAACTTAAAAGGCTTTAACAAGTACCATAATGTGCCTGTTCTGTATCTAAACAAAAGCTGAATCAATCAGGGATGTTAACCAAACACTATGCGTAATTCCCATTGTTAATTTTTCTTAGTTTAATTCTCTGGGCCTTATCTAAGTCAGAACTATAATCTCTATTTCTGACTCCCAGCTGCTATTGTGTGTGCTATACAACCAGCATCTGAATGCAGCACAGTTGTTGTTAATAACTAATCTGTCTTTCTTTGGTCTAGCAAGTTGTTACAACAGGCATTTACATCACTGTAACACGTTCTGTGTAACCACACTGACATAGATACTCAAACATTTCAGACTCACCTTTGATTTTCCTGCGTGATTCTCAGTTTATCTAAAATTTCTGTGATATTTCCTTCAACTTCCTGTAAAAAAGACATTAATTTTTGAGAAATATTGAAATATCCTTCAGTACATAAGAAAAAATCTGCAGTGATACTAATTGGCAACATGTCTGATCAGCATTTAAAATACTCCAATACTTTTTACTTCATTAACCTTGACATAAATTATAGTAAGTGGTTCCTGTGTGACAGAGTTTTAATTTAACACTACATCTCAAGTTACACACGTCTTTGAGTCTGACATCAAGCCTCACTTCTTGCCAGTTCTTATACCCTGAGGGAAACCCAACAGGCAGTAAAACCAGGTCCTACTGTGTAAACAAGGAAGGGTGTTTATAGCGTTGCTTTTGTTAAACCAATTACTTCTATACAGATGACTGGATTTTTCTCTTTCACCATACATGTCCATTTCTGGCTTTTAGATTGAGCTGCTAAACGAAACTCTGTTTGGGTGCAGTGAGTTTTGTATTTCACATTTCACTGACATCTGAAATAATGCCTGCTCTTTTGGCTACTAACATAGGGCTTCAGGCTTCAGTGTGCAGCGGAATATCATCTGAACCAAAGATTGTTTTATTCAAGCTATTACTCACTTTTCTTCTCTCAAGACATCTGTTAGTCCCTATATTTTAGAGAAGTCTTTCCAAGTTCTTCTTGCTGAGCTCCTTCATGGATTTTATGTATTGGAGTTATCTACCACAGGCTCTTTTCCCTCATTCCAGTTCCTTCAGTACAGTTGGAAGCAGGGAGGTTTTGCAGCTTTCATTTAGCTATTCAGATCAAAGTACCCTAATAGCTTGCCACAGTAGTTAAAAAAAATAAATAAATAAGAAAAAAAATGGAAATATATACAGTACATTTCAACTTTCTAGCTGGCAGTGTACAGCAGGCCTAATCTGGAACCTGCTGAAGCCAAAGAGAAGCCTTCCAATGATGTGTGATTAGACCAACTGAAAGTAACTCATGTACAAACTAGTTTGCATTATGCCTGAACCGCAATGGGTTCTAAGGAAATAACTTACTTTTATTTGGCCTTGGAGAAACGTGTTTGATGCACTGATTTTCATAGTTTCAGACTGAAAAGGCAGTAACAGATCAGATAAATTATCACACAACATTCCAGCAAAAGCAAATGCATCAGATCCACTTATCTTTAAAAAAGAAAAATGCAATCTGCATGGGAAAGAACACGTTGTGCTTATGAAACATTATGAAATCATGTTTTTTTTAAAATAATATGGAAATGCACTGGTTTAATTAGATTGCTGTTCTTAAATGGTAATAGTCTTGCCCTTCCAAATAAGGGGTTCTAAACGATGAATTATTATTACAAATAGTAATCAAAACTCAATAAGTCTCCACAACCATTCAGGCAAAGTGTACTTGGAGGGCGAACACTCCAGTGGCCTAGAGCAACCACTCCATTCTCCCTTTAGGCTACTTACGGAATATCAGAGGTTTCCCTTGCGTGCTGGTGCGACTATCTCCTGCTCTAACAACTATACAACATTGCCATCTGCTGGCTCTGCTTTTTCATTACAACACAGACAGAGCTCCCTTCAAGCCCCCAACACTGTAAAAACTAGCAATTTATATTTAATACCTTCTGAATATTCGTATTAGCTCAAAAAGGAACTTCTCAGAGTGACTACTTCTTTAGAGGACCGGATTTCATACACTCTGTTGTTGTTATGCTGTGGGAGCATATCTTACAGGGTGTACAATTTAAAATTTCTGAAGGCACAGAGAGCATGTGATCTCCTATATGCCAGCAAAAAGAAATAGTTGTCATGACTAATTGCTTCTATTCATTGTTTTAATAGCTTGATACCAAGTAAATTTGTCTAAATTAATCGAGAGTTCACCTCTCCCTCCCAAAGTCCTCTGGTGTTGGAGGCCTGATAAATATTTCAGAAACAAGTGACAGACTTCTGTCTTGTACTCCGAGGTAGCAGTCTAAAAGGCTGTTTGGAAAATTTTGCAGGAAAACCAGTGAGTTTTAATATATCATTCAATTTAAGGGCAGCCAAGCATCGTACAACAACACAACAGCTGTATCTATACCTGAACTTGTAAAGACAGAAATACAGACTTGGGGCAATTTTTGTTACGTGTTTTTCTTAGCTTTCCTGTGATTTTTCTGGCAGCTCTGTTCTACTCTCTATACAATTAATTAATCAATTTGATGTTCTGTCAACAGGTAATAACTCTGCTTCAGGGGACAGAAAGTCCGAAGAAATGTTTGACCTTTTAGGTGCTTATCTAAACCTAAGCTCTGTGTAAACATTCTGCTGTTTGCCCACCATTAAGTGACACATTATTCCCTGCTCACATTGACTGTACTTTTAGCATCTATTTAGCTGCGTGAAATTACCTCCTTACTTCACACAGCTGGAACACTTCTAAGCATAACCAGTGACAAGGACAGGTTAAAAGTGGCTTTATTGAGATCATGTGCTACTTCTAACTACACAACTGCCATTAGAAAAGGAATACTGTTTTTAACGCTGAATGTGCTAATCCTGCAGAAATTTGCAAGCGTTTAACTTTTATAGTTTAAGTGGTCCTCACACAGGCCACTCTCAGTATGCAAATTTTAGCACATAAATAAATCGCTGCAAGTTCTGTACATTGGATTGCACAGTATTCAATACAAGCCTGTCTCCCACTGTTTGCTTTGTACAACATCAATCACAATGGCAGATCAAGGAGTAATGATAGAGCCTAGTGAATTACCAAAAAAAAAAAAAAAGAGTAATAACACTATTCTGTAACAAGTATTCACGCTCATATTTTTACTTTTATTAAAAATCAATTATTTGATATCAACAATTTGATATCAATACATCACAAACCTCTTTTTCAGTCTAGACTTAAACCTGACCTCCTGTCCGTGTTTGAAATGTTATGTTCACAGATAAGGTCATTAATATACCCCTGTGAATAATCTGCAGTCACATTCAGTTATTTAAGCATCTAGAAATGAGAGTTCAAAGGGAATCAGAACTGCCCTGTCTCTGCCCCATTGAAGTTACTGGGCATTTCAGGATTTATTTCAAGGGTAGATGAGTTAGCCATTTTGGGATTCCTAAAAAATCTCACCCAGAAGCATCCCATTGGTAGACATAGTTATTACCACTCTCCAGGCCAAGAAATACAAGAGGTAAAAAATAATGATAAATCTAGTTATTTAATGTATATTTGGTTACAAATGCCCAAACTTGCAATATAAATGCCAAAACAACCTCTATGTCTGTAGACCATCATCTGCCATGGTCAGGATAAACCTATAAGCCTCCTGTTGCAGGGGCAGAGGCTGGATGTTGTGATGATCACAGAAGCATCTGGACAAGGTGCTCCTATGCTCTAGGAACATGCTGTGTTCCCAGAGGAGAAAATGAAGACTGCCAAGTGTCAATCTCAGTTCTAAAGGTTCCACTGTGGTAGTACATGGAGACCAGTATTTCTCAAGAAACATTGCTAGGAAACGTTTAGAATTAGTGATTTCTTGCCTCTATTTCTTTGAGGGTGTTTTCCATAATATCTGCTACCCCAGCATAAACCATTGTTTCCTTCTTCTTGGTCTCTAGTATTTTCATTTCCTCCCATTTATTGAGAATTTCACAACTCATAGATTCATGCTGTTCAGAAACAGTAAGAGGTTTTTGTGCTAGCCTCTTTGTCTCCTGTCTTCTGCAGCTTTCTGGAAATATAAACACACACACACAAAGACCCAGTTAAAAGGACAGAGCTGGAAGTGGAAATTACTTGACATCTAAGGCTGCATCCGTAGCACTTTCAGTAGGCATACCCAAGCACAAGCTGGAGTTAACCAAGCCAAGTAGTACAGGCTAGGAGCACCCACAACATTGCCCCAATTCAGCTGGCGCTCACACCCACTGTTCCCACACTTAATTTCCACCAGTCTGAACACTGGCACATGAGCTAGGCCACTCACCTTTCACTGTCACCCCAACCAAGGCCCTTTAGCACTTCATGCAAAAATACGAACAATCTCTGTATACAATGGGAACACAGTCACGGAGAAAATGACTGCATCCCACACCAGCATGGGAAACGGATAGTAGCATGTAAGGACCAGAATAAACATGCTGTACTCCCTTAGGAGTTCAGAAAATGCACTTCAGTATTTCACAGGCCAACTTCACTGCCACCTCACCTGCTCACCTCACTAAAACAAGTCAATAATGTGAACCTACAAGATCCTACACAGCCAGCTCACAGTCCTGCCCAGCCAGGGTCTCACTCAAGTCAAAGACCTTTTCAGCTTTTCATAGCTTGTCGGTGAGCTCATCCGCAGCCTGTCCGTGTCTGTTCTACTGTGGTGGGAGCCGCATTACAGGGCTTCACCAGCCAGCTCCTTGCCATATGTCTAGGGAATAAGGGGGTCTGCAGGCACAAACTAATAGTGCCCCTCACTCCAAGGGTCTGGACTAATACAAATAAACTAGCAACAGTGCAGCTCAAGGTCACACTTTTATGTGGCTCCCATGCCTTGGTTCACCTCTTGGTACTTCTCTGAAAGGGGGAGTGATGGAAAATGGGGCAGCCAGGGAAGGTGTCAGGGTGTGGGGTTATACCTCCAAGGCTCTGCAGTTGCAGAGCAGGCAGAGAGGAGAAGGAAGGGTGGAGGGAAGGCAGTGGCAAAGAGAATGGGAAGGGGAAGAGGAACAACTTGTCTTTCTGCTGCATGAGAGCTCCCTAACGGTGTGGCCTGGCTTGTCTGACTGGATCAGTGAGCAGATCAAGAAAATCCTGGTGACTCAGGGGCTGCCCTGGAGCTGGCAGGGGCTTTTGAAGCCCACCATAGTTCCCTAGGCATGTTTGCAATCTAACAGCCTTGTGCCACGCTGTCAGATTCAGGACTAAGCCACTGTGTTGGGTAATGAGGATGTTTTAACGATTAAAGGCTGCCTGTTTTGATCCCAGAACACCTAAATTTCCTACTCTCCAAGCAGCCTGTCGATAGGCAGCCAGCTCCCTCTGCCTCCCTCTGGTCTGCGGTGCAGTATCTGTGTGGAATCAATAGGTTCAGCAAGAGCTGACAGCTTTGATGAAAAGTGAGACAGGGTGAAGGAAGAGTGTGAGCCTGACTTGAGCGATGCACTGCCTTGCATGGGGAAAGTACCATACCCTGCTGTACTTCCTACCTCTCCCAGGAGCTAACAGCTGCTAGCTTCTCAAAAATTCTTTCCCTTCATGTGAGCCAGTGAAAATGAGAGACAAAATATCCCTCCTGTGGATCAGGATGGCTACTGGTCTTGGAAGGGCTTTACAGAAATGCTACTTGAGAGCATCAAGTAATATCTTTTCATTTAGAAAAGATTAGGAAAACATTTTAATCAATTAAAAAACATTAAATCCCCATTTTTTAGTCTGGAAAAATCATAAAGTTCTCATTTCAAGTTAACTTTGAGTGAATGCTTTTTTTGATTGCCTAGCACCCCACCTCCCAAAACAAAAAAGAAAAGAGTATTTGCAGAGCCTTGTTTCCTGAAGTGCCTGCACTTTTTGGCATATTCGGCCCCAGTTTCACAGCTGGGGCTTCTAAATACAGTTGTAACACAAAAAAGAAGAACAGCAACATTTACATCTTTCTGTCTTGGCTGGTTTTGATTCCTCAATGTGTAATTGAGGAAGGTGGGGAGGGGAAATGTGAAGTTAACCGAGTAAGTACTTTTGAAATTAGTACCTGGTAGGGAGTAGAAGGGGAGAAACCTTTACCCATTGTTTAAGTATCTTTATCTCATTTTATGCAAAACCATTACTCCAAAACACCTTGGTCTAGAGAGTTCTGATTGTTTTATTCATCAGTCCTGCAGGAAACCTAGAGACGATGTCTGATTTTATGTTGTTTTTTTTTAAGTGGTTGGCTGCAAAGCTCTGAAATTCATAACCTGTAGCATGCTGTAGAAACAATCATATTCAGGGCAGCTGCATCCAAAAATGCATTCATTGACGTGAAGACAGTTACACTAGGGAGGAATTTGGGCCAGTTAAAATGCTCAGGGAAGTAAAAACAAAAACAAACAAAGAAGAAGCTGGTTTGATTGTTCAAGCACTTATCCTACTCAAAGTGTCTTTGTAAAAGTGAGTTAGATGCCAGTGGTAGGACCTGCACATGGTGAAGTTAACAACTGCTCACAGCCTGGAGTAGGACAGTGGCACACTGAGACACTGCACATAAAGAGGATTTAGATCTTTCTCTTTCCTCAAAAGAAATGCAGAAGGCATTTTATATCACTACTTAAGCAACTATTTCCTTATATACCACATTATAATTTGCAAACTGCTATGTTCTCATACTCTAGAAGAAAATTATCCTTTGAGTACAGGTTTTCAATGAAGGCATACAATGAAGGTATATTGTGGTCTGACTAGTTATACTGTACTCTACCCTAATGGCATTTTGCAGGATTTCCCAGTTCATCACCCATCAGCTTTTCTTTTCACCCTTCCACAACTTTCCAGATTTGTGTATTTTATATTACTATGACTAATTCAAAGATCCTGATCCAGATCCCACTGATCAAAGGCCTTATCAAAAGTCACTGCTTTCTCAAGCAGTACATAAACAGGCTGTAAACCTCATTGCTGTTGCTGAACCAAAGTACTCAGCAAGCATCCAAAAGGGACTGGACAATTGTATTTGTAACTAGAGCACCCAGAAGCTTAGGAAGGGCTGTGAAGTCACATGATTTAGGGCTTAACCTACTCACGATAAGCATGAAATCCAGTTATCACACTTCTGCCAGCTGAAGGGTTTCATACACCATCCCCTGAGACATCTTTAACACACCAGAGTGTTGCGACTCTGACAGTGACAGAATCAGTCACAGACTCAGAGATGATTTGGCAGTTCCCTAGGTTCTTTCAGTGTTAGAAAGTCTCCCGTTGACATCTACCAGTTATAGATAAGGCCAGGAGTGAAAGAAATATAAGAAAGGTGTTATGCGACTGATTTCATTAGATGTCAGCACATTTTGATCATACTAACAGGAAAAATCTCAACAGCTGAGGTAAATTTTGGTATGGTTTTCTTTTGAGACATTTAGAACACCTTAGAACCACAATTAGCACCATATTTCATCTTTACTTCACTCAGAACTGTCCTATCCCTTACCTGTTTTATCCTCTGAAGTCTGGCTTATCTTTAGCACCATTTCTAATTCATTCTTCAGTCTAGAATAGAGCAAAGAGAACAATAGTGTCACAAATATATTTTCAAGACCATATAAAAAGCTAGATGTGAGCACACAGTTTTTACATGTAATGAAGATTATTACACATATGGCTGGCAGAATCGCTTGCCACGCCACTTTCAATAATTTATCAGCAGTCCTGGCTAACCAGGAAGGTCCCAGTTGACTGGAGTTTGGCAAATACAATGTCCATCTACAAGAAGGGCAGCAAGGAGGACCCAGGGAGTTACAGGCCTGTCAGTCTGACCTCAGTGCCAGGGAAGGTCATGGAGCAGATCATCCTGAGTGCCACCACGTGGCACTTGCAGGACAACCAGCTGATCCAATCCAGTCAGCATGTGTTTATGAAAACACATCCTGCTTGACTAACCTGATCTCCATCGTATGACCAGATGACCTACTTAGTGGATGAGGGATAGGCTGTAGATGTTGTTTACTTGGACATAGCAAGGCATTTGATACTCTTTCCCACAGCTTTCTGGGGAATCTGGCTGCTTGTGGTTTGGATGGATGTACTGTTTGCCAGATTAAAAACTGGCTGGGTGTTCGGGCCCAAAGGGTCATTGTGAGTGGAGTTAAATCTGGTTGGTTGCCGGTCACAAGTGGTGTTCCTCAGGCCTCAGTACTGGGGCCCATTTTGTTTAACATCTTTATCAACAATACTGATGAGGGGATTGAGTGCACCCTCGGTAAGTTTGCAGACGACACCAAGTTGAGTGGGAGGGTTGATCTGCTTGAGGGTAGGAAGGCTCTGCAGAGGGAGCTGGATAGGCCGGATCGATGGGCCGCATCCAATTGCATAACTTTCAACAAGGTTAAATGCTGGGTGCTGCACTTGGGTCATAACAACCCCATGCAGTGGTATAGGCTTGGGGAAGAGTGATTGGAAAGTGACCCAACAGAAAAGGACCTAGGGGTGCTGGTCAACAGCCAGCTGAACATGAGCCAGCACTGTGCCCAGGTGTCCAAGAAGGCCAATGGCATCCTGACTTGTATCAGAAATAGTGTGGCCAGCAGGACCAGGGAAGTGATCGTCCCCCTGTACTTGGTACTGGTGAGACCACACGTTGATCACTGTGTTCAGTTTTGGGCCTCTCACTACGAGAAGGATATTGAGCTGCTCGAGCATGTGCAGAGAAGAGCAACAAAGCTGGTGAAGGGACTAGAAAACAAGATGTATGAGGAACAGCTGAGGGAACTGGGGCTGTTTAGTCTGGAGGAGCAGAGGCTAAGAGGAGACCTCATTGCTCTCTACAACTACCTGAAAGGAGGTTGCAGTGAGGAGGGTGATGGTCTCTTTTCTCAGGTGACAAGTGGTAGGATGAGAAGCGATGGTCTCAAGTCATTCCAGGGGAGGTTTAGATTGGATATCAGGAGGAATTTCTTCACAGAAGAGTGGTTAGGCGCTGGAATAAGCTGCCCAGGGAGATGGTGGATTCACCATCCTTGGAGATATTTAAAAGCCATGTGGATGTGGCACTTAAGGACATGGATTAGTGGTGGACTTGTAGTGTTAGGTGGATGGTTGGAACTGATGATCTTAAAGGTCTTTTCCAACCTAAATAATTCTATGATTTTACATCCTGAAGCCAAATTCTGCTCTAATGGGGCATAGAGCAAATTCAAGTTCTCTGAAATACAATAAAGGGACTGTAGGTCTAAAAGCTCAGTGATACAATGGAGAGAAGAATTGACTTTATGTGAGGAGCTAACAGGATTCAAACAATCCCCCTCTGCTTCATTAAAACTGCAGCTTCTTTTCCTAGGAGAGGAAACTTCTTGTTCACTGTCTGAAAATACTGAAGCAATTACACGTTACCTACACACACAGTGAAACAGATAGGCAGCACAATAATGTAAGCAGACAGCTTAGATTTGTATATACTTCAATATTCTCACTTCCCCTCTCTTTATCAGATCTCCAAAATCCTATCAGATATTCTACTATCTACTAACCGATGTTATTTACAAACAAGACATAAGTCTTCTATAAAAGTCTTTTCTCCTGCCCACCCTCCAAGGATGGTTTCTCTTCCCACATGGTCCATAGTAAGAAAAGGAAAAATTTGGTCTACGCTCCCAGTAGCAACTAATGAATGCAAATATTTCAGATTTTGATTGTTAATTTTCCTGCAAAGCTTGAATTTTATCATCAGGAAGAACAAGTTCCTAGACTTCTGTGGTAACAGATTACTATCCAGAACTGAAAGGTCCTCTAGAATATTTTTTGTTGTTGTTGTTGTTGTCGTTGTTCTAACCTATAGCTGTCAAATCACTCAAGAACTCCACTAGATCATTCTAGGATGTTTACCATTACTCCCTTTCAGCCCTTTGGCAGAAGACAAAATGTCATATTTTCTCCTTTACCTTTAAATATTTATAAGAGCTTGCACAAAAATCAATCTCTGTAGCCTAGACAGAATTTGCATATGTGTGATCTATAAATATTCCATACTATGCCCTGATCCATCTTAAATTCATGCCAGTTTGACTTCACCCCACAGTACCACATAATGAATACTCTCTATATAGACAAGTGTACATGTATAGAGAACTGGGCCACTGTTAATTATCTTCTTGTTTACGCTAGTAGAAACTAGGGAACATGAGTCTCTTTCACACAGTATCTTAAATGCAGAATCATCCAAACTATATTTTGAAAGCACAGTGTAAACATTGCATTGTGTACACACCAAATATTATGGAAACAAGAACTGCAATGACTTACAGACCTCTTAAGTCATCTAGTCTAGTTAGAGTAATGTTTACACGAAAAAGGGATGGATAAGAGGGGCAACCATCAGTTTAGTGAAAAAGTGTTTTCCTAATTCTTCAGGCTGTTGAAAGACAGTGGAGGGGGAAAGAATAGGAAAGCTGGTGGGTAAGATCTCCTGCCAGGACAGTTTTCAAGCCTAAAGATTAGAGCTGTAGGATTAAACAACCACAAGCTCCAACACTGAGGGTAGCAAGCCAGATCAGAGCTTGGAGCAGGAGGAAGGAGATTTAGAAGCTGTGATGTAAAATATCAGGAGCATACAACAGATGCATGGAAACGCTGGGTCAGTCCAATGAAGACAGAGCCCCTGAGAAGGTTTGAGAATAAGCTGGTCAAACCATGTCCTGTCTTAGAGGACAGGACACGGGCAAACAAAAGCACATGCTTTGTTGCCTCCATCATAGGGAACAAAGCCAACGTCCCAGCAAAAGTCTGAAATCTAACGTTGCAGGCTGCTGTCCATGTGGTCAGGAGACTACTCTGTGATGACAAACTCCTTAAATGGCATCAGTCAGGAATGGCAAACCAGGAAACCCTTTGGGCTTCAGAGCTTTAGCTTCAGAGCTAAACTATGTCTCCCAATGTGATTGGTATAAAGAGAACAATATATAATATATATATATATATATATTTTATATATATATAAGTAATATATATTAAGAAAGCAGAAAGATATTTACCTAGAATAGGCTATCCACAGCATCTAATCCTTTGGCCTTCCCTTCAAGACCTGAAGTTTGTAAGAACTTCAAGAACCCTGTTTACTTGTTGCTGCTTTAGCTCATTCAGGTAGTTGCTACTAGAGGGGTTGAAAGCATTTCCAACACTTACTCTTTGTTTCTTTCCAGGGCAGTACTGACTTTCTTTGTGAGAACCTGCAGGTATTTCCTGACAGCCTGTATTTCTGGAGCCTTTGAGGACTTTGTTTCCATCCCTTTGATCTGAGCTTTTAGAGCCTGTGAGAATGTATAAACAAGAGTGAAATGTGACATCAGATAGCTGCGTACATCCTTTGCTAAAGACACAGGTTCTGGCACCATTTTTAAAATTACATTTTTAATAAAATTAAATTCCAGTGAAAACTTCTGAGTGAGCTACTAATGAGACTAAGAGCTAACATGGCCAGGCATGAACCAAAAAACTATGACAGGTTTTAGAACCGCTTAAAGAAGTTCTTGCCATTTGTAAATAGATTAAAAGTTTGTTACAGATAAAAGAAGAACATGGACAATTTCCTTTGCATGTCACAACCAGTCAATATGAAGGCTCAGACCCATGCAAACCCCTAGCTTTCTGACAATCCTTTTGGGTGCTTTGCCACTGAGTGGCATGTTACTTATGCTAGACAAAGCACTTATGCTGTCAGCTGTGCCACATTCATCATTACCTTTCATTTTCATTTCAACAGACTGTCAATATCACAGAGAAGCTCAATGCCAAAGCGAGGGGATAACTAGGGTAAAATCCTCAGAGCAAATCCAAACAGTCTGCTCAGGGTCAATGTAGAACACCAGTCTAACAAGCTAGCAGGAAAGGAAGGGGCTAGTTTTAGAGCAGGGAAAGTAAAAATAGGAAGAATGCAAAAGAAGGGAGCAGGGACTGACAGGTCCAAGAGGGACTAAAATGGGATACTGGCCACAGGCAGGCTGGGAGGACACCCCAGGAGGGCTAAGCAGGGACAGTCAGGGCTGGTAGTACAACATCACTTCTATAGTAAAGCTGCCACAAAGGCTGATATGGAGCCACTGAAGAGGACACTGGACTGTAATATTGAAACATTTCTCTGCCACGTTCATTGCATGTCTCCTAGAACATCCTGACATTTTGCCATCCTTACAGAGAGGACATTTACCTGGGGCAGCCTCCTCACTCTCTGTGCCTTCAAGAGCTGGCTGTATGTCTGTAACATGCCTGTGTATGATACCCCTAAAGGTCTGGACACAGGGGAAAACAACTTTTCACAAGGTTGGATGTGTCCCTTCTAGGGGTGAGAGTGAAACCACTTATTCTTTTCAGAGAGACCACAAAAATGGTGCTCAGATCAGCCTCATTTTCCATTACTACCAATGGGGGACACATGCAAATAAGTAATAATAAGTTTGATACAAGGACAATAGGTCTGATACTTCAGAAATCCAGAAAAGGCCCTCCAGCCAATTGTCTGCTTATTCTGCAGCAGCTGCTCTCTCAGATATCACGACTATGGGTTGCTCCTAAAGAAATTGTAAGCGCTGAAGCAAAGGGTGAGCACTAGATCTCTCATGTCAAAGATAAGTCCAGGAAGTTCCCATATCTGATTTCAAATACTTCATTTCTCTGTAGCATCCACAAAGAAAGATTCACATCTGTATGTGGATCTGAAGATGCTTATTTTCAAAAAACTTAGTCCAATAGGCCTTATGACTTAATTAGGAGCTAATATTGACGACCAAATACTACCTTGTATTGTGCTATAGGCAGAGAGTCCAGAAGCATCATCATGTACAGCTCATACTCACTCTAAACAAGTTGAGAGGAAAGAACATCAGAAAATGTTTAACACGGTCCAGAGATTATAAAGTTTTGTTTCAGTTTGGTTCCAGAAAAATCATTATAGCTTTCTGCTGGCATGAGGAGATTATTTGTCCTGCCATACATGGTTCTATTTAAAACCCAGAGATGGTATTTGCCAATTTTATTCTCAGTACAGTTCAATTACCCAGCTAGCTCCTCTTCCTCAAGGATTTTTTGCTTGGAATGCCTGCCCATTCTCCTCTTCTCTCACCTATAACTGCTGGATTTTAGTGGGTAATTATTTGTCAACAAATATGGAGGAATTACATTTTTCTCCTCAATTATTACTGGGAGAGTTAATGTAGAATTTATTGTCACTAGTGCCATATCACAGTATACAGAATCAGAGTGCAACTTCATTTTCATCCTATAATATTTTAGTTCTGTTCCACATGCACATCACTGTCCTGAGTGCCCCAAAAGAAAAAGAGATTTGATCTACACATAAAAAGCTATATGTTAATTAAGGGCATAATGTCACCATGGGAACACTGGGACACATGGAAGGGCTTGCCATTTCACCAGTAGGGCCACAAACAGAGCTGGGAAAACACTAAAAGCAAAAGCACATATTTTTTATAGCCATGTAGTTTAGTTTGCTGATCAGCTATATGTATATAAGAGGGATATATATATATATATA
>VXAA01004296.1:204996-241693 GCA_013399115.1 Anseranas semipalmata
GATATATATATATATATATATATATATATATAAATAAAAGAGGGAAACACAGATTGTCATGGCTGTAATTTGAACGAATGAAAGCAGTGACTGAAAGCATAGCCTGCTCCTGAACTACTGAATATGAGCAGTTTCCAGTCCTCCTTTCTCCTCACTGCTACTGCCTCCAGTCTTGTGGCTGTTTGTGTCTGAGTGCCTTCTTCCCCTCTGCATCTGCCCTCTTTCCTGGCAGCCACTCCACCCACCCATTCAGTTCTGCAGCTGTCCTGCCACCCACACGTGGGCTTACACCTGAAGCCCTTACCTCTTGCATGTGATGCAGGAAGAACAATTCCTGCCAGCTCCCTGTCTCTGCTCCCACAAGGTCCTGCCTCACATACACAACACACTTGTTGGAGCTGGATGATCTACAGGGGTGGGCAATTCCTTGTGATTTCTTTTTTCTCCTTTTTTTCCTCTCCTTTCTCTTCTTTCTTTTTTTCTCTTTCACAAGAATAATCTTGTGATTCTTCTCTTTTTTAATGTAATGATGTTTATAGATTGAAATAGCGTCAGCTCAAATTGCTGGGCAGACTGGAAACCAACATTCTATAGAGACATATCTCTTAACACATCTACCCTCTGCTCTTGTTTGCTTACCTATGTACAGTGGGAGAAGGAGCACAAATGAGAAAGAAATCAGCCATCCCCTTGAGACCGTGCATGATTAAATAAAAAACAAATGAGCCCGTGATGTTTGTGGGGTATATTTGATTTTAATATGTGAGCAAGGGGTCAGAGAAAAGTCTCCTGAAGAATACAAAATCCCAGGAGAGTCACTTTCCCCACTGTAGCTCTGTACCTACAAAAGGTAGGTACCAGATGCACTGAGAAAAAAATTTGTAAAGGATACTGGGAGATAATGCATTTGAAACAGTAGTTAAGCAGGTACATTCAGCTTATGTTGTGCTAAATCTTAGGAGTATTTCTTACCTTAATTTCCTTCAGAATATCACCAAATATCAGAGAGCTGTTGCATATATCTTCAAAAACTTCCTCAACAACCTGTAGTCGTTTGAAATGGAGGGGATCACAGCCACAGATTTTCTGGAGCTCCTGTAAAAGCATCAAAATAAACAACTACATATCCACATGTGCAAAAGGTGCTCCACAGCAGTTACTGTCAGAATGAGTTACTTTGTTCAAGGTCATGTCATTTCTCCTGATAGTGTGCAGTAAGAAATATCATGAGAATCCAGATCAAGTTTGTGGTCATAGCATGAATTCTGCACTTTGATCATCAGTAAGAAGAAAGTTCACATTCAAAAAGACACAATGTACTAATTATCAAAAAGACTAGTAGAAAACAAAGAAGTCACAGATTTGTGTGGCAGAAGACAATCATGACATTACACCTCAACCTATTGCTGAATGTCTTGCTTACATGTTTACAGCCAACCCTTCCATAAGTATGAATTAGTCTTTCTCTACTGATTTCAACAGATCATCTCCAGGTTTGGAAGCAGCAGCCCTTGGAACATGTTGCATCCCCTAAAGCAACTGTTAGTTTAGAGAGACATAATTAATATATAAATAACCTGACAAACCCTAGTTTAGGAATGCAATACTTAAAATCATATACTTAATGTCATGGTTTTATATATCAGCTCTGAGTAATAAACCTGAGAGAGAGAAAGGGTCTCTCAGGCAACCTATGCTACCTCCTCTGTCATACAAACTTTTTCTCCAGAGTGCTGCTGGCCTCACTTCAAAGTGCTCTGTTCCTAAGATTTACTTTTTCACAACAAGATTCCTAGGTAGATAATGGACTGTGACAGTTTTTCACTTCGTGAATATCCTTAATTCAAACCAAGGCTGACAGAAATTTTGACCATTTAATAGAAGTCCAAAGATTGCCATCACTGCAAGAGTTACCCTATCTCACAAAAATTTTACTGATTCAAAGTGTTTCTGGGAAAATGTTTTCTGGGAAAAACTGCTCTATAAAATACAAGATCAAGCTGTTATCCTGCTATAATACAGCACTTTGCCTTAAATGTCCCCCCCTGTCAGTCCCTTTTCTCTGGCTTCTCAGCCCAGGGGCATAGGAGAATGGTCGCCTGGGTATATTTATTGAGGTGGGAAGTAACCAACTTTTTTGGCCATTTGCTTACCTGCATGGCAGATGATACCTCCTTGAATGCAGTGGAGAATGGACCTCCTGCTCATACTAACTGTTTGTTAGCTGTTTGTACCTTCCTTGAGCTGCTTTCATTAAGTTCCATCTCTAATTTCTATGACTCCAGTACCTTACCCTCACTCCTACAGTCGGCTCTCAGGTACTGATGAGATTGCTAATGGTTCCCCCAGGGCAGCAACTCAAGCAACTTCTGCAAGGTGTATTTGCTTGACCCACCAAATTCACTCCCCCATCCTCCCCATCATGGGAGGCTAGCCAGAGTGCAGCTATTGTCTGTGCATAAAGACAGTCTATAGCTCACACAGAGAAGGTAGCTTCTTTTACAGATTGTCTTAAATGTGCTGCTAGACAAGAGGCAGAGCTGCTGGCCAAGTGATTTTTCCCATACATATCACTAGTTTGCAACATCTTGCTTTACTGCATACTTAACATTTCCACAAGACAAGAGGGGGAAGAGAAAACAGTGGAGTACAGTTTTGCCTCAAGGTTTTGGAGCACATAGTATAGGCACCTGGCAAGAGGGCAGCTAAGCAAATACATGGGATCAGCTCTCTGAAAAGAAGAGGGAGGATGATTTTGCCTAAACCCATTAATTCCATTTTCCTGGAATAAACGTAACCAATCCACCTATAAACATACTCCAAAATTCACTTTTTCATCAATTTTGGAAGTCTCTTACCTTAGCCAGCTTCCTTTCATGCTGCTGTGATACTTTGCTTCCTGTGAAATCATTCCGTAACAATTCATGCTTTGCTATGAACTCCTTCTGGAAATGTAGGAACTTGTTAAACTGATCAGTTTTAGTTACACCAGCCAAATATGAAGGTATAAACTGGTATTCCTCTTTGGCAAGCTCAGCAGCACACTGTCGGCTGTTCTTAACTGGTTTGTTTTTCAGCACCATAATCTCTGACATATCTAACTCATCTCTTTTCAGACGCATATGGAGTCTGTCAGCTCCCTCCTCTGCTTTCTTTTTAAGTGCTTTCAACTTTAATATTTCCAGTGGAGTAGAAGTTACATCTACTGAGGCACCAACACTGGTCACAGGTGACTGTGGATGCCTGTTGCTAGGGAAGGAAGATTCAGCCTGCGCTGGAAGCGGAGGGCTGCTGGAAGAAAAGTTACCAGAAAAATTTTTCATCTTCCTTGCTCTCTCGTTTTCAGCTAGGAATTGATTTCTTCCTGTCACAAAAGTAGTTTGCTTCCTGGCAGAGTACCATCGTCCCTGTTGTATTTTCTGTGAAGGCTTATAAAGCTTGTTATGATTTAAATGTCCTGAGGTATAAAGTTTAACATCTGTTCTGTAGGCCATTTCCACACTATCTAAGAGATGAGCCAGGCTCCTCGCTTCACGGTTTCTCTCCATGATGAAATGGATTCTTGTAGCATGTGCTTAAAAGAAAGAGGAAAGACAAAATACACTTGAAAAGGGAAAGCTTTAGATGACAAAAAACTTTCAATATAGATCAAAACTCTCCTAGTTCTATAACAGAGTATTTTAAACAGACATGGCCTACAAAACTATGCTACCTTCCTTCTTATCTCTGGAAGTATACAAATAATCAGACAGACCTGGACACACCAGTAGGTTCCTGCTAAGCTCAGCCTCTGTTCATGCTGCTTGTTAACAGTCTCTGATTTTTTTTTTTCCAAGGCCTCCCCATGATTCTGCTGCTCGAGAAGTAGCCTCTTCTGCCTATTCACTAGCATTAGGCCTATGGCTGGTCCCTTTCTACTGTACATCAAAAAATCCCTTTCTGAAACTCCCAACATTCTCATTAGCATGTTGCTTTAGAAATTTGGTCTTCTAATTTTAAATCTAACTTTGTTGATTGTCAGCTTATATTTTGTTACATGCTAATCTTGCGCCGGTTTCTTTACTTTTAATAGTTCTTCCCCTGTCATCTATGAAGAGAAATATTATGGCTCCTCTCAGCTTTTCTGTTGCCTAATGAAAGACAAGAAGCTCAGTGTATATTTTTTATCTATAAACTCAGTTTTGTGAGGAAGGCTCACTGTTCTTCTAGTTATCTCAATAATGATGGCATGCTCTCATGAGATTGCCGTTAAAAACTGAAAACATTTTTGAAACTCAATATTATTGTACTCTGGCACAGAATGACCTAAAAAATGAGCCGCTGTTGTGCTCTGGTGTATTTAGAAGTATTTAGCCTTAAAGACACAGATACCCTGGTCCTGCAGGACTTTGTATCCCTGGGGGATGAGGCAATGATGCCCACAGAAGCACAGTTAGGAAGACAAGAAGTTTGTGAGCTGTCTCCAAAAGGACAGCAATTTGGAGGAAAACAGTGCAACTCCTTTCAAAGTTGCTTTGAGACAGAGGATCAGGAGGCAACCAAGGGGCCGGCTGGTGCTTAGGACAGCTCTCCATACCTCAAGAAGCTGTACAAGATATTAAAATGGCTGCACAGTCTGGCATATAACCACATGATACATGAAAGACATTGGAGCCTGCAGGAGGCCATACTAGAAGGGCAGGGGCACAGCCTGACCTCAACATCCCACTCTCCAGATCAGCTGGCTGCCCATGAGAAAGCTAATGAGAAATGCAACAGTGCATTTGCATTAATTGTCAGCATGTGCCAGGATGCCCAGGTGTTTGCTCTAAGTGCTAGCAACAGGCAAGGCCAGCTTCAAGGAGCTAATGTTTCCAAGTAGCTCTCCCTTTTGTCTCCCTAGGAGAGCCTGCTTCACCTACTCAAGGTGGTGACTAAAAGAAGTTCCTCTTAGCCCCTCCTGCCTCCCCAGCCAAGCTGGTCTGCCCATGGCTGCTGCATTAGCAGTGTACCACTGTTTTTTTCCTGGCTAGCTGACCCTGTCCAGTAGTGAACATGGAGGGCTTGGTGTCGGTGCTTGCAGAAAAGGGTCTTCAAACCAGCAAGCCACCATTGCTGATACAGTGACAACCTCCAGCCAGCCATTCTGAAATGGGAGGACACATCTCCTGCAGGGACACAGACCCTGCACAGAAACATATGGAAGCACCACCTCTACATTTCTACCAGTACAAGACACCATGGTTAAATGCACTAACATTAATAGATAAAGCAAAGAAACTTGGCCACTCTGCTCAGCAGGGTAGAGAGGGAGGGGGCCAGAAATGCCAAAGTAAGCTTTTTCCTTCACTCATCACTGAAAAGGTGAGCAGGTGGCTAGTACAGGTAAAATCAGTGAGAAAAGGGTAAAAAAAAGTTAAAAAAAGTTATAGCCTGAATGAACAGATTAGACAGTACCTAGAGTAATGTGTTGCTAATTTGGCTGAACCTGATGAACATCTGTCTAGCATATGTGAAAAACTGCCTGAAACAGTGTCAGACGCATTAGCAGTTACTTTGAGAAGGACAGCTGGAGACAGATGTGCCACCAATGATGGGAAAAGCCTCAGTACAGTGTCTATCTTTTAAAGAAGTGGCAAAGGGAGAGAGGAGAGGAGTAAAAGCTCAGCAACTGTACCTTCAACTTCCAGAAAGAAAAAACATCCTGGAAAAATAAACTTGCTCTAAGAACCTGGATGACAAATGAGGAGCTGAATAACAGCCAGCATGGTGGTTTAAGGGTGTTAGCACAGGGGAGAAACAGTAGCAGCTGCATATATTGACTTTACATAGGCTTTTAGTGTTGCCCTGAGTAGCATTCTTATAAGCAAAAAAAAAAAAAAAAAAATCTATTTAAAGAGGAATTAAAAAGGTTTCTTGTCCAAATGGAAGAGGTACCAAGCAGTATTCTGTGAAGATTCATCCTGAATCTGGACCTAATTTATTTATACTATGGGTGATGGAATACACAATATGCTTGTTAAATCTGCAGATGACTTGAAATGGAGAGGGCTGCAGATAGTCTTAGAGACAGGACTGGAATTGAAAATGCTCTCGATAAATTGGAGAAATTCTGAGAACAGCTGGATGAACTTCAATATGTGCAGAAACAATCAGCTATCCAGCAGTCAGCAACAGCTGGCTCAGTAGAAAATTATTTAGAAAATATCTGGGGAATATGGTGAATGATAAGGTCAACACCACTCAACAGTGTCAGTGTGGTGAACAAGACAAACACCATTCTGGGATGTACAGACCACTACTGAAGGCAGAGAAATTGGAAATACTCCTGTCAGCACGCCCAGCACAGAGGGGGCTTCAGCCAAATGTGCCCAGTTTCAGGCACTGCTCTTTCAGAAAGATTTAGGACAACTGGAGGATTCCAAAAGAGAGCGAGTTGAAACCATGATTGAGAAGAAAAATTATGTGGAGGGAGGAATTTAATTTAGCCTGAAGAAGAGACTGAATGAGGGAGAGAAGGCAAAAAACATGCTTATAGCATGGCTGCTCTTGCTACCCAGGAAAACAGACCTAGGAACTCATACACACAACCAGAAAGTCAAATCCTGACCCATCAGCTGAGACAGCATGTTAGCCAACATTCCCTCACTATTAAACAATATCTAAAGCCCATATTTAAGAGTGATGCAGTCAGAGCCTTGATTTACATAGCAAGGAGGAATAAATTTACATGGGATCAGCTCATTGGAAGAGGGAACATTGGGGATAAGTAGGAGAAAATATGCAGTTATGAGTAGGTTGTAAGTAGTACAGAACAAGTTTAATAAACTGACATCTAATAGGGCAGACCATATTATTCCTTCAACAACAATATGATACAGGGAGCAAGAAGTATGGGGAAAGAAATGAGTTAATTTTCCTTTCTTGCCACTCCAGTCTTTTTTTTTCTTTTTTTTTTAAATTGTCACTTCTAATTCCAGAACCGTTTAATTGTTACCATATGATTGATTTGCGCTGGAGGGATGGAAATGAACATGATAATAAGGTCGTGATTTTTTCATAAAAACATGTGAGAGAAAAAAAGAGCATATTGCAGCAAGTTGAGTGGAGGAGAAGCAGCAGCAGCTGCTACTGAGAAGGATCTGCCTAACTGATTGTATTCGCTCCCCTTTTGTTTCTTTAAACACACACAAAAATCACTTGTGGAAGTTACCTTTATCTATTCTGGAAATGTAACAGTATGCTAGCTAGGTGTAGGGCAGAAAAGGAGACTACTTTTGTTTGCCCATCCGGAACATAGCCTGAGATGGCCCTGAAGAGAAGTCTAGAGTTGGAGTGGGATAAGTTCATACGGAGATGCTGTCCCTTCACCTCCTCTCTCAGCAGACCACAGTGATCTCAAAACCTCAACAAAGAAGCAGCCTTCAGTTCAGTCCTCTTATAAGCTGAGGCTTTAAGCTCCAAGTGGTTGGGAGATAAGGCAGAGTACAAGGTAAAGCATGAAACAAAAGAAAGCCAGTTGTTTGTAATAAAAGAGTTTTCTTGACCTGTCCAGGAGCAGGAATTCTCTAATTTGTCTCCTTAGTGACTACATCAATGAGCAGATAGCAAGGGTGAACACCTCAGGGCCTGTTTTTCCTGCTAGGGGACAGGTCTGCATCCTATTACCATCATTTCTGGTGGTTAAGTGGGAGGACAGTATGACTAATGGTGTGGAAGTGTCCAAAGGCACTGAACAACAGGCTCGGCAGCACAGGACCTTCTCCTTCCAAGACTATCTCCACTGCAAGTAAGGGTAGCCTGCTTCTAAAAACTCATCCCGACATGCCTATACAGTCTATAATAAAACAAAACTGCCTTGAGGAGGAACTAGGTCTCTGAACATGTTTATGTAGCATGAACATAAGCACAAGAGGCTGGGGAACTACATGCTTAACAAAATTTGAGTATTGGAAAAAACAGTCAGAGAGACCGTGACAGCCTGGAGGAACAAGCCAACAGAAATCTCTTGAAAGTCAACCAGGAGAAACGCATTGCCTACAATCGAGAATGGCCTAACCTCACATAGCAGTACAGGCTGGGGGTTGACTGGATAGATAGCAGCTCTGCAGAAGAGTATCTGGGGGTCCTTGTGGGTAAGTTGCACGTGAGCCAGCAGCATGCCTCGAAATGAAGAAGGCTAGCCACATACTGTGCTACATAAGCAAATGCATAGCCAGCAGACATATGAAAGTGCTTATTCTCCTCTACTCCTCACCAGCACACTGTATCCAATCTTGGGCCCTATAGTGCAAGAAAGACTTTGACAAACTAGAGAATCTGGCAGAGGAGTACTGAGATTGCCAAGAGACTGCAGCACAGGGCACCCCAGAAGGAACTCGTTTTGTATAGACCACAGATGAGGCTACCAAGAAGAGGCAGGAAAAGAGTTGCAATCTCACACCACTTCAAATGATAGAGAAGCAAGAGCCTCTTCTCAGAAATGCACAGTGAAAGGGTAAGGAGCCACAGCCACATGTTGCAGCAAGGGAGAAATAGGTTGGACATAAGGAAAAAAATCTTCACAGCAAGAATGGCTCAGCACTGGAGCATGTGCCCAGAGAGGCTGTGAAATCTCCATCCTTGAAAGTACTCACAACTTCACAAGGTAAGGTCCTGAACATCTGATCAAAATTTCTTAGCCCAGTTTGGTGGAAGGATTGGACTGGGTGACTTTCAGGGATCCCTTCCAACCCAACTTTTTCTGTTTTCAGGAGTATTTTGAAGCTTGGAAATGAAACACTGGAAATTCAGAAAATACCCCAATGTGCCTTCCCTCATCTTCTGCCTTGTGCATTCAAGCTGTGCACTGCAGGTGGCAGAGAAGCGATAGGAAAGAAGTGTTATTGTAGTCACAGTGCCTGAAGGATGTAAGCAAGGCAAGGTCTGTAGGAAGAGCTAATCTCTTTTATTAGACCAACTGATAAAGTTAGAAAAACTTGGAGAGGATTTCAGGCACGCAAACGCTTCTTCAGCCCTAAAATAGAACCAGTCCACTTCAGCGCTAAACGCAGGTTGAAAACAGTTAGTCTGAATTTAGCTGGCTATATTTATAGCTATATATATAGACCATCTGAGGAAAAAAAAAAATAAGGTAATTGGCACTTTGCGGAGTGGAAGAGATATTAACTACATTTTCACCTCTCCTCTCTATACCTCCTGAGGGAGGCAGAGGGATATTTTTGCCTGTAGAACATGAGGGTGGAAAAGAGGTTTGAAGCACAGTAAAACACTTCACCACAGTTGAGCATGGCTTCCCAGACATGGGGAAACTCAGGCTGCCCATGGTGAAACACATACATGTGCTGGAGACTGGTGTGATGTTTTGGACAAGGTCACTGAGGGTGACAGCCCCATGACAGCATGGATCACACGGGTGATGCTCGGCTTTTCCCGCTGCATAGGAAGCCCACGCATCAGCCATCAGGCTGGGCGAAGGCCTCACCCATGTCCTCCCTCATGGCTTCCTCACCTTACACCAAATGTCCCAGCTGGCACTTCAACAACCACTGGCTGCCTCCCATCCACCAGGGCCCGGCCATGCCACCAGGCCCCATCCATCACCATGGACACCAGCCAGACAACCTGTTGTCCCCAGGCCCCCGCCTGGCACTGCAGACCTGCACCTTGCCCTCCCTCGGTTGCGTTTCGGCCCAGGCCATGGGGATTAATTTGGGACCAGCCCTTTAAGGGGTTTCCCCGCCATCTCCATGGCAAAGCCCCCTCCTCTGGGGACCTCCAAACCCCTCCCAGATTTACTGTGGGCCCCCTCTGTCCCCACGCAAGCACTATCCTCCTGTTACGTCCCATCCCATCCCCGCCCGCAGCACAGTCCTGCCTCGTGCAGGTACAGGCCCACTCTGGCACCCCAGGCAATTCTTGTGCTAATTACCATTGCCTCTTGTGCTAATTACTGCTTTCTCCAGTTTTGTCCAGAAGCGGCCCAGCTGACACTATTTCAAACCCTGTAGACAATCTACACTATGCTTCCCTGGTCTAAAAGCATGAGTTACCAAAGGAAAAAGAAGGAAAGTCAAAGATGGAAAGAAAATATTTCTTCTGGCACATTCTATTTTTGGTAAACTTATTTTTCCCCCATTTTTTGTTCCTTACTTGTCTTTAGTTAGATTTATTTTCAAAATTTAGCCTGAATGTATGTTCCTCATGTAACTAAAAGTCAATTAATTTGGACACAGCATCTATGCGTTACCTTCCTTTCCTCTTCTTCTCCCCTGCTGCCCTTAAATATAGGTAGTACATTTGCTATTTTCCAGTTGGATGACAACACTCTTCACGTGATGCTGTTTTTTTAAAAAAAACTCCTGTAATTGTAACTCTGCGCACCTGCCTTCCCCACACCCTCACACCGTGACCTTTCAGCCTCTCTCCTTGTGGTGACCTGAGCACAGACAAACAGCAGCACTTCCCGTTCAGACAGGCTGACCCCTTTCCTCTTTGGTTGTGCTCTGCCCCTTCTCCTCCCCTTTCCCTCATTTGTCTCCCTTCACTTCCTCATTTATAAAAGCTAAAAGGCTGTGACAAAGCAGGCCCAGCTCAAGGCTGCTGAACAGTGAGGCTGCTGCAAGTCTGAGGCACCCAGCACCCACCAGTGTCCCCTGGGGGGCAGGTGGGCGCCCAACTGCTGCTTGCTGGCACCCATTTCTAATGCGATGGTGGGACTGGGGTCTTACAAGCAAAGGGAGCTGAAGAACCATACCTTACATCTAGTCCTGTGGTAACTCTCGCTTTTTCCCCCACACTGGTTGACCTCCAATAAGACATCCTGGTCTTGTCTGAGGGGGTATCTTTAGTTCACCGAGCACCAAGGCTTTCCATTATATGTCAAAAATATTTTAACCTTTAAGGAAAGAGAACTTCCTGCATTGTTTTGCTGACAGCATTCAGGGACTGAAGGCTTTTAGCCTTGGACTGAGCTGAGGTTTTGGTAGGTGCAGCGAGGAGGTTCAAGAAAAGACCTAATCCAGCAAAGCTGCATTCCCATATCCTCCCACAGACACACCAGTATCTAGTGAGAGACCTGGATGCGGGGTCAAGGCATGGGCCCCTCCAGGAACTCAAGGTGATGTGAGGTAGATGGCTTACCAGAAGGACTCATCAAATGGGACACAGGCTGCAGGTGAGTCTGTACACTTACGTCAAAGAGGGGCAAAAACCATGAAACCAGGAAATGGCCTGTGGGAGAGGTGAAGGAAAAAAATTATAGAAAGTCTTAAAGAGCATGATATCTAGCAAAACCACAGCCAAAGTGAGCCTCCATGAGTGTCAGACCAGAATCTGAACCTGCACCAAGTTGTTGAATCAGAATGTAGGCAAGCTGATGACATAGTGAGAGTGCATGAAAAATAAGGTGGAAGCTAGCCTTTCCCTGACAGAAAACAGCAGGCACGTCTGATGGCCTTTAAGACCATATACAATGCCCCATCATCTTACCACCATTGTCCCACCACATATCCATTAGCATGAAAATTATATACTCTGTTCCCAGTGCAGGTAGAAAGGAAGAAATAAATAACTCAATACCACCAATGGCTGTACATTAGTCCTACAAGCATACTTAGTGAAATCCACTTCTTCAGAAGCTCAAGCTATATCAGACTGCGTGTTCGATTACTGACAAACTAGTTGACAAGCACTTTAGTGACCATCGAGCACAGCACCGGTTGTCACATCTGCCTGACTCAGAAAGATATCCTTAGGCCAGTAGCCATTCTGCAGGCTGGCACACAGCAGTCTAAGTTCCTCCTTCCAAAGGCTCTCTGATTTATGCTTAGGAGACGCAAAGGAGTTGGATTCTATAGTTTAGAATAAACGTGAAACCTACCATCTGGACCCAGCAGTGATCATTCCCAGCCAGCATTCTTATGTACGGTGATCACAAATCTGGCTAAGTCAATATTGCTTTGTTACTAGTGAAACATGTAGGCGCCAAGCTGCAAAAACTTATCTTACCCCTGAGCTATTGCTTCTGTTCCTCAAACCATGTTTGTGTAAGTGGAAAAGAAGCTGCAGCATTCCTTCCATTACTGTTGGTACTACAGTGGGACTTTTGTTTGCGATGAACAGAAAAAGCTGCCAAGAAATCAGATCTATTGCAACAAGTTTTATGGTTATTATCTTTCCCCTCAAATGCCCTGAAATGCAAATATCTTACAGTTGTTGCATACTTTGTCACAGCAATAAGCTCCATTTACTTTAATTTCGTATTGTTATTGCATAAAAGGCATGATCAACCAGAGAGCAGGGGTCTGTGTGAGGGGCTGGAGACATTTGGTCTGCAAGCCTTGGGGGAGACCCGTGTAGCAGACCTCTGCAGCAGGAGCGACCTTGTGCTGGGGCCCATGGAGCAGCTCAAAGTCTGCATAGGCCATTGCATTTAGCACCCCAGAACCAGTCCTGTGGTGTATGGAAGGGGCAGGATGAGGGCAGACTCTTTGTCTGTTGTCTCCAGCATAGAAACAGGATAGGTGCTGTGCTGAGTCAGACATGTGGCCTGGGCTGCCTGGGGCACAGGCAGGCTCAGCAAGGTACCTGTGTTAAAGGTAAGCTCCACAGCTGGGAATGGGGGCAAACAGCACCTGTGATGCTATATCAGGTCTTCTGAGGTTACTAACAACCACCACAAATTGCACTGCTACTTTTGGAAGGCAAAATGGACATTGTACTCAGGGGACTGATGGTGATGTAGGCATTAACAGCTGTCCCAATCCCCCATCTAAGACTGGTCATTACAAAAGTAGTCAGCAGGACTTCTTTTGTGTGTGTGAAATCCACCATGAACACAGCCAGGATCCAGATCCCATTTCTGGATGGACTGGGACAGAGCTGAAGGCTATAGGAATGGGAGGGGGAGCAGGAGGCTGATGAAGGCTTACCATAGGACTAGGATAATTTAAACCTGTCTACTGCGCAGGGCAGGCTTTATATAAAGGGCAAAACTGAGCCCTTAAATACAGCCTATCCATCAGAAAGTGTTTACAGGATCTAGGGACACCATCACAGTCCAGCTATTCATCAGTCACACCATTCAGACTTATCAGTACCACTGGGAAGGCTGGTGTCAATACCAGCAGGCTCCAGAATTAGATTTAAGACAGTTTCTAAAATTAATTCCTTAAAAACCAAAAGTCCTTAACAAGTCAAAATCCAAGATAATTTTTAAAAATGTGCTACTTAGTTGTTTGTCTCCATCCCAGCTTCATAATCACACTTCTGTCTCAGAAATATAACCTGTAGGTAGTCCAAAGCACTGCTGCATTCAGTCTTGGAACCCAGACTTATCCATTAGGAAGCATTTTTCCCTGCTGTAGACAGCAGTAAAGTATCTTTTCATGCTGCATCTTAAACAGAAAACCCAAGGTAAGCGCAGACTTGTTCTGAGGTACTGCAGGCAAGTTGCTTTGTTTAGATTGTGTATTAGGAATGCCAAAAATAAAAGCTGGCTGATATTCACACAGCATGTGGGGCTTCAATATATCTTATTCTTTTACCATAGTTCTAAAGTTAAACTGTAAAACACAGTCTGATATCTTAGGTGATTTTCTAGCAATGTCAGGCTAGACCTCCCTCTCCCTGGAACCGCCATTCTCCTCCGGTAAAGCTGTTGAATTTATTGGCTGATTTCATCCAAACTTCATAGGGGAATAGTCTCAAAAATAATGAAGTTCTATGTTTTTTAAAACTGGTGGCTGTCCAGAGAGCGGTTTGGGGTCCATTCTGTAACTTTTTATTCTGGAGGTCAGCTTCCACAGAATATGGGAGTCCACACATCACAGCCAAAACCCTGACTTCATTAACCCCATGGCACAGAGGAACACCGTCCAGGTTCAAACTCTTCAGGTAACCTTTCACATCAGCTCTGCTCCCATGGATTTCACCAGCTCATATCACTGGGAGCAGAGGTAAGTCCATGGACTCCTGTTCCAAACTCTTTTCTGCACAGGGGTATATTTGATTGGGTGCCTACTGATTGTTATTTTGGTGATTGGCAGGGTTTGCCTTAACAGTGATACTTACCTCTTCCGTGCCAACCAGGGAGGACTCCTTCCAGTCGCGTTGAGAACCCTCTGATCCAATCAATACAGTGAAAGGCATGCAGAACAATTTCAGGGTTAGATTGCTCTGAACAGCCAGTGCTAAGAAGTGAGGTGCAGTACCTCAGAGGTGCATACAACTACAAGAGAGAAAAGCAACTGCAGCTTTCCTAAAGTTTTCCCTACCCTGCCAACACCTCATTTCCAACAAACTGGGGACTTGCCACATGCTAAGGGTGGCTGGGAAATTTATTTCTCAGTATTTCAGTATTTTAAAACACCAGAGTTTTGCTTTTTGTAGTTCATTTTATTTTTCCTGGTTATGATGTTTGTTTCCACGTGTTCCCAGCTTGTTGCTACCATGTTGAGTTTACATTATTTCCAACAATCATAATGGCTGTTCAGAGTCTGTTTAACCTTGAAAACTAGTATCAAGGCAGTTTATTATCAAGTTAATTGCAACTATCCTCAGTGTAAAAAAGTTATACCACCACCCCACCCCCGCCAAACATCACTCTCTATTTAAGAGTTTTTCCACAAGCACTTCCCTCTTACGATTTCTTGGCACGTAGCAATTACAGCATGTTACATTCTTCTCCTGGACTACTTGTGTTTGAAACAGACACTGAATGCAACGTGGGCACAGTGCTGGAGAACCATACAGGCTGTGGGAGAAGCACACATTTTAAAGATGTGTGCTTTTATGTATGTACACCTGGAAAAGTATGTGAAAGATTTGGACCACCCCTGTAAGGTCTGGTGGAGAATTAGGTAGTTCATTGAGGGTGGTCAAACACTGGAACGGGCTTCTTAGCAAGGTGGTTGATGTCCCATGCCTGACAGTGTTCAAGAGGCGTTTGGATAATGCCCTCATCAATATGCTTTAACTTTTGGTTAGCCTTGAAATAGTCAGGCAGTTGAATTAGATGGTCTTTGTAGGTCCCTCCCAAATGAACTATTCTAGTCCATGGTTTCTAATCTTATTGCAGAATATGGCATATTCTATTTATTTCTATTTCTATTTTTTTTCCAGGTGAAAGTAACACCAGTGAAACTGATGGTCCCAACCAGTATATCTCCAGGATAACTTAATAAGATAAGTCCTAGAGAAGAGAATTCAGTCTGCCCCAGCCTGCCCTCTCTCTTTCCTGAGGTAACCAGTATGCCCCTCAATTCAGGTAGTTTCAGTTATGGCAGGAGAAGAAAACCCATGAGAAAGTGGGTTGTAGCCCACCCTGTAATGATCATAGAACAGACACTTTCAGGCTGTCTCAACCTTGACTGGTGCAGCATAAACATTAAATTACAGCATTCTCAGCCACAGGACTCTCTTGTTTAAAATGTAAAGTTGTTGCTAAAGCACAGCAAAACCATTAGTGACAAGTCATTGACACAAAGGCTTCCCACATCTACAACAGAAATAACGTTCTGCTCCAGTCTTCACGTGGCATGGTTTATATCAACTGACTTAAATGAAAACACCACCACAGATTGTCTCTTGGTACACGTTCCAGTTGAAAGAATGTGAAGAACTATTTCTTGTTTATCACATGGATGTCTGCCATGGCATTTCCCATTAGTGTTGGTGTTTCTGGGAAGGGGGAACTCCCCCTCCACTGTTAAAAGGGTTTCATCAGGCTAAGTTTAGATATCAAACAGAAATGGAAGATGAAGCAAAATTCTGCAAACTTCACTCTGTTTTTTCTGGCACTGTAAGATATTCGGCAAAAATAGCAAGATACATGAATGGCATCATCTGTGACATGGGCAATGCAGGATAACTAACCACAGCAAGTTGGTAAAAGATCTTGCAGATGCAAAAACCCTCTTGATCTCAGTCTTAAGTCCCTTCTTGTCACTTCCTAAACATATCTGTAATACAGATTCATCTCCAAAAAACAAACAAACAAACAAACAAAAAAAAAACAAAAACAAAACAACACCACCACCACACCAGCAACCACAGCCAGATTCATTTCATCTGTGTCAAGTCTGCGTAGAGACACTTTCCAAAGTGCGTCAAAAAGTTCTTCTGCATGGTAAACCTTACACAACACTGCTACGAGGCAGAGGGTGATTCTGTATGAGGTCTTTATGCAATTCAGGGCAACACTTACAGCGCAGGAAGACTGGGGAGCTGGGACTTCAAATCAGCTTCCTGATTTTAGGCAAGACTGTTGGTGAGTAACACTTTCTGCATAGGTACAGCCTGTCTTTCAGTTTAGTTCTGCCCTCACCTTACCCTGACATGTCACAGCATTTACTTCATTCCACAGCTTTTCAGGTACGCAGTATTGCACACAAACTGTTACTTTGAGGGCTGAAATCAACTAGGGTTTAAAGTCTCCTTTCCACAGTTCCAGCCCATTAACTCAATATTTGGTACTTAGTCTGTCGTTTGTATAAACCTCAGAAACATAGCCCTACAGAACAGCTTTACACCTTTAATTCCCAATCACGGGGAAATAATATAGACCAAGAAGTAGAGAGGGTAGAAGGACCTGTAGAGATGGTGGTCTGTTTCACTCATGGAGTCTTCAAAGGTGAAAGAAAAAAAGAAATTGCTGCACCAGGAAAGCAAATTCATACCACAAAAGAGCAGAAAGGAAAAAGGCAACAAATGAGGAAACTACCAACCTTATCAGCAAGTTCTATGTAATGATTTCAAGGAGTTGATTTAGAAGCTTTCAGATAGCAAATGTGCAAGTCTCTCATAGGATGTTAGTTTTCTGTGTGAAGCTTTCTTTACAGTCTGCATACAACACAGTACTGAAATTGATGGTCTTGGGATTCACGTATAGGGTGATGTAGGACAGAAAAAGACTTCAACCGATGCCTCACCAGCTACAACGGCAACTACCTCTAAACACTGGGATGGTTCCCTCTGATCTGTTTGTACCAGTTGAAGATGGCTAGCTCTGATGGCAATGCAATATGCAGGAAAAAGTCATGAAAGACAACTTTCAAAAGGAATATATTCTGATTTTTTGTGTGCTGTTTTATATACATTCCAACAACAAGCAACATGAAAAAAAGATATTTATTCCTTGGAAACTTTAGTTCTACCATGCTGATGATTCTAGAGTACCTAGAAGATTTGTTAGTTACAAAACCTTTTTTTTTTTCCACTTCTATATGCTTTTTAAATAGTATTTATTATGAATTTATGTTGCTTCGCTAACCAGCATAAAGACAGCTCAAGGAACAGAAGTAGCTCTACATCATATGCTCACCTATATTCACAGGGTTTGCGTTGCTGTAAGAAATAATTAAGGCCAACTGAATGTTAACAGACCATGTGGTGAAATTTGTTTAGCCCTTCTAGTAATGTTACAAATAATAATAATAATAAAATAATAATAATTAAAAAAAAAGGAAGAAAAGCTTTACCTGGTATAACTCTTTCTTTTCAAAGATATTGTTTGATCTGATTCATATTCTTGACTCTCAGGTTTTCCCTTTCTTTTAGAAGACTTTCAAACAGATCTTAAGGCACATGCCAACTACCTTCTGACACATTTCTTATAGCTGATTCTCGACCCAGAGGCAAAGCTCTTCATCTTAGTAAGCAACAGCTGTAATACAGGTAGCACTTCCTAGAGCACTATAAACAGAAACACTTTGAAAAGAAACTTTCTTCCTAATCTGAGGAAGAGGGATTGCAGACTAAGGAAGAGGAAATTGTCCCCAGCAATTGTCTTCAGCAAAATAAGTACAATGATGTAATCTCCAACACTTGTTGATCAGGTGAAATCCATTGAAGCCACAGGCCATTACAATCGACTCAAATGAGTGCAGGAGCTTATGGAGAGCACGTAGATACTTACAATGGAGCCTGATTCAGAATTCATTGAAACTAACAGTTCCTCCCCAAATTTCAATGAGCTTCAGTTGAGGTCCTTTTACATTTACATTTTCCAATATCTACAAGGGAATATATTCAGGGATTGTTTTTATAAGTCTCTGGTGATATTTTTCAATAACAACTGACCAAAAATGATAGGAAAAGGACTGTGCAATGACCATCAATGGCAAAGCACCATGCTCTGCTACAAGACCTAAGTCTGCACGACAAGCAGAAAAATATGAAAAGGCATGCAATTGACTGCCATCAATTTGAGAAGCTTGACCAGAAAGGAATTGACTTCAGCCCACAGTTCCTTGCCAACAGTACAGAAACAGGTGGAAAAGACCAAATTAATAGTATTCACAGAAACATTCCTCTTGTATTGCCCGTCCCCAAAAAACATTTGGAAAGTTTAAACTTAAATGAATAATCCCTAATAAATGCATTAAATCTCACTGTACTTTCTGTTTCATAACAAGAGTTAGCCCTACCAGCACTTTCCTTGCAGCAAAGCTTTGTGGAAGCATGGGCCACAATAGCACAAAACCAGGAATACTTTGTAAAACTTGTTTTTGACAACCATAGGCTGTAGTTAAACAGTTGCCCAGGAAACCTCTTTCTGGCCAAGTTGTGCTAGCAATGCTCCAAGTTCCTTCAATGGGGAGGGAGACCAGGAACATTTGGAGGCTGTGCTGAGAACAGGAGCAGTAGCTCAGGCTGAAGCCTCTTTCCGAAGCATGACGTCTGTTGCTGAGAATGGAAGGGTCATGCAGATTCATGAAGACACAAGGCCACTTTGAGGGCTATAAATGGTGAATACCCTGTTTACTGAGCATGAATAGTGCAAGGGATCTTTGAAGCAAATCATTGTGCTAGGTAGATAAACACACAAGATTTTTTTCCTTGTTTTTGTTCAACTATTTTTATAAATATCTGCCAATGTATTGTTCAGAACTTCATTTTACTGTTCCCTGAACCTAGCTTGTATTTTTCAGTGCATTGACCATAGTCAAAGCCCTATATCCATTTGGAGTAGCAAGCCCTAACATTTGGCTGCAGGATTATTTTTGCAAATTCAGCATCTGAGGATCTGTGTAATTCATAAATGGTAATAAATGAGTCTGCATTAGCTACGTGCCCATTTGGCAGTGGCAAAGCAAGGATCTATACGAAAGTATGTCAACAATAAGGTAAACCGTTTGGCAGCTGGAGGACAAATGGGAAAGTGGATCCCTTTGCAGTTTGTGACAATGTGAAGTTACAATAGATGATTATATATATAAAAAGAATTAATTTATGTTGAGAAACATAAATTTTGTGACTCCATTATGTTTTGATTCCATTTCTCCTGTGGTTTACTTGTGGTATATGAACACACACACATGTGCGCGTATGGGTGCACACACACACTTCCCATCCCTCACTTCCACTCCCAATAATAGCAAAAATAAACATGAAAAATAATATTAAAAAACTCTGTATTCAGTAATATTCACACCAAAGAATATGTATAGATATATCCATTAAAATTATGAACATTTCTAAATATATTTTATGTATCATACATATATTTATATGTATAATTACATATCCACAGAAGTAGTCTTGCTGTGCTAAAGCCAGCTGTAAAAGCAAAAACAGGTTTCACAATAGGACACCCATATATGCATATGTACTGGCTGTTTGGTTTGTGAATTTATTTACAACTTAACTATATCATAATAAATGCTTACTGTTCTATTGTACAAACGTAATAGTAAAGGTTTAGGTTTGTTTTTAAATACAAAGACTGCAAATGAATACATGAAAAAAATTACACACCATGTACAGTATTTATAATTTATAAATGCAAAGTTAAGACCTCTTTAAATTATTGCACTTGCATATTTTTTGTTTTATTTTTACAAAGATAGTTTATATGTATCATATATATATATATGTGTGTGTAAATATATATATATATATAAAACAAATCTTTCAGCTCACTAAATGTAGTAAAGTTGAATGTTACCTTGAAGTTCTTTCTTCTTCACATAACAGCCCAACCTGAATTTTGAATATATATGAATCTACTCTACAAATCAGTTTGATCTACCCTAGAAAGCAGTCCACAGTTTTAGTTTTTTTTTTTTTTTTTTTCCCCGACAGAGTATACACCCGTATTACAATCGAGCACAGTTTTTGGTCAGAAAGCAAAATAAGAGTTGTAATGTGCCTTTGCTAGATTGGGATATATAACCTAAAGTTTGAACATGAACTTCCTTGTAGTAGTGTGCAGAAAGTCTCTTCTGTGTTTAGCATGAACAAATGAATTGTACCACTTCACAGAATTGTTCCTGTATCACAGTGTTAGAGGCAAATGCATTATTTCAAGAGGGTCATAATTGTTTTGAGCATCTAACCATCTCTATTTTTAACATGAATAGTGCTATTTGCAGTCCCTACAATTTTAACACTAAATGGTTTAAATGCAGTCACAGCAAACTGATCACACTGTTCAAAGTTTAAACACATGAAAGAAGTCAGTGCCACATAAAAAGATGAATTCCACACTTCATGTCCCCTCCAATGTAAATATAGTTTAGCATATACTCCCACTAAAAACACTATTGCATTTCTCTAATTGAATAACTCAATGATCACTTATTAAAAAAAAATACTGCCATGAGTTGAACCATTACAGCAGAATGTTGTACTACATTACAAAATTCATAGATTAAATACAACAATGGAGTTTCTGTCATTGCTGTAATAAAATATGCAACATCTCAGATGAATATCATGCTATGTCAACTATTTTTCTCACTTAGTGCATATCTTTCAGGCATCATTTCACAATACGTTAGAAACACTCAGATATGGCTTCAAATAGTCCTTTTACTTCTTCTGGGCTTAGAAGCAAAAATCAATTGGAATCACTAACAAAAATAATGTTGTTCTGGGCATACAAAGTCTAACACTTCTAGGAAAAAAAAATCCCTGTTAGTTTTTTTTATACGTTCTTATTGATCTTGTACAACATTGGGTTTTAGCAGCATAAAAATGGCTTTTGGCAGTTTAACTTAATGAGCAGCTTTGTGAGTTCAAGTCCAGAATTGTGAACAATTAAATCTCAACATGTACTTGAGTTGTGAAATTCAAATGCAACTTCAAAGTTTTAATTTTTGGTGGTTTTGACTTTGGGAGTACCAATTTAAGTTTTCTTCTACAAAACAAAACAAAACAAAACAAAAAAAAAACCTTACATGTCTGAATCTGTACTCTTTAAATGCTAACACTAAATTTGCTTGGAAAATATAGCCCACTATGGCTAATTTTGTTATTACAGCTGCAAACAAAAAGTAACTTTTTGTCATGATCTTTTCTCATTTTATACACCAGGAAAGCAAACCAAACCACAATCCCTAGAACTGAAGTTTTTAGTTTTAATGGACATTATATTATAACAAACACATATTTTAAGTGGTTTGGATAGTTCTGTATTAGAAAAAACATCTGATTGACTTGACACATTAATAGAACAACTTATATTTGATAAATTTCTTAGGGAAGTATGTTCTGTATCAGTACTTATAAACTTCAAAACATAAAATATTATATGATACTGTCAAATATTTTGGATAATAAGTGACAGAACTAGCCAAGTTGTCTTTACTGACAATGACTAAAAGATGAATTAAAACTTTACTTAATACAGAGAGTGTGATACGGAATATTTTTACAAAAGCTTGTAACATCATCATTCTACGATGAGGAAGAATAACAGCAAATATGCTTAACCCATGACGGAAAAAAGTTGAATTCAGTTGTTGGCATATCTGAGTATTTCAGAGAGTATTTTTGTAGTCACCATAGATTTAGATAATTTCCATGTGAATTAGGAACTATTGATTGTGTCTCAAGTACTCAGTAGATGAAAGGCTACATCCGCATGATTTCATTAAAGCAGAGCTGCTAAGGAGTAAAGCAGAGGACACAGCATGAGATACTATTCATTCTACTTTGATGTAATTGTTTCATGCTATTTTTTTTTTTAATCCAAAATAATTTACTGTGGTTAACAATGAATTTCTGCACTTAGAATAGGCAAAGCAACTAAAAAGAATTATGGGGCTGCTGCTGGGTAACCTGTATCATACAAATAAGATAACTTCATATTGAATTCTCAACCTCTGGGATATCTATGTACTGCAAAGGCTTAGGTGTATTTATACATTATGTGATTATGCATCACATACTGTACACACGTACAGATACTGGTATGTGCTCGACCATAACAGAAGGCAAAACTCAAGAGTCCAAGTCATTTAAATGAAACCCATAAGATGGCATGCTTATTAGAGCAATATAGTTCAACAGAAATGAAAAGGAAAAAGAGAACCTGCATTCTGTCTTTAAGTCGCTACTGTAATTAGTTGCAGTTACACAAATGGGCATGTTATCACCGAATCACTACAACAGTGTATTATCTGTGAAAAAAGCATATAATGCAGTATAGGCTGTATGTGAAAGGTATACAAAGACTGTGTTATCACCTACTGTGTGGGTCAATATGAAGATTTTTTTCTGGTTATTTTTAAGAGAAAGATGAAGGCAAATTAAGTGTTCTTGAAACATACTCTGTACAATTGCACTAAATTCCAAAGAGTGGCATTAAATGCAAGGTCTTAAAGTCTGTGCATAAGTTTGTAAGGCTGAAGCCTAACTGAAGCACAGAACTGTAAACACAATATTTTCTGTCAGCTGTTCTTTCATTGAGAAAGGCAGTTTTAAGTCTGGAAATTTTGCTAAACTAAGGAAAAAAAGCAAGCAGAAAAAGGGAGAAGTTTCCTAATTTCACTCATCTTGGGATGGGGGCAAAGAGCAGTAGAAGACATGCAGTGTTACTGTGCAACACAAAAGCTAGTCTATACAAAAACATTTTTGATTTATTGTGATGGTACCACAATTCTTCTTATGAGACCTGACTTTTCTGACAGGGCTTCTGTTCCCAGCAGATAGCATACTTCAGGTATGTCTCTAATACCTTTTAGAACACAACTCAGCAGGTAGAAGTAAACATGATGACTTTAGTTATTGGTGAGCTAGGCAAGGAAATCTTTGCTGTCACATTTAAATTTTAATCTGATGCTTCTGTCACTATGGATACAAAAACTCCAACCTGAAACTATGCCTACATCTCTCCTTATTGGAGATAAACATCCAGCACTTCCAGTGTTTAAAGGGAGGAGTTGTCTAGGTTGATACATCATTCTGAAGAACAAAGCATCAGCACTAGTTCTTTTAACATTTGCCTTGCAAGTGACAGACGATTTGCATCATGATGCGTAATGAAGTACTGTAAACCTTTAACCTGAATGTTGGTTTTCTTTTGTTTGCAGCAAGAGAATTCACCGTAACCTAAGCATGAATTATAGTCTCCAAAGATTCTGCTGGAGTTCAAACTGATTACAAGTAGATCACACATAAACATTCACAATAGCAATGGGTATATTGTTCTATTTATAGCCAAGAACTCCCAAGTGACACTGGTGTTAAAGCCAGCCACAGTACAGTATAATAAAAGTACCATTGAAACCCTTACTAGAAAGATACAATTTAGAAGTACCCCCTAAGATTTTTTTTTCCCCATCAGTTTTAAATTAAGGCCTCAGCAATGTAGCCCATGAGATAAGGCCAGTCTTTTATATTCACAAGTCGTAAGTTGTCTTTTGATAGCTGATTCCAGAACATCTGGGTTGTCATTTTCCCTCTGTTCACGTTGTGTCACTGGTGTAGGTCAGGAGATTGGCTGCCAGAGTCGTTTATCTGAGGCAACTCCATGGGTGTTACCTTCATAGGCAGATCTGCTTCTTAGTTAGCATTTTGTAGCTTTTCTTTTTCCTTCGTCAAATAAAAACAAAACAAACAAAAAACAACCCCCAAAGCAAGAAGGGATGCTTTCAGGGTTAAAGCAATCTGTTGCTGCTGTTCAGTCATCGATCTTCACAGGAAGCGAATCTGAGGTCCCAGGAGCAATGGACTGGGAGGGAATCCATATAGAGGCTTCCTCACCTCTGGTTACTTTTTCCCATTGGTTGAGATTGTCCCTGGGGATGCAAAAGAGTCAAAGAGGTAAAGCACTGTTTGTAATTTTACTGGGATTTCTTCCTAATAATATTTGCTGTACTATACTTTGAGACGCAGCTTTATGCTGTATGTAAGTGCAAGTATGTCATCAAGATTTTATCATCATTACATTGTTTCACCCTTTGCCTTCAGTTATCCCACCTTATAATTGCGTGACACCTTCCCTAGAATGAGCCTTGGAGCTTGAGGCTAGCACCTGCTTCCATTACAGATTTGTAGCCCTTACAGCTACAGAGAAAACCCAGCTGGAGCCATGTCTGCAGAGACTCTGAAACAGCAGTCTGCAGACAAGCACCCTTCCTCACTTCAGACTTCAGGGATTTTGCAAGAGTGTGGTTTGTCCCTTTTCAAAAGCACCACAGAGATCAGTACTCTTACCGGGAAACTTCCTTCACTGGAAACCACAGAAGCACATTAAGTCTTCTGAAACTCCTGCTCAAGGGCTGCCTGAATATATATAAGACATTGCATGCCAACATCGTAGTATCAACTTTCAATTACTAACATGGTGATCTTACTATCAATCATCTATAACAAAAGAGTACCCCTTCCTCAAGATAGAATTTTTTTTTTTAGTGTCTCTCAGCCTCTCAAACCCCCAAGACCAAATTTTAGTTTGCAAGCTATAAAATATTGAGAAATTAAGCTGGTAATGTTCTAATGATCTGAAGGAAGTACAGACCCATAATTTTACTTGGTGTACACTAGTATCACTCCAGTGACTTGGAAGTCTATGTTGATGATATCCAGCCATGGACCATACTTGCAACCTGTGGTCCAAATCTAGCATTCAGTTTTCAAATGCAGAGACAAAGAGCTAGCTCAGCTGTTTCAATTTCCTACTATCAGATATCTTGTTACTAAAACAATGGTTCTTAGACACCTTCAGTAAACAAACAGGATGGTAAACCTATGAAGGTCTTACATGTTGTGTTATATTATTGTATTACATCTGAATTTATGTGACAGAGCTCTCCTGATTTTTATGTCACAGCTTTGCTGAAACAGTTGATAAAACACAGCAAATAACGAGCTAGAACCACAATGAACAGATAAAAAGAGAAAATATTGCATTGTCTGGGGATGGGGAAGGAAGGATCTGTTTGGTGCAAAGGATGTCATGTGCATTGGCACAGGGTGTCGCTCTCTGGTGACAGCGACAGGACCCGAGGGAACAACATGAAGCTGCATCAAGGGAGGTTCAGGCTGGGGGTTGGGAAAAGGTTCTTCACTGAGAGGGTGGCTGGGCACTGGAACAGGCTCCCCAGGGAAGTGGTCACGGCACCGAGCCTGCTGGAGTTCAAGAAGCATTTGGACAACGCTCTCAGACACATGGTCTGATTTTTGGGTGGTCCTGTGTGGAGCCAGGAGTTGGACTGGATGATCCTTGTGGGTCCCTTCCAACTCGGGATATTCTAGGATTCTGTGATTCTGTGAAGTCTACTGAAGAAAGCTGGTGCCCTCTAGGGGAACACCTACACCATTTTCTGCAGGCAGATGGAAACCTGCTCTTCCAGTGCTCCAGACCAACTGGAAGACATGAAGTCAGTGTTAATATGGCACTGAATCTCAGCTAATACAATCAAGCACCGAGGATTAGAAAAACTGAACCATCACTATTCCTAGCTCCCTTTCCTAAAACCGGGAAAGTAACGAGGAGAATTGCAACCAAAATATTTATAAATTGTATCTATTTCAGCAACAATTCAGAGACCTGAAGGCACACGGAAAATTATTTAAAAATATTTGGTCTGAATTACAGGAAAAAAAATCACTTTGCCTCATCCTCAAAATAAATATACTATCACAGATTCGTCACTTTGGTAGGCCTAGTGAGTATGTAGGCTACAAAACACTCATCAATGTGACACAGGTGGCTGGTAGTTTTGATCTACAGAGAATACACAACTTACTAAGAAATATTTTCAATAAGAAAATAAATACATTATAGACAGAGAATTTAAAAATATGGAATAAATTATCAGACAAGATGACCTTCTAGATACTTAGATACTACCTTACCTCAGGGAAATCAGTGACTGATCTTTTTTTTGTTATTACTTATTTTTTTTAAGATACAGATAATACGATTCATTTGCCTTTGTGCTCCCATTGAAGCCCTGGCTCCCAAATGTCGGGAATAAATGCCCAGAGGCTCTCAAAATAAAAATCTTGATGCTGACATGCTGCATTGGCTGCTTCTGTTGCTATTATTTGCAGCTGGTGTCTGCATTCCAAATGACTCAAGGACGCGGCAGTTTAAACACTGCGTTCCAAGAACGAGCACTGCTGGTAAAGGGGTGATATCAAAATCGGTCCAGTCAGCAGCTGAGGCAATACCAAACAGGAATGAGGCTGTGTTCTTCTCATGACACTGAATAATATTTGCCACTCAGAAAAAAAGTGTAGTGCAAAATCAGCTATTTGAAACACTCTGGAGTAATCTAAACCCTGCAATAACATACGTTTCAGTAATTAGGGAGTTGAAGTCAGATCTGTGTTCTTGAATTTCTAGTCTGCATTTCCAAATCTGAACTCTCAACACTTCCTCCTCAACCCCCACAAACAGATCACTTCAGGTGGGTCTACAGAGGATGGTTTCAAGGCAGAGCATTTAAGTTCTAAAACTATCAAACTGCTCCTCTGAGGACCTTATGCCAGCGTATAAAAATTCAGAAAGCTCTTCAGTCTTATGGAAATCCTAAACTCCATCTATACATCCATGCACGAGTTCTACATCACTGCAATCTAAATTAAGGAATGCACAAGAGCAGGGGCGAAAGCTGGGTCTGTACGGAGCTGTGCCCGGTCCGGAGATGATGACATTGTAACAAAGAGATCCACCATCATTCCAGGGTAGAAGCAGCCAATTGGTAAAGGACACTTGGCTCTCCTCCAGAAGATCCCAAGCTACATCCTTACTGATTGGAAAGAAAGTTACATTTGCCTTTCCCACATCCCAGTGATACTACCCTTATGCTCCAAGTTACTGACTATTCTAGTTGGGGCGCTCTTCTCTCCTTTTTCACAGAAATGTTCTGACATGAAATAAGGCCACACGCCAAAACCACTTTTTTTTTTTTTNACCCCCCAAAACCCCTTTTTTTTTTTTTTTTAATGAAACAGAATTCTTATATTCTGCCAATCTTAGTTGTGAGAACCATGTTGAAGTAAAAAGGACACAGACCGAAATTGCACTGAACCAGCCTAGATAGAAATAGATAACCACTGAACCTGTTTCTCTCTGAATGCTTTTGGCATCGAACACGTTTTAATCAACTGTATCTGCAGATCTGCATCGGACAGTCCCAGCCAGTAGTTATTGCCTCTGGGTTTCTGCGTAGATTAACATAAGATATATATCCCCATTCATCTGCATGCAAATTCTCAAATTAAAGGTCTGTATTTCCAGACGAACTAGCAAAGCGTGTTTGTTTTTTTCTTTAACCAAACTACCTGCTATGATAAAACTTGTACATTTACTCACCTGCATGCTCGGAGTAGTGGCCCAGTTGGAGGAAAGATTTGTGCAAGTGTGGTGTAACATGGGATGGCTACAGCATTGTAGAACCCAATCTATGAAAAAAAAGCAATGAAGAAAAAATACTTAATTGTTGCCAAAATAAACACTGAAAGTTAACAGCCAACTAGAGTAAAGCTGTTGACTACTTATTTAATTACTGCTTATGTTTAATTACTGCTTACTTCATACTTCCACATCTCATCCTAATATCCAAAGACTTTAAAATGAAGCATTAACAGTGAGGTGCTTGACAATTACCAGTTGCTTGATTGGCTCCCTCTAATGATTATGGTGGCTGCTTCAGATAGCACACCTGCTATCTACAAGACCTTTTACTATTCAATTGATTTGCTCGGGATCTCTCTGGCTTTTTGGTGGAAGCAGTGGCAGGAAGTAGGTGTAGATGGCAGACTCATTTCTACAAACGTTATTCTTGTGATAAAAAAAATATATATATATTTTAAAAGCGGGAAGGTTGTGCAGCATTTCCGAAATATGGTCAGGCTCTGGATTTTTCTGATGTATGTATTCCATAGCTCAATTTACTTGAAATGCTACAGGCTTTGCACTTTTGTAAAGTTTGTTTTCTTCTCATGTATGCAGTGGAGTGATATATTTTTACCATTATCATATAAATCTATTCAGAGAATGAACACATTTTCAATGATATCTGATTCATATAGGCTGAGGGTCCTATGACAGCTACCATGTCCCAACTGATTTAACATGACACAAGGGAATTTTTAGAAAATGCTACTTAAATATAACCAAGGAAGACAGTTTAAATTCAGATTCACTATAACATCATTCATTTACCCCAGGCTCTCATGATAGTCACTGTAGTCTACTATGATCCCTTTCTTTGGGCAGAGTTTTTAAATGTGTCTTAGTAAATACCATATGTTGTACAGAAACCAATGCATTTGATAAAAAAATCTCTAGCTAACAGTCTAAACAATGGCCCTTATTCAGAAATCAAAGAGCAACTCTTGTCCTTACCTCCATCAACACAGAGATTCCTCCCATACTGCTATGTAAACAAGTCGATTTTGTACTTTAAAAAATAAAAAAAAGACATTTTTTCTGACCTAAAAACCCAACAGTCTGTGTTAAAGTAATTATGGTGTAACTGATAGAAATAAACTGCAGGAGGCCAGAAGGCAAGGCTGCACACAGCAGTCATGCCTGTTCATCAAAAAAAAAAAAAAAGGTTTTCTATTTTGCATACTGCATTGCTTTCATCCTATGTGTTTGTTTGTTTTTTTCATGTATTTTTTGGTTGTTGGTTTGTTAAGGGGGGTATTTTATTTTACCGGAAAATAGCAGATTTGCTCCCTATCTATCAAAAATGATAAATGGGACTTTAGATACAGTCACACTGTAGACCTTCCTGCACAATGAGAAGTGTGTTGCCATTGCAAAATGTGAAAGGTTTCAAACAAACTAAATTAATTTACAATATATTCCAACAAACCTTCTTTTTGGAACTCTGGTATTTAAAACAAAATATGTCCTTTAAAACCCTGAAAGCTCTTTAAGTTAAAATGCATATCAATCAAGGAGAAAAAAAACAACTAAGAGGCTCAATGGATTTAGGTTCTGAATAAAGATAAGCTAATTAAAAACATCCCTTTGCAAGAGTTTAAATTTCTGACCAGAGCAAACTGACATAAATCCCTTTGGTAAAAGGTTTAGATTGTCTTTAATGTTCAGACTCAAGCATTTTAAATAAGAAATCAGTCCTAACATTTTAATCTTTGCATAAAAATAAACTTCTTATTTTCAACCTGAAAACTATACTACTGAAGTAAGTTTTGAACGGCTGGATCATGTGAACCATTCCTCCTCTCTCCTTATTTACTCTGGCTGGCTTGACTTGCCTATCTAAAGGGCTTTCAGGTCGCTGCATAGTTTTGTCATTTCTATTTTCCCCACAAGTTCTGAAATTCTTAGGCTGTGAAGATAAGAGACATTAGCAGGTCCAGTGGAAGCCAAGTCAGAAACACCCTTCAAGCGTGCATTCTTGGTGTAATCCCAAACACTGCTTAAATTCTCAAGGGAGAGGCAGCAAAGAGGGTGATGGAATCCTTGCTGAATAAGGAAGAAATCCTCAGTGCAGGCTCCACAGTAGGAAGACACCAAACTCAGAGACCCTACATGAGTTGTGCTGCAAAGGGCGACTGATCCAACCACCTAGACTAGTGTCTTTCACCAGTGAGAGAAAGAGCTGACTACAAAACTATTCTCATCAAAGATGAGTATTTGAGGCATAATTATTTTTTCAGAGATTGCATGTTTATACAAATCCTCATTTCCTAAACATCACTGTCATTTAAATAAGGTGTTAATGTTTTAATTAAAATCCATGTAAAAACACAGGATCTTAACTTATTCATTAACACTTTCTGTTAGAGCCCAAGGAAATGGATGATAATGTTTCATTAAATTCTTCTGTCTCTACAGAAATATAGGAACGGTTACTTTCACAGAACTATGTCCTAAATCTCACATTTTGCTGTAATGCTGTTGTGAGATATAGCAGTTACAACTACCCTCTGAAGTTGATTTTTAATCTCCCTTTTTTTTTGCTTAATATTTTACTGTTATACTATTAAGAAGCACAGAACAGAGCACACAGTAAAAAAACCTATGAAGATAGTACATGCATCAATACTCATTATGTTCTAAAGAGGAAAAAAAAGCTTATTTCTTAGATCTGTACTTTTACCCCATTAACAATTATTTCATAAATGCCAAGAGGAGTAAGTATCATATGTACTATAACACCATGTACTTTTCAAGATGTTCAAAGATAACTAATACAGTCTGTGGAAAAACAAACCAAGTACAGAAAATGTTTCTTCTCTTATTCGGCTTACACTTGACACATGAATTTAATAAATTACTACCAATTCCTTACTATAATAAGGGTAATAGATTTTATGCTAAAATATGAGAGAACATACAGGGTTATGTTTCAGAATATAAAAATTTCCATAATCTTGCTTAACAAATAATTAATCTATGAGAATTTTTTGATACTTTGTTGTTTCTAATTTAGTTTAAATATTATCGTTCACTTCACAGTTCATGAAGTTCTTTGTAAGTGCTACCTACCGATAATTAAAGTCTCAGAGGTCACTAAAAGTAAATAAAATCTTATATGTACGTATGTATGTATATCAATAGACAACAGACAGTTTACTTTTCTTTGTTCGCACAACCAAAGGAAGAGCTAGCTTTCTCATTTACCCAAAACAGTTGGTTCAAAGAACTTTTCTGCTTGAATTTGTTTACAAAATACTAATTTTCACTAGGAAAAGCAGAAAAAAGCAGTCAGAGCTACACATTTTGCTGCACATTTGTGCAACAAACACCGTGTCTCAAACACTTTGAGAAACAGACAACTGAAGCTCTTAAAAATACACTCCTTATTGCTTATCCTCACATATTCCTTTTTTTTTTTTTTTTTTTTTTTTTTTTTTTTTTTTAAGGAATGTCAAAAAGCAATGTTTGTCGTTATCCAAAATACTCATGAAGAATTATTGGCCTAAAATCACAAATATTTGAAAATCTGAACCTCAGTATTTTAGCCAGGAACAGGTGAAAATGATAGTTAAACTTGTACTCAGGATAAAACAGTGAAAAACTTTTAGCTAAGGGTTGAAGTAATCACTAAGTTGAAAAAGTGTCATCGACTTCTCAAAATTGTATGTTACTGTACCTTTACCTAGAGTTACAAGTACAAAAAAATGAAACAGTGACTCTCCTGGCACTTCTATGGCTCACTGCAAATCATTCACACCCAATCTCCTTTATGAAATACGACCCCCCCCAAAACAAAAAACAAAAACAAAACGAAACAAAAAAACTGTGAATCGCAATTCAGAGGTCTCTGAATATAGAAAAGCCATGGATCTGTGAGGATCATTATCCTGCTACAGGGCCAAGCTGCTTTTTCTTTGAGTCCTTCCACAGGACTTTACTAACATTGTTTTAACTATTCCTTAAAACTTTCCTAAGACATATACATTACATAATAATGATGCTTTAAACAGTGTCTCAGGAAGGCCACAGAGTTTGCAAAGGGTAGCAGAGGTAATTGATGGTGATCACCAGTGTCTGAGTTTGGTCACAGGCAACTAATCTCCTGTGTTATCTTATGACATATCATCAAGTAACTGATACCCTTGCAGATTTTCTCAACAATCACTTTGACAGTTATTAAAAATACTTCAGGAAAAACTTCACGTCCTTTCTAGAAATCCCATTTAGTCTTTTGTTGCTGATCTATCTTGCAGATAGTCTTTAATACACATACCATTGGCCAACGCCAATGCTCACCTGAACTGATTTGCACATTAAAATGTCATGACATATTAAATACCTGACCATATGCCAGAAAAGTGACATCTGCCTTTTCAAATCTGTGGTCAGTATTCGCAACCCTCTAATTTTTCAGAAATTTAGTCTTCTGGTTTTTTGATACTTCATCAAAATTTTACTTGATTGAAAGGATCAGACTACCATTCCTACGTATTGGTTACCTCCTTTTACAAACATTTACCATACAAGAAAGAACATATTGTATCCAAAAGCTATTTAAAGTTTTCAAATATACAATTTTGCCAGAGGCCTGCTACCACTCCACAGAGTTTTTGTAAAGGGGAAGGAAGTAGGAATGATAACAAGCTGTAAATCACTGCATTTGGAACTATGAGAACAAAAAGAGTACTAATGTATAATCAGAAGACAGACTTTGTTTTTCTTATTGAAACTTCATGATGTTTTTCATGTCTGAAATATTGTATCATGTTTAAATCATTCCTGAAGCCTTATATGGGAAGTAGAGCTATGTTATACAGTAATTCAGGACAGCAGCAAAAAGTTTATTGTCATTTCAGTAATGTCTTTGAAAACAAGTTTTCCACTGCTACTTAAAAAAAAAAAAAAATGCATACAAAGCATAGAATTCAGCAGCCCATGTACCCTAACATCAAATGCAATATTAGGTAATATATAAAATGTTTTTCCATACGTGTTTATTAACACTATAAAACATGTATCATTTTACAGATAGAGTTCATACTTGACCCTGAGGGACTTCATCTTTCTTGTCTCTGTCCATCATAGGAATAGGTTGAATACCCGTTTTCTTCATCTCATCACCCTGGAGAAAAGCAGAGAGAGAGATTAGGAAAGCAAAATTCAAAACTACTGCGATCAGAATTATTTCCCATTTTCCATTGCATGTGGATCTAAAAATCCAGAATTTAAAGTAATGCAACATACCAATCTAAGGCAATCTCAGAAAACTACCTAAGGAAAGTCTCCCTTTATATATTCACCTAAATGATAACGTAAATAGCAGATCCTGAAAATTAATTTTTTTGTGTCAATGTACACATATTTTCCTTGTTTGCAAGGGCCTATCCATAATAAAAGGCAATTTAAAGAAACAAACAAACAAACAAAAAAATCAGATTTACCAGTACTATTCATATTAGTCTCACCTTTGAAAATGTTATCTGTTTAAAGCGTTATACTACAATGACCAGTAGAACATAACTCACCCATCCAAGGAAAAGCTGAGTAAAGGAGATGAATTTACAGTGTACCCTCTTTGTCAACAATCCAGTCTTTTTGACCAAAGATGAGGAGCATGTTTTGACATAGCTGCCTGCCAAACAGCCTTAAGTCCATTAATCCTGCTCCATGCATAAGAGGAGTACTGGGAAAAATGCAGTATATCCAAGACCAGATCTATGTAATGTGCAAGAGAAAATCGTCTCCTTCACCCATTACTAACAGAGCAGCCAATACACATTTCTGAGCAGTATACTGGGCCAGAACACAATTACTCCTTACAAATCCATAAGTAGCTGGCTAATTTCTGTAACAAATTGACATTTTCCAATAGTTTTATGCTTCAGCTGCATTGTTAAAACACCATGGATGCTTAATCTTGAGGTTAAAAGGGCAACAACAGCTGCAGCAATGGTCGCTTTTGGCTACTGCTAATGTCTGGGCTTCCAAAGTCAATGTGAGGAGCCAATGTGATCTTCAAACCACTAAGCTGAGGTCAGGAGAAAGTTTAGGCAGTATAGCTGCTAATACACTATTTGTCCATCTGTATACTTTACTGTGAGATTCAGCTTACAGATGTTTAGCTGAAAGCTTGGTACCTTACTTAAACCAGTGTTCTGTTTCTACTACAGGTAGTGAAACTATCTGTAGAAGACAAGTTATTATACCTTTCTCATAAGCTTTTATCAAGCCAAATTCCAAGTGCCAATTTCCAAGTCCTTTCAAAGGGAGGTTTTTGGCACCTTTATTCAAAGAGAAGTTTGCAATACAATAAACTGATTCTGGCCTAAATAGAGCAGTTAATGACCATCTTTCTATTTTACTGTCTTGCAACTACCTTGAGTGTAGAAAAGATGAGGGCTTATGGAATTTTATTCCCTCTTGCATATTTGGCCTCAGTATCAGGTATTGACTATGGTCCTGCTGCAGTCAACCAGCAAGTGATATAATCAGGAACCTACTTCTGAATTAGTGTCTGTCTGTACTATCCTCTCATGACCCTTACTTGTCTCTTCAAGTAATTAGAAGATAAACTCATTGAATCTAGTCTCTGTTAGACATTCTACTGTCAAAACTTACACAGAAAGTCAGTGGATTGCTGTTTAGCAACTGTAAGCAAATTTAATTTTTGTATGTCTCCAGTAAATAACATTTAATGTTACTTTTTTTTTTTTTCTCCTCCTTGAAGTACTGCTCTTGAGTCCAGATCTGACTGCTGCAGATCAGGACCGTCTGCAGCTACCATAGTCTCAGTGCTAAGACCCTCAACACTAAACCATTTAGCATCAAATGATTTTAAACTCTGTTTAACATAATATCAAGTTATAATATCTGAAAACATACAAAGTCAGCTTTGAGAAAACTATCTAGCCTGTGGCTGATCGCAACAAAACTGAAAAAAGCTCAGAATTACGTTCATCATTCTACCTTGAAACAAAAAGGTGTCACAGAATCAAATTCATCCTGCTCACCCACCCCAGCAAGATCAGCTACAGCACGTTGTCCAGGACTGTCCATTTGGGTGTTGAATATCCCCAGTGATGGAGACACCACAACCGCTCCAGGCAACCAGTGCCAGTGGTTGACCACCCTCACAGTAAAAAAGTATCTTCTTGTGTTTAGATGGAAAAGTACTAGAAATACAAGTGTTTTCTTGTGTTCAGTATGTGAAAACACATATATGATACACTGCTAGACAAAGGTTGCCATAAAAACTACTGCTTTTATCCTCATTGTTATGACCATGATCAGAAAGTTAAAGAAATTCTAATCAGAGAAGTTTTCATCATACTTGCAGGGCAGCTACAGAAATAGAGGGCTTATAATAAGTCACTTCAGAAAACACTGCAGAAAGTTTAATGACTGCCTAGTGTCTCATATCTCAGAAAAAAAATCACAACAGACACAATCCTATATAAGCCTGTAATCCTATATAATTGATCACCAAATGTATTATTTTGCTCGAGTTATGCACTATGGTAAAGATTCACGCTGAAGTGATAAATCTTAGCTGAAAACACTAGCTATACTTGGCTTCATTCAATGGAAGAAGATCGGTGTGACATAACACCAAATTGCTGCAACCTGTTCTGCAGTTATTGTTTAATGATTACATAAAGAAGAAATGTTATAAAAACTCTCCAATTAATTCATTCAAAATATTATGAACTCACGTAGTAATTAGAAGCAACATTCTATCCTGTATTTAGTGCTGTAATATAATCATTCAATCTAATTGAATAAACTTTTCTAGAATTTACCTTTTTTTTCCCAATTAAGTAACAATTTCTGAAGTGAAATGCAATCTAATCTTTACATTCATCTAGCTTGCCTAGAATTTTCTCTATATCTGTTTCAGCTTCCTGTTTTACAGAAGCATTTAGACCTATGGTTGATTGGTCAGCCATCCTGAATGAATCACAACATATCCAACTTCTGACATGTATCAGTGAATCTCTTCTTAAAGGGGATTCAGTAAAATAGCAATTACAGAATTCCATTTCTGTCAAAAATTTCTAATCTACATTTGTTCCATGAAGCAGCAACATGACATAAGATGCAGCTTTATTAACTTATCTTTGGATAACAGAACAGCTTAAAGTCTGGACAGGCTCAGCCATGTCCATAAGTCCATCTTTACTATTGTTGAGTAGGAAAAATCAGTTTGATCCTTCCTTCTCCGCTGAGTTCACAAGACAAATTATTTTTTTTATTTCAAAGTCTTGTAAGCAAAACATGTTGAGCATGTAATCAGTGAGGCACATCAGCATTATGCCTCCGTTATACATTCACTTTCCAGTGCTGACATTTTAGAAAGTGAATGCCGAACTAGATCTTTGAGCTTATGAAGTTTACGTTTTTCAAATATTTTATTGTAGTCTGAGTCGTTCATAGCTAAAAGAACTAGAACATTTAAATAATAATAAAAAAACAACACAAACACATGCCATGCATATCTTGAATTTCATAATAAACATGCAACAGGCAAGACAAATCTCCATGTTATATGCATGCTACATCAACTCTGTGGGCTTGATTTCCATTTTAGAGCAACTTTCAGTATATTGGAAATCAGCTCTCCACCTCTGAGACCTGTTTTTTGAGCTGGCTCACAAAGATTCAAATGCTGGGATCAGAAAAATTGTAAGGTTTGTCATATTTTGTCATATTTGCTTTAGTATTTCCTGGATTCTTATTGCAGCTTTGTAAGTGTGTGTTTTAAGGCATTTGGCCTGGAAGCTGTTTTCATATTTTGGATTTCTAGAATACAAATAGATCCTTCATAATATTACTCTTAAGTAACGTACTCAAAAAAAGGTACATATTTTCTTGTATGTTCTGTTGCTTGGTCACTATATGTTAGAACATACTTCCTAAACCCATCTTTAACAGAGAGAAGAATTGCTGCCTGAAAATTAGAAAGTTAACTTCGCTCTTTCAACAGTTTCCCAGTAAACAACAAAACATATGTCCCAAAGAACAGTCTTTAAAATGAGTACGTTAAGATAGCTGTTAAAAATTTTTTATTGTGGTTTTTTTTTT
>VXAA01004296.1:241713-291839 GCA_013399115.1 Anseranas semipalmata
TTTTTTTCCCAGATAAAGAAAAGCGAGGAAAAAGAAACACACATACCTCAGCCCAGAACTCTGCATATATATCATTGGCTGTCAGTCTGGTAACTGGCCACAACTTTGTTACAGAACACAAATCACAAGCAGTCATCATCAGACCAATCACTCTATCTCTAGAACAAAATAACATTAAATTGTAAGTTTGGTAAAGACTTAATTACCATATTCCAAGGTTTTTATTTGCCCTTCCTCAGTTCAATCAGCAATAAAGTATAAATACTACAAAATTTCCCCCACCTTGCTTGTTTCTTCCCCACTTGTTTATGATTTATAGGTAAGGCATCACGCAAATTATATTTCCTGTAGTATTACAGTATTGTTTGCAACCATAGTCCATTGACTATCCTCTGCACAATTCCATTCATGGGAATGTACACAAGAATGCCTGTTAAAACACTCTTATGCCCCTCCTTCATTTTCTGAAAATACAGTACAAGTCTATAAATAGAAAGATGGCATATCCTGTTGCTGCATTTCTTTCAATTGTTTAAAGAAAAATGAACACATACTCCAAAAAGAAGAAAAACTAGTTCTGAGTCTATCTCAAGGAACTCCATTTACAAGTAAGCTCTTATTTCTTCCTTCACTTCTTCTCAAAAGTATTTTATATATATATTCCTGCTTCTGGCAACAGCCAGTGACAGGATCTTCTGATTCAATTTCTGTCTGAGAAATTATTCAAGGACTGCCTTAGCAAACTGGGTAGTTGATCTAAACGCAAGGTCTGCTAAAACAATATTGGAGCTTTAGAACGCAAGGTCTCCCCAACAGCCCTAATATTGCAATAATCAGAATACATCTAAGCTGTATTAAAAGAGAAGTCATTGCTTTGTTGGAATGAATTCTACCCCTAACAGGACAAGACTCCTACATATAACTTTGTCCTATACACTGACTAGCCCGTTCACAGAAAAATTGAACAGGATCAGTAGGATTATAATGATTATTAGCATAAGACACACAAAAAATCTTATTTAAACTGTTTTCTAGCACTTGTCTACTACTCCTTAAATCTATAGTTTTTGAGTCTAAGTCTTATAAAGAAAACTGTCAATTTAATGAATGAATTAATGTGATTTTCAACTGATAGAGAACTCAAGGCAGCACACCTGCATCTTTATTAATGCCTATTCCATGAAAAAAGCACACAACTTGCTAACTTTCATGCCAATGTGATGGCAGTCATACAAGCTGTATCAGTAGACAAATTACCACAGAAAATACACAAATACACAATATAAACAACAGATAAACAGCAAAGTACAATTTCATTGAGTTATAAAGGAGGATTCATCAGCCACATAAGGGCCAAATTTAACATCCTAGTACACAACTTTTATTGGTGTACAGATACCAACTAGAAGTCTTGGATTCTTCAGCCACATTACAAACTAATGCAGTATCACGGGGCATGTGGCTTTGCACTGAAACTGCTCTAAAGGGGCAGGTAGGATAAAAAATATAAACATAATAGAATATTCAATCATATACTAAATTGTTGTGCCGTATTCAAAATTTATAACCCCTAAGTTCAAGATTCCTCATAAGTTTAATTTTGAGGTTCAATTAATTTTTGAGTTTTCTTTTTTTTTTTTTTTAATTAGAATTCCTGGTTGTGTTCTGTGAAAATAAGGTTTTTCTTTCTAGGACTAATGCCTTGATGAACTAAGTCTGGTTTGCTGCTTTACCTGTGTGCTTGGTTCTTAAGGTTTAATGCTCCCGCCTGATGCAGCTCTTCAAGCTGTTTTCTATTTCCAAAATACAGGGCAAGGTCTGTGGCGATGATGGCTTTCCGGATGATCTCAAGGACTTGCTCATATTCACTGGAGCTCAGATTGGAGAAGACATTGTGCCCTTCCAGCTATGAAAAAGTAAAAAACCAATAAAAAGCACAAGCTCTAATTCTGAGATGATTTCAATCTTTACTTCACCAGACAGGTTACAACAAGTTTTACAGCCCAATGACAATTTTTGTTGCAAATTCAGATGTTGACAGCCTGAAATTCCCATTTTTAATCTTTGCTTTTTAAACGCTGTCATGAAACCTATGACTAAACCACTGATTTGGTTTGGGGACCGCTCCTTCTGAAGCCTGAAGGTATTAATAGAGAAAAATGCTAGCTTTTTCTGCTATGATTTATAAGCACTACATGTACAGCACTTCCAGACAGTATTAGCTTAGGAACTTGTGATTTAATCCTGATTCAGAGTACTGCATTGCCAAGCTGGTAAACTGAATGTCTGATTCATTGTGAAGAAAGATTTTTGATATTGCATAATAAGTAATATAGATAAAGAAATATCCAAGTTAAAGTCCTAAAATAATTTTGATTTGATAGTGTGGCAAATGAAATGTGCCTGCAATTGCTGCATTTACTGATATAATTTTCTCTTTAGAAATAAAGTTAATTACAGTATGTTAATGTATACGAGCATTTAGGGGAAAATATTGCTTTGTTCCACCGTAAGTTGCCTGACTCATAAACTAAACACAACATTTTCCACTATGGAGGCTCTGGCAACATGCCACTGTTACCCCTTTTCAGTTTCCACTATGTATTATTGCACATTTAACCGACAATATCCATGTACTGTGATCACTCATGAAGCTATATTACATTTTAAGTCAACACTGTTCACTGTCTCTAAGCTTTTGAAAGAAACTTGTCAAAAGTCTTCCTACTGTTAAGAGTAAACACGGTAAAATAAGAAAGAATGAGCCAGCCATGTCAAGGTGTGGACATTCAAAAATAGAAAATATTATTAAAATATAACAAATGCAGATGTGTTTTGACATTTAATTGGCATTTGGGCTGACGCTCATCAAAAGTTTACCTGACTTTTGTCAAGCATTTACATAATTTGCTCAAAATAATTCCTCTGTGGTACAAATAGGCTTGGTTTCTCTCACCATCCGGAATGTAAATGCCATTTTCCAACATTTTTACTTGGACAAGTAGATTTATTGTGAATAATAAGTAGAAAATACAATCTGTCTGTCTCAATGCTCCTTTGACAGCCTCCTAAGCCATAGTACACGATGTTAAAAAAGCTTAGAACATTTTAACCCATCATCAACACTTTGGCACCAGGAAATGACTACTATTTATTTTCATGATTTGGGGTCTGGGGGACTCTTTCCTCCCCAGCCTTGCTGCATAACATGCTATTTGCCCTAATACTTAAATTATGCTAGATTTGGAGCTGTCACTTCTAGGCTTTAGAAGCTGCAATACGAGGAAGACCGCTATGACAGCTCCTGTTCATTCTACTAGAAAAAAACTGATTCCATCAAGTACCAGTGGAAGCTGCTGGTTCTGAGCATGTCACATAGGCTTTTGAGTACTACATACAAAGTATATCTCCTAAGATTTTATTCCTTCTTCATTGAGCTAGAGCTAGTGAACAGAATCTTCTGTATTCATAAGTATAGCATACACCAGAATTGGAAGTGGACAAGCAAAGCAGCTATAAAGTTTCAAACAGTGAAAAGCCCTACAGGTTATTAACATAAAATTAAAACTCACTGAGATAAATCCTAAAGGGTTGGGGGGTTTTGTTTTGTTTTTCTTTTTCTTTCTTCTGTAACAGTCCCAGAAGTATGCAGAAAGGCTTTTTGATTCAATCGAAAAACAGCAAGTCCAAAAGGCTGTTCTCCTGTACCTTTGCTGCTAAACATCACCCATGGGCACTTGGGTAGTCAGTGTCTGAATCCACTCTATAGCCCTGACCACTTATTTGCCTTTCCTCACTCACACTTGGCTGTGACAGCCAAGGCTAACAGGCAGCAGGGAAGCAAAAGGGTTCCCCACCTTCTTGGCAAATGGAACTTTCATCAATTGCATCATTTCTGCAGGAAAAATGCAAAATGGTTATTAAAGACTGACTGAAGTCTGCTTCACGTAGCCACAGAGTGACAGAGAAGTGTTACTGACTGAGGAACTTGCTCACTGTGCACAAACTCACATGAAGAATGAATACTAAAAATCTAATGCCATACCACCACTGAAGGATTCAATTACACCCTCCCACATGGAGGAATATTCAGAGATAAAGCTTCCATTCTCTGAGGAAATGTGTATGATACCTAAAACCATAATCACACGATGTGCTTCTGAATACAATATAGAATATGTATTTTTCCTAAAAGGTGATTAGGTATTTAAGAAAATAAATATCTTCCCCCTGAAAGACCAGAAAGAAAGAAAAGTTAACAATGAATTAGTGGCACAGTAGCATGGTAAGGCTATGCATCAGGCGTGTGCACAGTACAGCGAGCACAAGTATGTTATGGACTGGCAGCTGTTTCATAGGTGAGAGTTCTCAGTCTTCTAATCGAAGATGAACAAATTTTTCACTGATGAGAAAATATCTTGTGTCAGCAGCACACTTTGATTTCCCAAAATATATATGCATGCTTTCTTCTAGTTTTCTGTTAATTAAACATACAGACACTTTACCTTATAGTAGGAACTATCATTTTTTTTCTCAATTGCTGAAGAACAAAAAACCATATGATAACATAATGAAACAAGCTTAAACTTTTCATGCGTGCAAAACTAACATTTGCTCCTAGGTAAAGAATGTATGCATACTTCATGCCACACATTTAATGTTCATGGTATTTATTACAGCAGGTTTTCAAGCTTCTCATACAAACTTTTGCCAGTTCTTTAGTTTTTATGCAGAAATTCAGGGCAGTTGAAGACATTGTTGAAGCACGTTCTACTGAAAATATGTGAGAAACTGATTTTTCATTTTCAAACTTCCTATTCCATATGGTCATAGGAGAAATCCTTACTGACCCAGAAGTGAATAACTCCAGAGGAAGACCATAAGTATAGACCTTCAAATGCACAGTATTTCTATAACATCAAGACTTTGGGAAAGCTATGTTTAGCACTATTATTGAATGCTTGGGTTGCTAATATTGAATGCTTGCGAACCAGGCTTGCTGTAATAAATCAAGGCAAATCCTTCTTCCACAATTCTAGATGAGCACTACAATCCAGAAATTAAATTAAGCATGCTTCAGAAAATCTACTGGGTAATGATGCGACTCCTATTTCCAACACCGGGCTCTACTGTGCCGAAGATACAATTACAATAATCCTACCTGCAGGATGGACACAGTCTGCGAGAAGTGGTGCTGTTCCATCGTTGATGTGGAATAGAGAGCAGCTAGAGGGTGATCAAATTTCTGAAGATAGCTGTTGCTGTAACCTCTGTGATCCAGGTCATGACATAGGCATGCAACTAACAGACCTTTTCGCTACAAGAATAGTAATAATAAAAAAAAGATAAACGAGAAAAGTGAGATGTATTTCCTGCCCCTAGATGTCACTCTTTTCCCAAAATACTGTAAACGTTGCACTAGGATTACACTGCCTTCAAAAAGTACACAGAAACGTCCTTAAAGTTGTGAGAAACACAGAAGTGAGGAAATGCAGAATTTAAATTCTCTGTCTGTAAATCAAGTGTTTTATACATTATGAGTTTTTAAAACATTGTTTCACAATCACATGTTATTGGATGGGTTCTGCTTCAGGAAGGAATCCAGGTTTTACACAGGTACTTATCCACCGGATACTTTACAGAATTAGCAATTCTGTCTACTAGTTGGTTCTGATGAGCATTCAGTAAACAAGCATAAGGCTACAAAATGAAGCAGCAGAAGAATACTGAATCATTAAGTGAGCATCATCCAACCTGTACACTGTACAAAGAGTTGCATGGTTCTGTGGATTCATGGGAAGTGATGGTGTTAACTATAGATATTTTATCAAAAAAATACAATGTGATTAATTAGGGCTGTAGCAGCCCTAATTCTTGTATTTCTGATTTTGAGACCTTCACCTTTATTTTAAATCCTTCATTTTAATTCTTAATGATGTTTTTTCAATATCACATTTTGTGAAGTGTGTTTTTAAAAGCACAAAATAGATCACACGATACAGCAGCACGCATCCACACACATCCTCAGCAGAAGTGGAGCCCTTAGGAACATAACACACACCTATGTTACTTGAAGTCATGCAATAACTAACAGCTGTAGGAAGCTGGTATCCCCTTTTATCTATCATCAGGAGGGGCAGGACATATAACCAACAGACCTGAAAAATATTCTCTGACAGCAAATGGAAGATGAATCTCAGAATCATTTGTGCTACGTGTCAGATTTAGTGGGCATAAGCTTTTCTGTCCTTGCCCCACGAGTTTAATTTTCCTGTTGCATCCTTTACAATCTGCTTTTTTTCCAGTCTTACAGCTTTCATCAGTCTGTCTCCTTGTCCCAGATAGTTCTCTTTGTCTAGCTCGTCCCAGTCTCTACTTCTCAGGAAGTCATTGTTGTCTGTCCTTCAGAATTACAATGCCTAATCCCAGTGCTCTTGGCCGTGTACCCATCATCCCTGCTTGGATCCCAGCTCTTTGACCACTCCCACCTGCTGGATCTGTTTGTCTCTTGATCACATCCTCTTTACAACGTTTCATACTTCTCTCCCCATCTCTAAGTCTATCTAGGTTCACAGCACCATCCATCACCTGAGACCAGCCCATCCTAGTTCCCCAAATTTTCCTTTAGCAGTTTCCCATATTCTTTTTGTATACTTCTCCAGTTTCAAGAGAGGAGATTGCTAGAAAGAGCTGGAACATAAACTAGGATAAGGCATTTGAATAGGTGGAGGCTGGCTGGAGCTTGGCAGGGAACAAAGGCTGTTTCCTTGCCTCTTAATAGCTGCCTCTTTTGCTCCCCCAGTCCTTCTTACTCAGTCCTTAAGAATCATAGAATCATTTAGGCTGGAAAAGACCCTCAAGATCATCAAGTCCAACCATCAACCTAACACTACCAAATCCACCACTAAACCTTGTCCTTAAGCACCACATCCACAGGGCTCTTAAATGCTTCCAAGGATAGGAATTCCATCACTTCCCAGGGCAGCCTTTTCCCATGCCTAACCACCTCTTCCATGAAAGATGGGATTTACTACTTCGTTAGCACTGAAACTTATGAGACCTTTAAATATTCCCTGAGGGTGCAAATCCACAGATTCTTGTTTTAAAGGAACATTGATTTTTTCAAACTTGGGTAACTTTGCCAACTTCCAGCACCTGCCTGGCAAATGCCACTTTCCTATTTCAGTGCCAATTTTCAAGTCCTTGCTTTAAAGCAGAATACGCTAGATGTTTGCAAATGAAAGACCACCAAATTTTATTTTACTCTTATACACTGAACAAGAACCTGATTTCTCCTAGCACGCTTCTCTAAAAGAATCAAACAGTTATGGCTGAGATTTCCCCAAATGAATCAGCCAGATGAAGCCAGGGAAAATTACAGCTCAAATGGCTAGTATTTGGTAATATTATACGCAACTGAAAACAGGTTCTCCTAGTTGGAAGTTTCAGGTAGCATTAATAAGACAGCACTCCCAGTTGTACCTACAGTACTTCAGAAGAAAAACATGTGGCAGTTCTTTACAGTGCATATTATACAGAATTTAACCATTCTAAGCTTTCAATTTTATTACCAAAACTTTCATAGTGATCTATTCAAAGTATATTTTTTCTGATTTTTCTAAACTCATTGCAGTTATCTTAAAAATACGTACACACGTGCTAGGGAAAATTGTTGTATAATAAAAGTTAATTGGCGAATAAGTATATTTGGACAACCATTTTCCTTCCATCCTTTTTACTCTTCTGCTTCACTCACTTATGTCAATCATCTCTGCAACACCAAGCCCTTCTCCATTGTCCTTCTACTCAGGATCTCCCAGATCTCCCAGGGTCCAAGATTCAGGGTGTTTCCTTCCCCTCAGTACAGATCTAAGGGTTGGTGGAATAATTAAAATAAAGATTGTGGTTGTAGGTGGACAGGGAGAACCTTAAAATGTGGACACAGACTTCAGCAAACCTGCTGCCGCTTCTTCAGTGGGCAGACGTGAAAAATCTGAAGGAAACAATGGGGTTAGGAGTCTGAGGTATTCTTCCTCAAACTGTCTAGTCATACCCATTCCACTACAGGGACCACGAGATCCTTTATATACACTCTGCCCAAGCTGACAGGAAAACTCTAGCATAAAAAAAAGTACCTCTAAGATGGTTGATACCTCTAATGAGGTCTAGTAACCAATACAATCATCTCACCTACCTCCAGGTCAGTGAAAAGCCCCTGGTTGTTCTGAAGTATGGCGTACATGCAATGTGCAACCGTAACTGCATGCTTCCAGTTGTGGTAGGGCACACGGCGATAGTTCTTCTTTACAGACATAGTAAATCGGCATAGCTTTTCAAGTTCAAAGCTAGAAAGAAATGAGTTTGGTGAGAGACAAGAAATAAAAATGCAAAAAATAACCAGAGGAGAAAAGAGGGTTTTGGATTTACTCCTTGTGCTAGGATTGACTCTGATTGTGTATGACTCATCGATTACGAGAGTCATTCAAGTTTTGGCAAGGACAAAAGAGTGTGAATACTTGACAATACTCAGTTTAATTTGTAAAGTTCTGGAACGTGAACCAAACCACCCAGCTCACGCAACACAATTACACAACCTTATCTGCTTCTGAAAACTTAAAGTGCTGTTTCTTTAAATTATTATCTATTCAACAACAACAACAAAAAAAAAAAAAAACAGTGAAATTCTGTATCTAATTGACAAACTGAAAATATAATTTTATTAAAACATAAAATTAGGGGGGTTTACGCAAACAACATTGAAGAAATAATCCTGTTTAAAGTAAAATTTCACTTGAACGCCAAATGCAAAAGTTGTTTTGAATCAAAGATGTTGAGATGCTCCATAATGACATCATGAAAAAAAAACAACACTTTTTCAAGATGTATATTTTTTTTCCAGTTTGGCCAAATGACCAGAAATTCACATTTCAGTGTTTCTGCATTTTTCATCAAATAATACATTATTAAGTAATTGCTTTTTACAGGAATAGTTGTATCTTCTTGCTATTAATATATGCTAGCAAAGTGAATTTATGGTCAAAAGTATTTTCACTAAGGTAATATTAAAAAGTAGTTACAAAGTAATTGTTATGTTTGGCTTACGTGCTCATTAAGAACACCTCTGAGAGAGTTCATATCCTGCAGTATCAGAGCTCTGCACAGCCTTTAAAAGGAAATAATTCTTTTTGTTTGCAGTTGGGAAATTCAGGCACAGGTTAGGTATCAGGTAAAATTTTCTCAAGTAATTAGAAAGCTGCCAGGGTGAAAAAGGAGTACTATTCCCAGAGGTGAACTGAAGCTGCCAGAGTCCCAACTCACTAACTTTCTCCCTCATTAAAAAGATCAGTATTCCTTTATTCTCATATTTTTTCTGTTAATGTGGTTTAACTTTTTCCATGTTCTGATCATTTCTTGCATATCTCATGGAAGTGGTATTAATGACCTAGTTTTGCAGTATATGTGGGCTGAGAAAACAAAGCTGGATGTCTCTTACCTATCGTGTAAAATATATATATAGCTAATTAGACAGAAAAACATATTTTTATGGTCGCATGCTGAGCAAGGTAACTATAGTTCTGCTTTAGCCTTAATCTGATATTAGTAAAAATGAAGGCTTAATGTCTTTCAAAAAAAAAAAAAAAAAAGCTTTAGGCTTTCTTTTTAATTCTATAGAGTTAAGTTAGACACCTCTGGAGTAATTGATAAAACTATTTTTCAAAATAGTGCATCATAACTCAGAAAAATCAGACCAGTTCTTTCCATCTACATCCAATATCTACTCAATAGTACATTAAAAGCCAAAGGGAAGATCATTAACAATGATACCTCAATGTAGAATACTACTACTGCCTCCACAACTGTATTTTGTATGCCTAATTAAAGCAATAAAGGATTCTCTTTTCATGAGAGCAAGGAAAATGAGTATCACAGATTTTTCTTAAAAATCCTCCCTGGGCAGGACAGTTATAGATTACATAGATGTATACTTAAAGGCACTACCATACTCCTCTGTATATTTTAGTCTTAAAATAGCTGCAAGTCCTTGTTTTAGAGGGTTGAGAAGATTTGTTCTTTCAGAAATTAAATACAAGTCTGTCCGTCCCAACAGCCTCCTTTTCAAATATTTGTCTCACTTTTGTTTCTTTAACTTTGTATAGGACGGCTGAGACATTTGAAAAACATCAAGTAGATACCAATTCTTTCCCATCGATTCTTACACCTTGGAAACAGAGTGGGAAAAAACAGAACTTAGTTGAAAATCTGAACCCAAATCCTGAAGCCACAGCCATACTTTCAGAAATGGAAACAATCTAATTACACTGAGAAGTACAGAGCTGTATTTAGAACAATCATCTACTTCCCAATATTGAAGAGGAGAAGAGAAAGACCCTCAGATTTGATTACATTTATGCTTTGAGGGCATGCAGATTGCTATGAAGATAAACCAGACACCAACAAACGTTTCCCAAATGTCCCTCCATTTTGTAGAGAGATGCTTCCCTTTTCAATTACCCATCTGTGGATTTTTCCACAATTCAGAGCAGCTCCTTTCTCTCAGCAATGGGAGCATACTTAGCCAAGAGACTGTTGATCTTGGCAATGGTAATGGATGCTGAGAGAAAGGACAATAAATGAAATGATACTTCATTCCAAAATCACTCACTTCCATAATTAATGCACAATGATGCTGATAACTGATTTATTTTGCAAGATGAGGTCCAACCTGGGATTATTTTAACTGTATACTATATTAATTTCAACAACTATATATCTCCAAAATCTGTTTTTTATGGATCTCCCCACCCCCCCACCCCCAGCCAAAGAGTGCCTCCAATATCTTCACAGTCTTCTGACTGAAAAGCAATTTCAACTCAGAACCAAACAATAAATACTTCTACATATTGGATAGACAACTCTTTGGACAATGTCATGAGTTCTTTCATCTGGCTGTTCCCAAGTTTTATGAACTGGAGACCAAGAAGCTAGGACAAGAAACTCAGCCTGCTTTTGACAGCCCTGTACAGACCAGGCATAGCAAATAAACTCCAAAGGAAATAAGATCATGCATTAGAAAATAACGATCTTAATATTTCCTAATAAATAAATAAATACATAAATAATGGAATTAAAGCAATAAATCATGTAGTTCATACCAGGCTGTCCCACAGGACTGGTGAACCATGTAGACAAAAATGGCAGGCCAGACATCTTCATACGGGCTGATGTCAAAGTGGTATCTAAGAAGAAAGTTTCAGCTTAGTAAGAACTAACACCCTTTCTTACTAAAAGCAAGTGAGAATGACTAGATAATGTATACCTAACAGCATGCACTCATTTCTGAAAATACACAGAAAACTGACTTTATAGGCTATATCTTCCAGCAATGTAGATTAATATATTTCCAGAAAGGTCAAGGGAACTATGATGGTTAGCCTTTGGCTTTGTTTAATTAATAGAAACATAAACCTTTGTTTAAGAATCCATTGTGTAAGTAATGTACAAAATCTGTGTGTTTGCTCCTAAAATTCATTTTCCTCCCAAGAATTGTAAGGGTGGCGTGCCTAATAATATATTTACTGTCTTTTCTTTCCAATAATTTCTGTCAAGAATTTGGTGAGACTTGCTTTAATTTTGATATAGCAAAAGTCACCTTCTACTGGCTAATAGAAATTAAGCACAAACTTCAAAAATCAAACATTTAATACTGCATTTTTTAATGTTTCATTAGCTAAGGACTTCTCCCCTGTCAATATCAACATTTAGGCCTGATGCTAGGGACTTGCTCAGCAGAACTGTTTGTCCTTCGATTATTAATTAACCCCTTTCCCTGCACCTGCTGTGCTGCAAGTCTTCTATTTACTTTCCATTGAACCCAGCTAAACACTTGCGCATGCATGTGGCATACTGAACGGCACAGCAGGTGCAAGAGAGTTGAAGGTAGCTGAATTGCTTGGAAAATGGTTAAATGTATTCAGAGTTCTCGAACTAAAGGATGTTAATATAATTTAGAATGAAACCTGTCATCTTTAGAAGTAAAAGTCATTTTGGTGAGGAGGTGGGTTATGTAATATCATCTAACAAAGCACAAGAAATTGTGTTGCGAAGAATAAGCTTCTATTAGGGTGTAATCCTGCAAGTTGCTAATACTCTGGCTTTCAAGCAAATCACTTCAGCGTGTAATGAACTTTAACCGAAAGAAGACTCTGTTAAGCATATGCTTGCATGCTTTGCTCAGTCGTGGCTGCAGTGCACAGCACTTGACAGGAGAGAGCTCTAGAGATTAGGTTAATGGAAACAGTTTAGATTTTGTGACTCTAAACTGTAGAGTTTTGATTTTAGGCACCTGGTCATTACAGCAGAATTTGTTGTCCTGGGCCAGAAACAGTGACTTAAAAACTGACATGAGTCCCGGTGTTAGCACTGAGTGGGGACTACCAATCAAACACAGATAAAGGCACATCTTCAGCACATGGCAGGCCCGTGAGATCTAACAGCAACTGAATTATTTCAGAGAAAGCCTAAGACTATTCAGATATTGTGAACTAAGGGAAGTCCTTCTCCAAATTTAGGCCATAACATTAAACCCAACACCTGGGATTCCTAATCCTGAATTATCTTCAGAAGTTTAGAGAGCTGTATCCGTTTTCCCCTCCTTCAAGAAACACAGGCAGAGGCACAAAACACAAGGCCAAAAAAACAGGAAGGAGCTGAATCTTTTATTCTAAAACATATAAATGGGGGTGACATCATGCATTTGGTTTTAACTACTGATGTTCCAACTCGGCCTTCTCTCCGGCTCTGAGCTGTTGGACTACTGGAAAGTAAGTTCGTCTCTACAATCCTTAGATATAAATTAATACATATTGCAACTACTGTAGCTCTGCATGCCTGTGGAAAATGCTACCATTCTGAGTAGGTATTATTTTACATCTTTAATAGATACAGTTTGTTCACAGGTCATTAAGTTTAACTAGGTATAAGATAGCCAGAGATAAATGCCTACGATATTGGGATAGCTCTATAATAAAAGTACTTCCTACAAAACCCTCCACTATACTGAGGGAAAAACAATCATCTTTTTCACAGACAGATACTGGTTGCAACTGTTGCTATATTGAAATATGCTTACAGTTCAATTTCTTTATAAATATGTGGAGGAAGAGTACAGTGCATGAGGTTTTGCCACTCTTCTGCTGTACAAACACTGTGGTAGGATAGCTTCTCCATTGTTACACGGTAAATACACTCTGAATGGCGAATTCTGTGGTACATCTGAAAAAGGGAATTCATTCATTAATGTGAGATTTTAACCAAGGAAAAATACCACTTATTTCCTGTATTCAAGCTCTTATTCTTACACTACACATTTGCAAAAAATGTTAGTGATTTTGACTGCCCAACTTCACACATCAGAAAAGATAATAGGAAGTTTGGTACTTCTGAAAACAAAGGGCCTTTAATCACATCATTCTGCACCTACTCACTCAGGTACAAATCTAAGGCTCTGATGACTTTTCACTGTGTCTGGACTCTCCCAAGAAAAAGAATTAAAGTTCAGGAATTAGAAATAGAGCTTGCAGTATGGTAACAGAAATAAAACTGATAACAGGACACAATTCATATTTTGTGCCACTGCATGAATTCAGCTATTAATTGGTACAAATAACTGCTACTTACATACAGTAAAAAGTACAAGAGATGTTTTTCATAACTACATTACCATGCAGTAACAGTGAAATATAAGTACAGTTAATTACTGAGAGGTTCAAACAGCTACTGCGGACATGGCATGGTTTGTAAACAAGCGAGGACACAACAATAGTAAAGATAATCCTCTGGAGCAGTGTGCCCTGAATAATAAGGTTCATCATTTAAAATGAGTGAAATCATACACAATAGGGTGACTGTGTAGTCCAAAGTTTCATTTATATGCAGGCCTCTTTACTTGAGTCACGTGGAACAAGTTTAAGTAAGCAGCAAATTTTATCTGCACTTCAGTATACTGACTGACTGATGTAAAACAGCTTAATGTAAATCACCAGGTTTAACTGACATGGTATCTTACCTCCCATGAATATGACACATTTATTCTGCATTGCATTTTTGTACTTATATAGTAATGACCATTGAATTGTTTGCACTTTCTACATGAATAGCAATTTTTGTGAAAATAAAGGGTTTAAACACAAAAATAGTTAGCCACCCTTGTCTAGAAGCATAGGTAATTATGACTATACAGCACGGCATATAAATGCACAAATACTTTTGAATATTAAGCATATGTAATGGAGAGTACACATACCATCTCTATCCCCCTGTTAAATTTGTAAAACACACGATCTGAATTTATAAAAGTAAATAAGAATCATATTTCCTAACAGAAAACAGTAGATAGACAGTTATCATTCACATTTCAGTTTGCTCTCTCAATTTAGCTACATGAAATGGATGTATCCAGAGTACCATTATTTCAGAAAGCATCAAACAAATCCCTACTGTCCTGTTAAAACACAAATATTCAGTGAAGAATTCAATTTCTGTTTCCTTATTAATTCAATGAAACAGATTTATGGATTTTAATAATCTGGAAGATCAAAAAGTAGCTTAAATGTTTAAGTAAGATTCTAAATCTTCACATTATAACCAACAGTTTACAAAACCGTAGATAAAACTTACATTAGCACAGTGTAAGGCTAAAGCACAAAAGACTGCAAACATTTTAAAGTTGTTCTCATCAGTTTTAGAGAAGGCACTTCCACTTATTTTGTTCACCATCTGCACAACACCTATTACACTTCCCCGGCTCACAATAGGCATGCACAGAATATTTCTGGTTGTGTAGCCTGTATAGAGGTCTACTTCTCTGGAGAGCCAGACAAGAGAAAGCAAAAAGAAAAAGAGAGAGTTAATATTATTAATTAGTATCAATTCCTTGTTCCCTAGAAATGTTGATGTACAATATAGTAAATAGCTTTAAGGTAGATGTAATTAGTTCCTGCAAGAAATTCACCTCCAAAGTTCTCAAATATTTCCATCTACAGTGTAAGATTTAGGAAGAACTTTTTAATCCTTTAGTGTCCATTTGCAAGATAAAGAATCAATACTTCCTCAAATGTACAGTCAGAAAATTCATAAAATTGAATATGTTTAGGTATGCTCTCTGTTAGGAAAATTTACTTTCTTATTTTTCCTACCCTAAAACCAATCAGATTCCAGGGAGGCTAATACAGAAAATCAGCAACAGTCTACGTAACTGGCAGAGTACCATAACAAGAAAAAAAAAAAAAANTATATTAGATAAAAATAACACTATTTTTATTTTTATATCTTTAAAATATCTCCAATAGCAAAAGCATTTAAATGGATATCTATAGGCTTACTCCTAATCAGAGTACCACAGCTCTATGAATACATCCTAATATGAAACTTAAGTAGGAAATTTAAGTACAAAGTTTGGCGAGCTATCTTTTTTTTCCCCCCTTATGAAAAACATGCTACCTGTTAAAGCGTGGATCTGCATAGGCATCAGGGATGTTAAGGACTTCCCCTGTTCTTGCCACTTGACCAGCTATTCCTTTTTCTATAGAAAATCTGCAGAAAATAAAAATGTGTTAGCCACAAAATGAACTATCTGGAAAAACATTTTTCCACTGGAGTCTGTCTTGGACATGGTAATGGATATTTGTTCCTGATCAGCGTCATTTTGATGCTTTTAGGAGAAAAATCTTACAAGACAACAGCAAGTAGTAAATAATAAAATAAAAAGCACATATTTAAATAGATACTTTCTGAAAACATTTTATATAACTATATAGTTGAAAACAGAAGATGCCATAGTATGACATTTTAGTGACAAAAATTCAATGTCTTCAATAACACTGGAGGTTATGTCTAAAAACATGACTTTTGTACAAAACCTACGACTTATGTTTACCTTTACAAGCTATCAACTTTATCATTGCTTTTACAGATTCATTGTTTCCTTAGACACATCATATGCGATAGGGAACTTGGTTATTCAAGGGGCAGGTGGATTTCATAAAAATAAAGTTTGGAAGAAGACCAGTGGAAATGACAAAGCTAAATGTCATACGCATTTGCTACGTACACTTCAGAATAACTATCAAGTTTCATCTCAGGACATTCAAACAATGCTGAGATACTACTGCATCACCTAATTACCACAAGAAAATTAAACGCAGCAAATATATTCTGGAGTTGAATCAGAAAATCTACAAGTCTGTATTGCTAAGAAATAATTTTCAATTCCTCGACATAAAGCAGTTATGACATACAAGCACAAAAGACTTTGTGGAGAAAAAATAATAAGAAAGAGTCACACGTGGAACACTTTCAAATCTAAACATACCTGGGTAGTATCCTGCCCCCGCTGATGTTAGTAACAAAGCTGACAGGATTTCACCCTGTACACCTGGATTTTAGGTTAGTTTCTCCTGCTGTTTCTTATGATATGAACATTACATCAACTCAGACTCTTTCCTGATGACTGACTCAGTGTCACTTACAGATATTTAAGTTATACTTCTCTCTCAGTACACATCACCCTTGAAATGGCTCATACCCTTGTACTCAGAGTCAATGTTTCAATAATTTTCATACAGAAAAGACAAAGACATAAGCAAGAAAAGCAATTATCAAGGAGTATCAAAGTGTATGTTAAAGCAGGCCAGCTTCTTTACCATACACCACCTCCTTGCTTGTCAGCATGTAAATTGCACCAATTTTGACTCCTTCCATTAGCACTCATACAATGTATTAAGTGGGAGTAAGTTTGTCTAAAGGAGTCCAAGTGAAGACATGAATCACATCTCACATTGGCCCAGAACTTTAAAAGTGAAAGGAGGAATTGAAAAGAATTCTGAGAAATTCACTGCTGATTGAGTATTTTAATAAAATTGTAATGCAGTATATTTAGTCACACATTTTTAAGAAGCTGCAGGTTTAAAACCTGTATATCTGTTAAAGATGTCATTTTTGAAAAGTGAAAAATGTTATATTTACTTTGCCATTTCACCTCTTTAATTAAAAATGTGCATGTATGTACAAACTATATACTTGTGGCATGAACCAGAAATACACATCAATTTCACCATTTCGAGCACACTTCAGAATCACAGCTCTTCAAAAGTTTTAAAATACTCTAAATTCACATGAGAAAAATTAAAACTAAAGTACTGGACCCAAAATCTTCAAAGCCAATGATCAGTCCATACTACATTCTACATATGCCTAATCCATCTGTAAGAAGTACAAATTGTGTTTCCTTGCTTTGGATGTGCTTGGATAGCACAAATTTCAACTCCTCTTGGGAACCCTCTTGGGAAAAATCATCCCATACTGGCAGAACTATGGATTAGGTGCACCTTTACCTGCACCTTTACCTACCTCAGAACACCTCTGTTTTTTTCCCAACATGATTTCCAAAAGGACCGCCTCCGGAAGACGGCATTTCCAGGAGTGACGTTATAGCTTCAGAGACGTTGTTTCGATGGCACTGCAATGTCATTCCCAGAAGTACTACCTTCTGGAGGCGGGTCCTGGTGGGAATGATATCACAGTATGACAAGTATTGTCAGGGTACCTGCAGATAGGCACAGAGACTGGGTAATACAATGCCTGCACATCTGTAGTTACAATGAAACTGCATTCTTCTGCTAGCTACTCTTACCTTATTTCTTTGGTCTTCTTAAAAACAGGTTTCCCATCGTTTTCTTCTCCAATATCGAAAAGGTCTGAATACAGCTCCTTGTTTTTGTGGTCAACCTGGAAGAGTGCACACCTATCTGCATTCACCAGGTTTTTTGCATATATCTACAGACGAAAGACAAAACTAGAGTTAATGGTCATGGGTTAGATTACCTTCAGTCATTTATCTGATAAAAACATAAACCTGTAGAACTTATCCAATCTGAAAACCTGTTTGAAGCAGCATCCATTGTCACAGCAATATTTTAGGATACAATTCAAAAGGAAAGTGTGGTGTTTTTTTCAATACTTTCTGTAAATTAATGTGTTCTTTTTGAGAAATGCAGACCTATCTTTAGAGGCTTGAATGTTTGCTAAAAGAGAAAAGGCTTTCCTATTCAACTGCATTTCAAGTACAAGGAATGCTTTTCAGAATGGTACCTTTCCCCCTGTTTTTAGAAATTATCCATCTTCATGTGATTTTAAATAGACAAGCTTTAGCAAAACTTAAGAACATTTTTGGCTTTTTTTCTTTGTCTTCAGTGCAAATATATTGGTATTGAATATCCAGTGAAGAAAGACATAACAGAGAGGCTAGCGTTTGTTTCTAAAAAAGTTAAATGTGCCTGTGACACATAAAAATAAACAGAGGAATATTAGATGTGTCATGATGGATTGCCATGTGCAGCAGTATGGGAAACAGCTGCAATCTCCTGATGCTACGGACAATTCTTGCACGAAAATTGAGACTTAAGTTCCTCATGAACTAAATAAAGCCCACAAGGAACCACCCATAGTCAAGTACCACAGTTTAGTAGTACGCCTTCATGGTCTCTATCATACTTTGAGCTAGCTATTTTTATCTCGGCAAAACTAACTGCCAGTCAGTACAGAACCTTGTCCCAGGAACACATCAGCATTTCACTGAAATGTTTCTCAGACTTAGGATGGACTTTCTGAGAACACTAGGAAAGAGTGATGCTATGTTGATCAAGGATCACTGTGTTAAGAACACACCAACAGGTTCAAGAACATGCTCTATCCAATTCAGATACATCTAGTTTTCTTATCTGCTCTGAAAGTATAGTAACTGCATAGTATAGAAAGGTCTAAGGCAGTTCTCTCTTTTTTCTTTTTAAATTGTATATATTTAGTCAAAGAAGGAGACTGACTACAACTACATCTTGGTGTGTAAGGCATGCAGGTGGGACATCTGAGACTTCTCAGGCCTTCCATATGAATGAATAAACTCACTTTTTTGTCTCTCCTTCTCTCATCTTCAAAAAAAAAAAAAAATCACACCTAAAATATTTCATTTCATATTAATGGATATAGACAAATGTTAGACCTTGGCTGGAAGAACCTGAGATGGTAAATCATTGGTTGTGAAGCTCTAATCCTGTGTCATATAAGCTATGTAATGTCAGCTGCACAGAAACCATCTAGACCAACTTTACAAAAGCTGGAGAGCCCTCCAGTACTGACAGAATCTGTGGCTGGAAAGATTCTGCTGCCTCCTATCCTTTTAGGTCCATCACAGCAGGGGAAAACATGGAGCCTGCAAGCTAAGAGGTAACTTTTGTGAAATATTGAAGTAGTGAGGTGAAACTGACTGTCACTCTTGTCTCTCTCTGAGACACAGAATATGCCACGTAATGATACAATCACACTCCCATAAAATGGCAATAAACGTGCAAATGTAATTCAATTAACTGGCCCAAGAAACACCCAACTGCTACAGATTACAAAGGAAGTTGAGTATGAAGCATCTATGTGGGCTAACATGCAGAACCAGGATGCAGCCAAGTGTTTGAAAAGACGAGGATAGAGTAAGCATATTTTACTGCCAATTGTGTTTTCCACCAGACCTCTCTTCATAGGGAAGAACAGGGAAGAATATCAATATTTGTTCTCAATGCCATATGTTGTATTACACCAGTTCTTTTAAATGTTAAGCTATTTTTAAGCAGTTTGTTTAAACTGGAAAAGTCAATGTTCAGAAATGCGTCCTATGTGCAAAAGTCTTGACTACGTACTAACTAGAATACGACAAACACTGCAGGATATTTTCCATAACTAATTCAGGTTTCTAAATAAAACCACTTTTATATTGTTTGCATTCTTAGTTTGTTGTCTGAATATTCTAGCTAAGAATATCACTTTGAAGATTAGGGCATGTATCGGAGTACTGTTGGAGACTACATTTGAATATGCAGACTGAAGTAATAGTATCAGAGATCTGATTAAAATTTACGTTCGGGGAAAAGAACTGCAGTATTCAATGAATGTGCCTAAAGCTAAAAAGCATAATTCGTATCTTGAACACTCAAAATGTGCTACAAGCAACCAGTCCACCAGATATTTGTAGACACTGTTCAGGAAATAATTCCGAATTTGAAAATATATCAAAAATCTGTTCTGAACCATACTGTAATTCATTGACGAAACACAGTATGTTAGCTATTTCATTGTACTTGGCTTTAGTGTTTTTTATAAAATATTGACTGACTCTGTTACTCTTGTTATGGGTGTAAATACTTTTGCAAAGCAAAGGGGATATAATGTCTTGCACATCTCATTCAGCAGCTGGAACAAATACTCTAGAAGTAATGTTTGACCTCTAGTCTTTCCTACAGACAACAACTTCTTGAGGAGTGTTTTGCACTATGTAGAAAACTGAATTTAGGAAAAAGGAACAACAAGCTGAAATAAAAAGAAAAACCGAAGCCTTTTTGTTATAATAACTATATAGTTCAGGGACAGTCATGGGTCATTACTTATGAAAGCTGTGAAATGAAGTTATTGCAATAATCAAAATCAAGCTGACCCTTACCTTCTTCTTCCATACAGAGATGTTAATTCTGATTGTATTATATGTCCATTACAAACAGCTCAGACATTTCAACGATGTGTAATGTCTTACTTCAAGGAAAGGAGAATGGAGGACTTTAATTAACAAGACTAATCAAATTAGAAGTGAAAAAAAAAGAACTTACCATTATATGTTCAAGTAGAGAATCTATTGCAACTATATTATCAAAATATGTTCTGTAGAGAAAGAAGAGTCAGTAAATATTTGTATTTAGTCAAACACTTCCCCCCACGCCCACCCCAGGGGCTCTTGTGTCACAACCACTTAACAGTTTAGCCAAAATAGGTGAGAAAAAATCTTTGCACCTTGAAAATCATTTACTGGCTTGCTATAGCACAAGGAAATTCAGCAATGGTCCTACTAGCTCTGTTCCTTTAAGCCATTATTCTACAATGACAGAACTCTTTAGAAGAAGAAAGGAAAAGGGGAAGGGGAAGACTACCAAACATTGCCAGCCTTGGACTGAACAGGCCCTTACTGAGCAACACCAACAATGTATCAAAATGCTTTGCCAACTTTCACACACTTAAAATTTTAAAAGGAGAAGCAAAAAGGGAAAACAATCCAGAAGATAAAACAAAACAACAACAACAACAAAGACCAAAAAAAAAACACAACCATTTATTCCATTGTTCATTGCAGATATATATTAACTGCATGTTTTCAAAATATCTCATTAGGTTTATGTACAGAGGATTATGTACTGAGAACTATTGAATACTGTGTGTTGTAGCTAAACTTATGTCATATTATCCTATTTAAATACTATTTAATAGTATTTAAAAACAACAATTTATGCAACTCTTAATGAGTATTCTCTATTAGCCCAGGCGTTAGCATGCTGGAGTTGTAAAAGACCAATCTTGTGACTTAAAAAAAAGCAGTATCTCAGTTTCACAGTGAAGTGGTAACTGTCCAAGGACAGTCAAGAACATTGAATGATAAAGGTCAAACTTATTAGTAAAAGAAGTCTAAATCTTCCACATGTCAAATCTTAATAACCCTCGGATTACAATGTTCCCAAGAGACAGAGAGACATTGTCCTATGGCCTTGAACATATATACAGCTCACTTCTGTTTGGGTCTAGTGAAAAGGAGATATATCATACATTAGTCTTACATTTTCAGGGACATGAAGAGGTGGAGCACTGCATACTATGCCCTTTCTAAAATGTTATAGAAGTCCCAGTGACATTGCATGCTAGCAATTTTCTCATTGAATAGGAAACCCTCTTTCCATGTAGGAAAAGGTACAGACCATTTTTAAAAGCAAACTGATTATTTTCTTGCCAGTGCAATTCTTTACCTACATGAAGCTGATAAAGTTGTTATTAAATGATACTCCCAATTTTGTAGCTAAAAGCACAGGCTTTCTTTTTTGTTAAAACTAAAATATTCAATATATATCAATTGATAATGCTAGGTTATTTGCTTACAGAAATACCTATAAATATTTGCAGTATTTATTGTCATTTTATCTTAAAATTTTAAGGTAAGTACAAAATTCTTTAAAACAAACTCAGTATTATGTACCAAAAGTAAATCGCAAGCCCCTAAATTTGGCTAGATTAAACCAGTGTTCATTGGTAAACTAGCTCAGTACAGATGTTAGCCACAGAGAACCACTCTGGAAAGGAATATAATGGTGCAAGACACTGCAGCAAGTGGGTAGCTCTGGCAAGGGAATGATGAGACTGCTCTTCAGGAGATGCGCTCTAAACCTAAACTGAAATTAAAAAAAAAAAAAAAAGTCATCTCTGGGCAAAAATGTAGGAGAAACATCTGGGTACAGCCTACTTGCCCTCCATGCAAGGGGCAGGCTGCTCCCTCCGTTCTATCACCCCCCATTGCAGGAGAAGTGATTCAACTCCCTGCATTTCTGAGTTACAGCAGAGGCTTCTTGAACATCCTCTAATCCTATCAGTTCTGTTCATGAAGACCCAAAGCACATATGTGTAACAGCACTATTCCACCATACCCCCAATCCTTTATTATTTGGATTTACCACTCTCTCTATTGTTTAAAGATGCTTGTAGCAGCAACAAAGAAAAAGGCATGAAGGATGAGCAGATTACCTAGAACACTAAACTGACTTCACAAGTCTAAGCCCACACTTTTCATACTTTTACAGTTTTTTGTTTTTTGTTTTTACAGAAATTAAAAGAACACATACCACACATAGTTACAGTTCTTTGAAAATGAAAACAGAACCTCCAAAAATGAAAATGAAAACAGAACCTCCAGAAAATGCAGAGGAAGAACAACTGCATGGCAGCCCTGATTCTTCAAGGATATAGTCTTGAAGTGTGTATACTTATGCATGCATGTATGTATACATAGAGGTCAAAAAATGAGGATGGAGGTGCTGAAGCAAACTGACTAACTTTTCATAAAATCCATTCAAACCTTCTAAAACTGACCAGGAAAAGAAATGACAAGCCTATTTGTTACTTCTGCATGGAGGACCACATTTAACACCAACAGAAGAGAGAGAAAAAAGACAAAAAACAAAACAAAACAAAACAAAACACGCTAAAGACCACAGAAGTAAATAAATTCTGTAAACTATAACTGAATGTATGTTTTCTCCTGCGATAAGAACAAAACAGTTTAACAGCAATACACCACTGCCACCCACATCATTCATTCTTGTCCCTGCGCTGAAGTTTGCCTGCCCTCTGAGGAGTGTCTTTGCACCTGTTTGTGATCTACACTGTAAAACAGGTGAATTAAAAGAGACAAATTAGAAAGCTCATCAAAATAGGCAGATGAGATTATAGTGCAAATCATACTTACTTTGATACATCAAGCAAAAAGTCATTCAGTTCAGTCTGCTTGGCAAGGCCTCTGCACACCTGTGGAAGAACAGATCATGTTATCATTTGTTCCAGGGGAACACCGAAGTCAGTGGGAAACTGAAGTCATCTGGTCTACCCGTTCAATTTGTATTAAAACAAACAAACATACTCTTAGTGTATACATATTTTGCAGCACTGTATAAATTAAAAGCTGGATTTGTATGCTGGACTTCGATCTTAGTTATCTGTTAAGTAGCCTACTAGGTAAGGCCTAACACCAGATCAGAAGTCCCACGTTCTTCCCAGGCAAGAACCTGGGCAGGGTGAGCCTTCTGCTTTGGCCTGCAAGAGCAGAAGGGAGAGGAATGAAAATGACCAATGGACAGGTTAAACTAAGTTTTCCACGTTTTATTTTCTCACATGTGAAAGACTTTTCCATTAAAGAGTGAGTCATTGTCATAAAGTAATGGGAAGCTGCAACTGCATGCAATTGCAATTCTACTCCTGCACAACAACCAAGGCCAGCAAATTCTGTCTGAATGTGCCAGGGTGAACGATCACCCTAAATGAAGTCACTAATTTCTAGCACTGAGGTGGCAAATATTAGTCTTGAAAAGAAAAGCAGGAAACTTTTGCGAGTCTTCTGCAAGGTGCATAAAAGATATCTTGAAAAAAAGAATGTAACAATCTTCCTTCTGTGAGTTGACAGAAGAACCTATTTTAGCATCTTCTGATGGAATATGTTTAGATTCAGTGTTACTATGTTCTATTAGCTGAAGGAACAAAACCTATTAGTAAAGTTGTTGGGATTTGCTATAGCAGCTAGCAGTGTGTGGAGCTTCATTAGGCACCAGCATGAAGCATCCTTAGTTGGAGTAGTTACAGGACCATGAAGCAGCTAGCAAGGATGGCTGAAAGCAGGCTTAGCTAGCAACACCTAGTAATTTCAAACTGATTACTATGGGAGGAAGAAAGCAACCAGCTGGCCTAGCAGTTGCCTTCTTCCAAGAAAAAAAAACTGTAAAGTTGTTACAATTCCACTTTAATAATTAGCTATCTACTTTCCTAAAGTTTCTTTTTCTTTTAAAATAAAAGGAATAATAAAAATATTATTTATTATGTCATTTGCTCAATGGTTGCAAGCGAAGGGAACTAGCTCAATGAACACCAGAAAAGTTAGCATACTTTTCCCAGGATCTAGGAAGGGGCTTAAGTCAATGTTTTAGTAGTGACCCCGCTTAAATGTGAACATAATCCATATTCCTATCAATCATGTTCTGGCAGAAGGTTACACAATGAAAAAATGAAAACCACCTCACACTTACTTGTACTTGATGTATTGCTACTGAAGCCCATGCAAGATTTGCTGTTGCAACCTGAAACAAAAGAGAAAACAAACAACCCTGAAGAAACCTTGAAAATGTCACACAAGTTACATGATAGTTTTCTATATCCAGCTGCTAAGTGAATTAGACAAAGACAGGCAGCAACAATTTGTGAGAAGATGATTATTTAGTGAATAGTCTCAGTATACTTGCAAGTGCTAGTATCAGTAAGGTTCATTCAGTTACAGGGGAACATTCCTCCACTTTTGTGTCACAGAGATGCTTATCAATGCTCTTTAGAAGTGGTACTGGCAACCCGTCAGATCAGAAACATAACATCAAAAAAAACATCCGATGAGTCAAGGACTTTAAAATGTACATTTTTTGAAAGACATCTGCTATAGAAATAAAAGATCCCATAACATCTTTCTGGGGCTGCATCTCTTCAGCCACAACTATTTCCAGCTGTAAACAGGCACCATGTCTTTCACTACCATTGTCGTGGCAGAAGAACCAGACCTGATCCCTCATCACAAGACTAGTGTTTTTAAGTATGACAGTTTCCAGGCAACATTTCAAGCAAATGTCATGTAAACTCAGATGTGCTACCATGCATAATCTCCTGTCCTTGAAACACATAAGCTTTGTAGGAACGTAGAGGACACAAGTACAAGAGGTCTGCTGCTGCATTCCCTCCCTCCTCGTGTACTTTTTTTTTTTTTTTTNACATTGTACAGATTTTATAAAAACTGCTAACGGTATTTAAAGGCTTTCTGAAACCTGAAAACAACAAGAATGTTTTAGAACACTCAGAAAGTGACCTTTAAATAGTTTTAAGTTACTAATAAAATACTTTTATTTAGTAGTCAGTCTTTTCCAAGTAGAATATTAATGAACTTCAGTTAAAGAAGGTATTTAATATAACATAAAAGATTCGTACTGCTTTCCACAGAACAATGCACGTTTGAGAATATTTGAATTGTAGATTGATTCATGTAATAAGATAAAATTAAAAAATAAATACATTGTGTGTAAGCAGAATTAATGAAGTCTGGTTTTGTACGAATGTCTGTTCTTTGTTCTGCAAACAGGGACACTGGCACCACTATACTAATCCAGTCCCCTTCCATGACCTCTGTGTACTGGAGAAAAGACACCGGCTGAGACACTGAAGCAGAAGCTACATATGTGCTGACTGCCCCGCTAATATACAAGCATCTGCATCCCACTAAGCTACTCGGGTTACTGATAAACAGAATATACGATTGACAAATATCACTGATTTTTTTTTTTCCTTCCTTGGGAGGACTAATTTTAATATCTCTTCTTTGCATGTTTTCTGCTTTTTTTTTTCGTAAGAATAATTACTTTTCAGCACAGCTAAACTGCAGAGCATTTTGGTTACGAGGTGCATCTCGTAACATTATCAAGACAACAGACCTGGCTAAGACTTACCCCCATTTTGTCCTATCTTTGTGTTCAGGTTCATTTCCCTGGGGAAGGGTACAGAGAGAAACAAACAGCACATTCCTCAGCCACCTTAATATGTAGATGAGACTTAACAAGGCAATAATCTCTGAGACATGTACTCCATTTTCAGATTTGTTTGTCTTTGGCTAACAACTCATAATGTTGAGTGACAAATTGGCATATGTGGACAACTTAACTACACAGGCCTTAAATAAATACAGTAAACTATATAGTGTAGAGAACTGTCATGGAAATGGGAAAATGGATATGAATTGGAATATCTGGGTGGGGAAGCACCAGAAGGAAAAAAAATAGTAGAAGAGGGTTTTATGAATGGCATGTACTGATGGTATCTAGATTAGCAGGTCATCCAGGTACCAGCACATCCACACAGGTTTTCTAAGGACATCTAGGTCAGGAAACAAAGGACAGTGAGTAAATCTTGATGACTCACAGAGGTCGGACAGGCTAGAGATAAAAAAGATGTCAGCTCCTAAAAGCTAAAGAAATGCAGACTCAAAACCATCACATGGCTGTCAACCTAGGAAGAAACCAGGAGACAATAGGACTCAACAGGCAGCATCCCTTGTTCTCCATGTCACTGCAAGAAGTCCTGGAGAGACTATCTGGATACATGCATCTCTGTGCCTGACTCTTGGAAAGGACCACTTGTACACACACATCTTGATGCCTGTGAGTGTGTGGATATAGGAATGCAAACGCAAATAAGTGAAATCTCTTGTTTCACTTATATGTTAAAGTAAAATCACTTTCCCCTCCTGTGAGACCTAGCATTGAGAGTTGCTATATGATTGCAACAACATAGCAATATACCCCACAATATGACTTATTCCCTTGAGAAACCACAGCAAAAACAAATCAACCAAAAATAACTTTCCATCCTGTAAAATAAAGCTTTTTCTGGAAAGTTAAAATTGAGACCCAGTGTAACTTGGCGGTGTCCTTTTTATATAAAGTAACTTAATTTTTGACATTTGATGTACACTTGCATAGATATACTTGATTCAGCAGCTCTGCATTAACTTCTTTAACAACTTTGTATTGAGTTTATAAGCAATAAAGAAATCATATTGTTGAACCTGGTTTTGCATTAAAGAAAAAAGGTAAGAGGCCCGAGGTGTCTGTGAACATATATAATATATGAATTCTACCTCCTGTTACTGAAAATACAAGCCATGACCTATTTTTTCAGTAATATTTGATGATAAAAATCACATACAAAGAAAGCAAAAAGCACATATGAGAAGAGTGATAGAAGAAAGTTTGAAGGGTGGGGGGCTGAAGTTCTGACCAGTGCTGCAAAGTGAGGAATTTCAGAACAAATTACAGAAGGTGAGGCCTCACCTCTTGGTGACTAAGATGGAAGGCTTCTTTGCCCCAGTGACGATAAAGCTCCAGGATACCAATCAGATCACCAATTGCAGTGACAATTGGTAAACAAAGAACAGATTGGACACGAGTCCCTGATTCCAGTCCAGTACCTTTGGGAAATCGCTCATCCTAGAAAATACAAACATAATCTGATAAGACGTAAACATCATACTATTAATATAAAAGATATATTGGTCAAATTCTCCCCCTCCTGACTGACCAGATCTGCAGTAAATATATTTACTGATAAAATTCACTAAAAATTATAACTCCCAGCATAATTTACATATAGCATTAAGACATTTGCTAACAAAATTCAATAGAAAAATCTTCTCAGCATTAACTTACATATACAGATAACCTTACTGAGGCAAAGTTAGAATTAGTTGTGATATTGGACCCAGCTTCAGGTTTGCTTTTATAATGCATTTTCTCTAATCTCACAGGCAGCAAAACCAGCACTTCATTGCTAATGCCACTCCAGATTAAGAAAGAAAAAAAGAAAGAAACAAACAAAAAACTAAAGCATTTGTAATTATGAAGAGGACTGCTCAGATTTCAGTGTTACCAAGCTATCAGCAGTGCTTGCAAGAGGATAAAAATCAAAACATGAGAGTAAGGCTTTAGGTTATACACAGTTATAATCTTCAACCAACTCCTGAGGAGAAAAACGTTTTCTTAAAAAATTATGCATGAGAGAAAGAATTTCTCCTTCCCTTCCTTATGCATCCTGCATAAGCCAATGCAAAATTTATGGGAATAAATGTTAAAAATAAACTACCAGTTGCTATAAAAGGCCCAAATGCATCACTTTTGCTTTAAGCAGGGAATATCTTTATGACTTCAGCTCCTCATGAATGAAAACTCGTAAAGACCAGAGAAGCTACCTGGATGTTGTTGTCAGTGAGGCAGCAACTAGCAGACCTGGAGCATGCCAGACGCGCTTGGTTGCACACCAGTGCTTCTGTACGTGATTCCTATCAGATGCTCCCTGCAGACTCTGCTTAGGAAAACTCCCTCTTCTTCAAGGCTGATCAACACACTTACACTGGGGGAGGGGATCCTCTCCTTTCTCAAAGAAAATAGCAAGTAATCTCTACCTTAATTACTAAGATGGCAATCAACCTGAATGGCTAGGAACAAATGACAGCCTCTCACAAACTCAAAGGCAAAGGAGAGTGGGGAAGCACTTTTCAACACAAGCCTCCTGCTTTCACTCTTTAATTCTTTCTTCCACAGAAAAGGGTTGTGCATCCTAAAACCACAGGAAGGCAAGCCATATCACCAAAACTAATCTCCCTCTTCTGGACGGGTTAATAGAATAGAGGAGGACCAGAGTAGAAGGTCAGTGTGGGGAAATTAGACTGGGAATCAAAGCAGCAAGTGCCCTGCTGCAGTGAAAACAGAAATTTCCAGTTTTGACCACAGTATCCAGAAATTCTTATTCTGGATCAAAAGAGCTCAAAAGAGTAGAAACATTGAAGAGTAACAAATTTAAACTTTCTTAGTTTTCTCACAACCAGCTGATCATAAAGTACAATTTAATTACCCATTTGATGTAACTGCATAGACAGTTGAATGAAGTTTTCCAAAAAATTAAAAAGGACAGAAATACAGAGTGCCAGAAGTTATCAGAATATTACATACAGATTATCTGAATCCTTTTACAAAAAAAAAGGCCTGAATTTTGCTATCGGTTACATTAGCATGCCTTTGATGTAGGTCTACTGATACTGTAAATATTCTAGCTTTACATTAGTGTAAGTATAGATCAAAATCTTGTCTAATAATCAGGACTCTGATTGACATTCTTGTCAGTATGAGCCAAGTGCTATAATTAAATCAGACTTTCATTGACTATATGGAAGTCTTCTTGCTTGGGATTAGCACACTGAGTATTTCAAGACCAAGAGGACAGGAGTCCTTTAAATTTAACAATGAATAAGATGTTCTGAATTTATTTCATCAAGCTAATCCAAACTCAAAATTATTTCCTTGGTAGCAAGACAGATGTAAATCATATCATTATACATTCAGCTCAGTAAACATTTCAGCATCAAAATATTCATTCTAAGAATATGTTGTATTCATCTCATTAAAAACAGAAGGCTTTTTACCCCCAGAATATCTTCTACTAACAACGTTTTTCTGGATCTGGCTACATAAGCAGATACTGTAGTGCCATGTGCAATGGGCCCTGCAGGAATGAGCCGTGGTTGTCCTTCTTTAGCTCCTGGTGGTGTAAATACACACAGACTCTAGTTAGAAGGAAAAAAAGAAAAAAGAAAAAAAATGCAATTAGAGAGCATGGCTACATTTACAGAGTTACTGTGCTACATATGTAGTGCAAAGGATTGAATAAAGTAGATAACATAGAGAAACAGTTTTTGTGCTTTTGACAATGAAAAGTAGTTGGATAAACTCCATGTAACTCTTTCAAAATCTTAGGAAATCCCACTCAGTTCACCATTCGGATAGGAATAACTTTTCTGCTGAAGTCAGTCATCGCTTATATCGGTTGGATTGTGTTTACCTTGAACATCGTACAGAGTCACAACAAAACATTACCTCATATACCACTGGAACAGGTTGCCCAGAGAGGTTGTGGATGCCCCATCCCTGGAGGCATTCAAGGCCAGGCTGGATGTGGCGCTGGGCAGCCTGCTCTAGTAGTTGGCAACCCTGCCCAGAGCAGGGGGGTTGAAACTAGATGATCTTTAAGGTCCTTTTCAACCTATGCCGTTCTATGATTCTATGATTCTATGATATAAGAAAGATTTTTTTATAGGATGCAGTCACTTCTATAGAAAATGCTCAGAAAGTACAGATCATCTTTAAATTTATTATTTGTCTCACCCCAATTAAAGGTAATTTCGAAATTATCCTGCAACTATACTTCCTGAAATCCAAGTGACTGTATTCGTCCCCTGCACTAGAAGTATCTATCTTGCTGCCTAAAACTGTCTCACTTGCTGAAAAGTCAGATGTAACTATGACAGCATTCAAATCATGAAACTCATCCAGAAATATCTGATAACTGTTCTATAACAAAAATATTAAACAAGTCAAAACAAACAAACATATGCTATGACCACTGCCCTGGGGAGCCTGTGCCAATGCCCGACCACCCTCTCAGTGAAGAATCTTACAGAATCATAGAATAAACAGACAGTATACGAACTAAGATGAAACACTTCAAGCAAACATCCTTGCTAGGAAAACAGAAAATAATCAGCATGCAGCACACACAGATGGCAGTGCCACCACACAGCATATTACTAGCGTTCCTGGTAAGAATAGCCACATGTGGCAGACCACTCCTTTGTACTGATTCAATTTTACTGTCAGACTTTGCTTTCATTACATCTGTTACAGGGGTTCATCTCCCAAGATTCTATGGCATCAACAGTTATGATAATTAATATTAATTACATCTAATCCTTCTCCTACATTTATTATTCCCCCAATTTTCTGTTACAGTAAACAAAAGCAGGTGCACATGTACTGTAGACACCAGTTGCTCTGGGTGCAACACTGCCTTGAAAGACCGAATAAAGAACGTTTAGTTTGTTCAAATAAGATTTCAGCTTAGGCTTAGCAGTAGGTAGGGAGCTTTGCTCTGGAATTGTCATTATATGTCATTAAATGTATACATGATTATCTGCAGGAAAAACAACAGAAAATCCTATAAAAATCTACAGGCCTGGTTCTTTAAAGAAATAAAGGGAATTCTAGGTACTATGAAATCAATGGCATTTCTCTTATTTCACTCTCCAATAACTATCTTTAGAGACTTGGGAGGTAATTATTACTATGACATTCAAGTATCTCACAATCTCTAACTATGCCTGTAGTCTCTAACTCCCCTGTATGGTGGGAAGTGATGCTATCCTCATTTTATAGATGGGAACTAAGATTAAAACAAAACAAAACACTTTTATTTATATGGTTATTTTAGTTGAGGCTAATTGAGCTAGTTGAGCTTCAATTACCATTTGAATACAAACTTCACAGATCACTACATAGAGTACAGAATTCCTTGCACTATGGTTTAGAGTCAGAGCAAGCCAAATGGATCATAAGACAAAGAAAACTCAGGTATGAAGGAAAGGAGACAGACTTCAGAAGTCAATAGTCACCAACATGAACCCCGTGAAAACAGGGTAAATTATTAAACAGTGGCCGTTTTCAAGCACAGCACAGAAAATGCATCATTGGCATGTGAAAATTCTGCATCTACTTTCAGCTGTAGAAAATGAAGAGATGATATGAGATGTTTCCTTTCATAATTATAATTTCTTTCTTCTACGAACATGCACAGCACATCATAAAACATACTAAATTCCAAAAAGAACACACTGAAATGTTCAGAAACTAAGGAGATGCAATATAATGTGCCATTCCTGAAGTGATGAAGGTACTTTAGGTAGAATGGATTAACAGCACTTTGGAAGGAGAAAGTTGGACTTTATGTTGAGGTGAAAATGAATGGTCAAAGAAAAGTATGGAATTCATAGTCAAAACAATAGTGAAATTTATCCAAGAAGATTTAGTAGTCTAATGGTTAGGGCATTTAGTGAGTTCAAAAGAAAAACACTCGATTCTGATAAAACTAGGAACTGAGTATTTGTCTGGTTAAAGAGAAAGTCAGGAAGTCTCAAAAAGTTCCGCAAGACAAGGCAAAGTGTTTTCCATCCAGTTCCTCATTTGCTACTAATGTGATACAGATGGGAATTAAACTACCTTAACGAAAGAAAATAAAGCTGTCACACAGTATTTTAGCTCTGACAAGACATTGCAGCATTCTTTATTTCATATTTCTCATGCAGTTGGAAGGAAAGATACTTTTTCCATGGAGTACCTCTACTAAAAATGTACTGTATATACCCCATGTTGATGTTTTGCATTATGGTACAAGTGCAGGAAATCTTGAATTTCTCTGTTTATTCTGATCCCAAACTTCAACCTTACTTTTCAAACCCATTTACACTCACAGCTTCTTTAAAGAGTAGCCTCTAAGAGTCAAAGACATGGGAAAAGTCAGAATGTTTATTTTACATATGCTGTACAAGAATGTGCTACAAAAAAAAAAAAACAGCAACATACACACAAAACAAAACAAAAAACCCAACAACAACAAAAAAAACATTGAATTGGCACACTGAATCTGCCAGAATAAGTATGCTCAATTTACCAGAATAAAAAGCTCCATTTATTCTTACTTTCTTGCAATCTAATAAAATAGATGCATATAATTCTTAACTGAAAATTTAGTTTCATTATTACTTGCCTCATAAGCTTAAGTTTCATGATTTTACATGCACTTAAATAAAATGAAAAAGAGCATTTCACATAACAGATCCAAGAAAAGCACTTCAGTATCTGGAAAAAGTACGTTATTGTAATAAAACTCAAGAAACTCAATAGTTCATGATTTATTTAAATCAATGTCCTGATACAACATATTTTTTCAAAAAAAAAAAAAAAATCAAAGCTAGTAAAGTGCTTAGGATATAAAGGCCACAGGAATACTGAAATATATAGCTTTGCAAATGTTTGACCCGCTAAACTATATGCTTCTATAAAAAAGAAAAAAATATATATATTATTTAAAAAGTACTTTCATAGTAGGAACAATAACACTATATGTTCAATGCCAAAAAGGTAGTTCATACTGCAGAGTATTGCAAAATGCGGGAGATAAAACAGAAAGTCTGAATTATGCAGTCTCAGTAGTGGAACAAGTCAATTAAATTAACAGGACACTGGGGACCAAAGCTGATCTTTCTAAAGATTAACACTTTTATTCACACCATTCTTCTTACTTTTTCTGAAGACATATTTGCTTCTTTATGCCAACAGCACAATGAGCGATGCTTAGCCAACCAACTGTGTTATTTAAATTATGTGTATGAAGTGTGCCTTTCCACACTTCTAGTTTTGTTTCTGTGGCTTTTTTCTATGTCTTCAAACAATCACTGACCAAACCAACTTAAACTAGTTTTATGATGGTAGTATTTTATAAAACGAATATTAAATTCTGGGTTGGAATTGCTAATGGCCATATCATGATTGTGCAGAGCAAGAGGTGCTTTAAAAAAAAAAAAAAAAAGGAACAAAACAGAAAATCCAAAACATATAACCATAACAAAGGTTCAGCCCCTGGTGAACACAGACAAATGAAACAAAACTCACCATTTCATAGGCAACATATTGTAATCTTTCACATCTATTTTAAATGCTAATATATTAATAAGTCTTCCAGTCTACAAGAATGCATAACGATGTACACTGTAATCTGTTCATGAAGGATATCAACATGACAGCATTCTCAATTGCAAGTAAAACACAGCAAATTTGGCTTTCAGATACATAACAAAACTAGTATATAGCTGATAAGCCACAATATCATGGCTTTTGATGCTCATTTCTTGGTGCCATGCACTTAGTCTTTTGAAATTATGAAGCAATTTATCTGAAATCTCTTTACTGTAGCTGAAAAAACCCTCATTACTCCTCACTTGCAACAGCTAAGAGCATGCACAAGAAGCACAACCGCTGTTCATCTTGTCATGCTGTCATACCTTGGCCCCACAACTGTTTTTTTTCCTGGGGAAAATGTAACACTTGACAGAGGCAGCAGATTAAAATCCCAGTAAAAGAAAAAATGAGGAGGAGCAGCCCAAGTCTCATATCACATACCATCAGCTTCTCCTGACAGATGTTCCTTCAGTGATAAGAAACTACCTACAGTTTTCAGGTGCTTTCAGTCTTTGGCTCCTCTGATGAAGAGGTCAGGTATATTGCTTACAGGTGTAAGCAATGCTATTCTTCTAGTGGCTGCTGGGGTGCAGCCCATCAGAATCCAGCAGAACACCAAATCCCAATCCATAAAGGTTAGGCACCATTCAACTATGTAAAGTTTGTCAGGGCTGGATTTGAACTGCAAATATGTATTGTTTGCATATCCTAAACTGCTCGGTTTTTTTTACTTCTTTTTCAACAATACTTCTTATAACAAATGCTAATCATAAACTGATATTTATAAAATATCTTTGCAGCAAAGAGGACTGGATAAGAGCAGGTTTAATGATCAGAATGAGGGTTAAAGTACACACACCATAAACACTCCATTAACTAGTTGTTTTGGAGGTAAGGGTGACTTTCACAGAGTTTTGCAGATAAAACTGTCCCTGAAAATGCTTAATGGAATATGATTTAATATTCAATTGACATTAAATGAAAGCCTTAATACTACAGCATTGCTATACAAACTGATGCTTGGGAAAAAAAAAAAAAAAAAAAAAAAAAAAAAAGAAAAATGGAAATGCAGCAAGATGACATTAAGTGAGCCTAATGGTATTTGCAGCTCACATCCCTTTCTGTTCAGTGATAGTAACAGATTTTTCCTCTGGATGGTAAAGGATGCAACAGCCTACAAACATAAGACCACGCAGCTTAATGATGATAAAATTAATTGCAGATAGGTATGAAGACTGTTCCTTAAGGCCAGTGTTTTGCAGGAACAAAACTTACCACAATAAGCAATTATGACCAAGAAAACCAACCAACTAAAACTAATTTGGAAAGTATCCACAGAAAAAAAGCTTGGATTTGTAAACTGGCGAAGCTGACATATTAGCCCAATGCTACCACACTAAAATCTTTACGAGTCACAGGCAACTGTGTCCGGGGTTTAAGCACAGGTGCAGCAATTCTGCTGCATGAAGCACACAAGGGATAAAAGAAAAAAGACCACAAGAATTACCTCAATTTTTATAAAAACCTCTTATTTCCTTCTTTAAATCTAACAGACTACTTGAGAGATTTGCATTTTTAAGCTATACAGTATGTAAGTATGTTGGGAAAGATACAAATGTTAGATAATTGTGAAATGAAAACAATGCACTTACGTGCTGTAAAACAACTAGTAATTAAAATGTTTTTAATATTTGCATCCCTTTAAATGGTGTTAATTTCTAACCACATTTCATTCCTGAAAACTCTCCAATTGATTCATAAAACTGAAAAACACCTCAAGAGTTGCACTAGTTCATTGACACACAAAACTACAGTAACTTGCCTCTCTTCCATCCGCCCCTGTTTTAAGGCATGGTCAGCTAAGCATTTTTCTGAAAGATGCTCTCAAACAGACCTCCAAGGATGAAGATAACTGAGCTTTCACAAGCAACACACGGTAGCGCTTCATTACAAACTGGGGAACTTTTCTTAAAGTCAATCCAATCCCCGTACTTCTTGCCCTATATATCTTAACTATAGAGAAGATTCCCTTCCTCTCTGCCTTACCCAGGCATATCTTCACCCCTCAACTTACTTTCTTTGTTGAACTGCAACATCAGTTCTTCTGTTTCCTGACCATTCTCCCTGCTCTTTTTTGGACTCTCTTCAGCACCCCTATTTTTTAATTAAAATGAAGTGGTTAAACCAGAGATACTATTCCATCTGAGACCACAACCAGTATACAGAGTAACAGGAAAATTACTTCTCATGAAGACTAAACTTCTGCTGCTACATAGCACAATGTCTCTTTTGCAACAGCAATGACATTGCTGGCTCATGTTTACCTTCAAATTCACTGCAACTCCCAGAATCTTTCTCAAAGTCACCAACTACCCTACACAGAGGGATACAATCTATGCAGAGTCTGGCACTTGTCCTCACTGAATTATTGTCCTGTTTCTTCAGACCACTTTCTCATGATCATTTTGAATTCTAATCTTTCCATACAAACATCTGCAGTTCTTCCCAATTGCATACCATATGCAAATTTAATAAGCCTATATTCTCCCTTCACCGTGAATATGCTGAGGAAAACCAGATCCAGGATAAATCCTTGAGGGTTTGTGCAAAATACCCTTCTGTTCCAATAGTGAACCACAAATTACCTAGTATCTGTCTAGATCTGTGCTCTCCCTGTGATATTTTCATTATGACCATTTTACCAGTCTGTCTACCTGAATAGTAAATGAAACGGGACCAAAATTTCATTAAGATATTTCTTGACAGTTACGCATCGCATTTTCTTCCAGTTTGATAATGTATTGACTCAAAATTAAACTGTAAAACTGTAATTCATCAACAGCTTTTCCTCTCTGCTAAGTATCACTATTCTCTGGCAAATAGGAAAGCAACAGATTTCCTTCACAATTTATATAAAAAGATTACATGGTGGTAGAATTAACTCAGGGATAGAGACTAAAGGTTTCTGAATTGGCTTGCAACTAGAAGAGTTTCACCTAGAAACATGTTTGAAATACTCAAATTTCAGAGAACACATCTACACATTCAAAATCAAGTACGTCAGGTTGGCACAAAACTTGAGACAGTTAGCAATGAGTAGATGCTTTTTCCTTGGTTCTTAATAATTTAAATCACCCCATAAATTCACTAGGTGGCACTGTACATCAAGCAGCAACAATATTCTGTATGACCAGAAATTCTAGAATAGTTTAATAACATACACTCTGAAGGACAGAGTGTGTGTATATATTTGTGGTCTCATATAATTATTTCTTAAAACAAAGCTATCGGAAACTCCTATCTGAAGCAGGGATGGTCTGCTTGTCAACACAATTTGCAGTTTCAGGAGCTAAGTAACAGTCACAAGATCTAGTAAAAACTACTTTAAGCGTATGCCGATTGAATTCAAACTCATACAGCTTTACCTAAGAATCAATGTGATCATGAGATGAATTACTCACACAAATAAGGACTATAAACAAGAAACATCTGAAGAATGAGATAATACAATAATATATTAGAAACTCTGTGTTAAGTATTTTAGAAATAGTGTCTGGTAAAGATATGAGCTTATGGTTTACATCCATGCCCAGCTAGCATGGTACTGAAGCACATTAATTTACATACACACACTGTCAAATACTAAGATTTCAATAAATCCTTTAAGTCATGTTTAAAGATGATATTCAATTAAGGTCATAACATGAGAATTATGAACTATATTTTCATCCCTATAAGTAATAAAACAGCAAACTGTAACAAAGTAATGTCCTTTCCTTAAGAGTTGGGGAACATTCCTGTTTGATTTGGAAGTGTCTCCAGTCTCCAAGTATATAGTAGTTGCATAATGAATGTTATCTAACTTAAGATCCTTGTATTTGCGTAACTGCACTAAGGCATTGACAATGATAATTCTTAAGAGTGCATCTACATTGCACAACATAATATAGAGAAAGTTCAAGAACCAGAAGTAGTGAGCACAGCTGGGTTCAGATCCCCTTACCATGATGAGGAAGCTATATTGTTTCTAGCACCTGCGTATTTTGCACTGCATTCTACCAGATGTATAGCATATGCAAAGCCAGATTTTGAAACAGAGGGTGACTTTATGGGGGGAGCAAGGACTTGGACATGTGAGTGGTACTTACTTGCCTGGGGGCAATTATTTAAAAAGCTGAATCATACTATCAGCAATCATTAGTACTACCAGCAGAATTATACTATCCCTTAGCATGGAGCATAGCAAGTGCCGGTACTCCCAAGCAATCTGAACAACCAGAAAGTCACTAATATTACTGAACTGGCCACAGTCATTCTAGCACCAATTCTGAGTAACATTTGAACAAATAAATGCACTGTAACTTGTAATTGGTGTGGCACGTTCTATTTCAAGCAAATTCACTCAGCTAAAGACCGAAAGGCTGACCCATCAGCCAGATATTTTCTTGTCCTTCTGCTGTCATCCAACTCAAGGTATGTTTCTGTATACTTCAACAGAGAGAAAGAAAACAAGGCTATAAGGAAACTTTATATGTGGTCAGGTATTTTAACAAACTCACGAAAGTCAAAAGTGATGATACACTTTCCTGTTGAATCCTGCAGTGTCCTTAAAACACCTGCAACAAGACACCCTGTCCTGTTAAATGGCAAAGGAACTCTTTCTAAAGCAAGGTCCTCCTTTAAAGGCAAATGTATCACCTATGCTTTGCAAAAAGAAAAGGCCAAGCTTATCTTCACATTAAAAAAACATGCTTTCAGCTCCAATATAATAAGTTAGGGAACTGCTGTCCATATTAAAAATTGTGTCAAAGAAAGATTTTCAAAGAATTCTTAGTAACCCATGAAAAAAGATTTGCAATGATAGGGCAATTCTCTTCTCCTCTCAATATTAAGAAATAACAGCACACAGTATGCAGTAATCATTTCCTTGTTTTCATTCTGTAAATGCCTCGAATTTCTTTGAAAGGAAGCTATCATTTATCCTAATTAGAAACCCACTATTTAATCTAGGCTAAAAGTACTTACGGAAATCTCATGTTGCAAAAACGTTCCTTAGCTTGAACAGATTAAGGAATGTTAAGGTGTTCTGTATAGATTAGCACCTCAAAATTCTCAAGTTTGGATTTCTTTAAACAGGCAGAAGTGTACCTATATGTATTTACAGTGAGAGCTGAAATGAAGTAGAGTTAATGTTTTAGCTTCAGTTTTGATCCTAAGGGCCCTTACAGAATGTAGTCAGAACAAGTATCACTAAACATTACAAAACCATTTGTAAGAAAGTAGGTGTCTACTTATTATCAAGCTTCCTCCATTTTGACACAATCCCCTCCCAATACCTAATTCTCAAAAAGACATATACACACACTCCAGAAAAGAAGTATTCAGGCCCAAATTATTTGTTTGAAAACATGGTGAAAATAACTGTTACATCAGGTCTAGTTCTGAAACATGAGTCTGCTGACTGGATAAATACAAGCAGATCTATGTATATTTTTCAAGCTAAAAAACAAAAAGTCAAATGCTAAAATGGAAAAATTTTAATTTTGCTGGATTTGAGAAATTTAAATCTCAAATCAAGCATCAAAAAGTTGAGCCACAAAAAAAAAAAAAATAGAAGCCATTCTTTAACACGTGGCCCATAAGTGTTCAGTAGTTGCTTTACATTGCCTATACTAATTACAGGTTTTTGTCATTTGTGAAACAAAATAATTTCAGCTTAAAGAATTAGCTCCTTTCTGCCTTTTACACTATGCAGAATCTTTTTGTTCCCATTTAACAAAGACTAATTTAATAGAAATACATTACTAATACTTGCTGACCAATAGTTAATATCTTGGACACTTCCTTTAAATTAAATATTCAAGAGACAAAGATAACCAAATTAATTTTCAATGACAATTTCCTACAAAAAGTAGGCTAATGCATTACCATGTAGTTACAAGACTACAAACATGGGTCTGGCCCAAAGCCCACTAATGTGAATGGAAAATCTCACACTAACTTCAAAGAACTTGGGATTAGTCCCTATAATAACTACATGAGGAACATTCCATTTTGGGAGACGCAGTTACATAGCAGTGGTTAATAAAGTCAATGTGTGCTTTTAGCAGCTGGAACTTTTTGCAGGAAAGTTATACTAGAGAGCAGATACATTCAACTGCTTGATAGGCTATTAAAAAAAGATTAAAAAAAAAAAAAAAAGCAGAAGCCCCAGGCCTTCAAGGTATCAGAAGACTGGAAGTAGCCCCTATTATGCCACACAAATCTAATATTAAAAACCTCACCATAGTAAGAATTGCGTAGGTCTCAAGCTGTAAAGTTAATTTTACTGTAATCTTTTACAAAGCATTTAGAGAGATGAACCTATCACTCAGCTGGCATGCAATTACTGCCCCTGAAGCTGGCCAGTACTGTGCATTCAGTACTGATGGCTACAAGGTTCCTGCCTTTTGCAGCAGGTGGGATGTGTTCAGTGACAGTTTGCATCATCCCCCACTCATTAAAGTGGGCACTGTCATCTACTAACGAGAACCAAGGATTGCATTCACAAAAGATGAACACACTACTTAAACTATCTCCCTTAGTGAAACAGCTATTAGTACATGCTCTTTACATACTTACAGAACTCAGACCAAAACTAATTTCTAAATAATACAATTGGTTATCTTTATCACATTAAGTAATCATTAAGTGAAAAAACACACAAAACCCATTTCTATTTCGTACTTTGCAGAAGTTTCTCTATGGGACTTCCTCCACCTCCTTCCAATTAGAAGTAGAATTTAATTAGTCTTTTTGAACAAGTTAAAAAATATTCTCAGGCAGGGCTCAAGTCACCTGCAGGTTTGTACACCTTCAATCCTGCTTCTTATTATTTAACAAATGGCATTCTTTCTCTTTATCTGAATGCAATTATTTCACAAAGAGGAAATAATTGATTAATGGACTATACAAAAACAAACTGGCTATGTAAAGGAAACAAAAACAGTGAGAAAAAAAATTATTTTCCTCTCTAGTCATTTTCAGTTAGAAGAGTTTAATTTGTTTCTGGAACCAATGAAAGATACAACATGTCTGACAAATTCTGATTTTTAAATTGATGGAACTCACTGAAGTATAAATTGCATTTCCTTCTCTGTAGCCAAAGTAACTACAAAATCTTGCATAAATGTAACTGTACAAACTGACCTGGATACAAAAAAAAAAAAAAAAAATTAATGAATACTAAACGTTAAATAAGAAAACAGTATTGCATTTATTGCTACTCAAATTATCGCACCAGAAACTAATCTCATTTGTGAATTTTAAATGTACAGTTTATCTCATGCTAACCAATATCTACACCTGAAATTTACATCATCTCATGATCAAGTTGCAGCTGCCAGTTAACAGAAGACCTGATACCATTTTAAAAGTCAGAAAGATAACTAGCTGAAAAGAACAGGTTATGCTGAGAGCAAATTCGCGTTAGGTTGTATGTTTGTTAAAGATAATTAATAATGGAGCCAAATCACAAGGTAAGTTGCTACAGTCAGAGAAATCACACAGCACTCTACTGCTAAATCTAAAAAAATAAAAATAAAAATAAGCGCCAAGACACTACATGCAGGAAATATTTTTTCATTACCACTATGTTCAGTAAACTTCCATTTTACAGAAATAAAACTAATATAAAGCTAACATTTAGCACTTAGGTAATATTTCCTGCTAAATGAGGCACAAAATAAATTCAAAATATCATTCTAAAATTGGAAAATGCACTTGTAACTGTACAGAAAAGCAGTATCTTAATCTGGAATACTTACATTATTGCATTCTCCCAGGAAATATAGTGCAAATCCATCAGCTTTTGTAGCTGCCAAAGCAATAATAAAAGAAATAATTGTACTCAGAGGGGGAATCAAACTTATACAAGTTCTCTGAGGTGAAACAACAAATTCAATTCTACTTAGGACAAACATCTACAGTTCTAAAGGTGAAGGTCTGTTACTGTGTCCTTTGAAACTTCCAAGGCTCCACAAAATCAGAGGTACAGAACAATACTTGCTTTCGTCACTGTCATTTGCTACATTCTAAAAAGATAATTGGAAACAACCTCTTTATACATCATATTCTTATTCCAAGGCCTAATGTCTGTCATTTCAAATTGGTTCATAGGACAATATAGAAATAAAATAAGAACATGTATTTATAATATGATCCAACAGATAAGATTATAATTTCCATGAGTAAAACAAACACTATTTGTAGATTGTAAGCTATATTTATCTTTGCCTTAAGACAGAAAAGTATGGGAAAATAAAATGTTGCAAATATTGCCATAAAAATCTGTTTCAAAACAAACTATTTTCTGCACCTGTCCCACTCTAAAAACAGCGACACTTTCAAAAATTTGAAGTCAGCCAACCATAATAACTTACAACTGAAATGAAAAGTTTCAGAATCAGAAGAGTATCCTCTCAGATACTCAGTGTCAGAAGTCCCAGTATCAGAAGAGTAGGAGGTCCATGTTTTTTTTTACTCTGCTTTACACAGTAGATTTGATACTTAGAGCATATGTAAATCTTTCTTTTCAACACTTATTAACCAGTAAATGTACTTATCTGATACCGTATTTTATGAATGAACATGGGAATCCATTTAGTACATTTCATGGGAGCTATTATACTTTTGTGTGATCAAATCAGTTGGCTTTCTGCATTTCTTTGACAGAAGGCAAAAAAGTCTACTCTTTTGTTACTTGTTTATTGTCAACTGTATAACATCACTGGGAGTTCAGGACATGGTAATTTGCATTCAAATTTTAAATCCTTCAGCTGCAGCATATAAGCCGATTGAGCTACGTGGTAAAAAGCACTGTAAAGGAAATGTAAAAAATCTCATCTGCTTTAGAAAAGAAAAAAAAAACAAAACATAGAAGATAAGCAGACCCAGTCTCTTCCAGTTTCTCACTTGCTGTGTATTAACAAAACCCAGTTCTGATTTGCTGTGAGCCGGACATCAATATCCAAATAACCACTTAAGCAAAATCAGTAAACAGAAGTGGTCCTTTCAAAACATCATGTATATAAATCAGAACAATTATTTATTGTTACAAAACGATGAAGTGTCAGTGATGGGGAAACCTTTCTAAAGAGTTGCTTGAAAGCTATACTGAACAAAGCTACTGATTTTTCCTATAGAAGTCCTATATAAGAAGTCCTATAGAAGTATAGTGGATGTCCTTCCTATAGGACATCCACTGCGGCTAAAACAGAGTATATTTATATTGTTATTGGGGATTTTTTGTTGTTGTTAATTTTAATTTTTGATTACATGTAGGTTTTTTTTTTTTTTGGTTTGTTTTTTTACTACAAATGCTACTTACATCTGATAGAAAAAACTGTTTAAACAACTGAATGCAATCTGAGATCATGCAGAAGACATGCTCTCAATAACATCTCAGTTTTGCTTGAAAAGGGGTTCAAGTATGCAGTGATATTACTGATAGATTTTTTTTTACTTTCAGTATTGATGTTGCAACACTATCATAACCAGAATAACCTATTATTTGGTTCATTTAACAGAATCAAAGAACGCTTGAGGTTGGAATGGACCTCTGGAGATCATCTAGTCCAACATCCCTGCTCAGGCAGGGTCCTCTAACAGGGTGCTCTAATTTTGCAATTGGGTACACAGCTCTCTCCAAAGATGACGCTCACTTAAGAGCAGTCAGGGATGCACTGGGGTACTGAAGTTCATCCTGAGGCAACATCTGAAGAATACAGTTAGCCCTCAGTCCTTGTCTTTATAATTAAACCACGTAACAAATGTGCTGTGCACTGATGCTAAACAACAGCTCAGAGACTTTCTTACCTATTTTAATGATGCTGCTCAGTTCATACAAAAGTAGTTGGTTATCTCCTCCTGTATCCAGCCGCTGTTCTATGTAGCTGTTCAATTCATACACTACACCTTGCATATTCGTATCCTGATACTAGTGAAGCAAAAATGAGAAAAACATTTTAGAATAACTCAGATGTATTTTGCAGTCTTCAACATACAAATTCATTAAAATAATACATTGAGATTCAATACCAAGTCAATCTTGACTGTCCTGTTGCAGCTACCTAAAGAACTGGGTGACTGCTTAGTAAGAAGCATTTCACACTCCACTCCATTAGTCATTTGTTCAAAATGTACTGAGTAAACCAGTGAGCAATTACTAATTGCCTAAATTTGGCCAAGGTCACATGACTGTGTCAAGAAGATACTCAGAGCTGTGACAATTTTTTAAGCTCCTACTCCATTAGGAAAGGAGGCAACTTGCCACCTTTGTCAGCATCTTCCATCTCAAATTCATTAACCAAATGTTAGAAATGTGCAAAGCACCAAAGCTTGGAGGTGGTAGCTCAACTAGATCCATCTCTGAAATACAGCAGCAATTAACAGCACCAGACTGCGGGAGAGAAATTGCATGAGTCAAAACCATGCTAGCCATTGTGGCCTAACAGGCATTTGTTTCAATTGAGGGTGGTAGACACAGAGCAAGAAAGGGATTACAAAACAGTTAGGATATTTAGACAGGAGAAATGAAACAGCAGCACATGCTAGAATTTCATATGAAAGGAGAAGCAGCCTTCCTTCAGGGGCCCAGCTGCATTTGGTTATCCATTTCCTCAGTCCTGAAGGGCTGATAAAACTGGCAGTAAATGTGCATGTGTAGCGTGACAGCATCACAAACAATAATTTCACAGAAAGCAATATTTGGCAGTAAGTACAGATTCATTACCCTGCCCAAAAGTGGTAATGCTGTGACTGAAGAAAGTAATATGGTCAATTACCTATTGAACTCAGCGATGCAGTAAATTTTGTCACTTAAACTACAAATGAAGTTGGTGATATTTAGAAAATTTAATGTTGCTTGAAAGACTAAGACTTACTCTCTTGCTCATTCATACTTTAGAGCCAAATGTATTATAGAGCAGACTAATGTAAGCAGTACTACAGAAAATGCCACAAACGTTGTGTACCACAGTCTACCCACTGTTCCCACTTTCATGTGGGCATATATTTCTGTAGATCTCCTCTGTCTGTATCTTTGTGTACACGCATACACACAACTCTTACTGATGGATTAGGCACATAACTTACACATCATATTCTATGACATAATTTTTACTATTACTTTCATGCAATTCTACATACAGCACACTATGTTGTGTATACAGAGCCTATGGATGTATATTTAGGATGCGCTTGGCTTCTTCATTTCAGACCAAAACAAAACAAAAAATCAACCAAGTGCTTGCTGGAGAATGCCAATTCCTGATTCCTTTAAATTAAGCATATCTTAATCTGTACCTAAAAATGGCTCCTGAGAACATACAACCTCTGCCATGACCCCTTCTTAACACATGGTGCCGTATTAATCTATTGCTCCAGATGGACATATTGGAACGTTTGAGACCTAGTGAGTCCAAAATGTTCTTGCTGTATAACAAACCTAACACATAATAATTCTTTCTATAAACTGATGTGATTATTATAAATTTTGACAGCAATATAAGGTCACACTGCATACATGTATTTACTGCTTGGGTAAATCTTGAGTTTATAACACAGATTGCCATTACCATTATTAGCACAGTATGGCAGCTGGCAAGCTTCCATTTGCAACTGACTGTCCTCTGCTGTGTCCCACATTTACTATTGTATACTTCCTCAGAGGGAGAAAACAATAGCATAGTTTCATGAAAGTGGAATTTTTATGAATGGCTTTATAGTTATGATACAGCTCGTGATACAGGAAAATGGCGAATGAGAATCTCTTCTACTCATATCTCTTAATCCACATCTGCAAAAGTATGTGTAGCCACATATCCTAAAACAAAGACAGGTAATCAAGCACAAATGCACAAAGCCTTTATTATATGTTAAAATGCCTTCTCATAACTTGGGAGTGAATATTTCTCACCTGTGATACACAGTCAGGATTTAAATCAACTTTTCAAAGGTTAAAGCTAATACAATAACAGGAAGCATCATCAAAATGAGTCCACTGGCATAAGAGCAGTGGCATAATAATAACTTTCACCATAATCAGGCGGCAGTTCTGTGTGCATAGTAATTACATAATAAGCTCCGTGCCCTTTATCCTCACCTCTACAACATATGCTTGCAAACATTTTGCAAGCAGGGAAAATTATTGCATGCATTCATGTTACTAAAAGATGGTAGCATAATACATACGGCTGTAATACGGCAGATTTCTATTACTGACAATCTGTGTCTCCATGACTAGCCAGATGGACAAATTCTGTCCGGATTCACAATTAAGTAATTCTACAACTTAGATCAATCACCAGCAAGGAATTATTTCATCATGTTGCAAAATGTTTTTGATTTTTATAACAGTGGAGTGAAAGAGGTTTATTTATCTGGTTTTAGGCATTTTAGAGTGGATAACCACAATATGTTTGGTTGAAAAGCCACAATAATCATTACGAAACCATATATTTAAACACTGAATAAGTCATAAGCAAACGATGGTACAAGCACTATTGAATGCAGTTGCTAACACAGACCTGCATGTATTTGGTATCAAACTTATTTTAGGAAAGTAATTCCTAAAAAAAAAAGTTTAAATTTAACACACTCAGTGGAAAAAATATATATATATATTTTTGTCATCAGACAGAGCAGTTTCTTGATTTATGGTAGCTTATTTTGCACTTTAAACATTATTAGTACTCAACTCCTTCTAATTAATCCATTCTTCCCATTGCTGATTTCTTTCTAAGATTAAGCATCTATGTGTATTTTGGTATATTTACTGTAAACTTCTGCATTTCAATGGCATTATGTTAAAACACTTTAAGTGAATTAGAAAATAGTTTGACATTATTATACCTATACACTATGTTACTGGCATCATCATTTTTCTAATAGCTGCATACATCATAATGCTATGAAAAAATAATAATTAAGAGCAGAATCCTGATATAAATATACATATTCAAAATTTATAAATACAAAAGAAGAGAATTTTTAGAGGATTTGTATAAAAATATTTCTATGGTTATTTGTCTTTAGAAAGTTTTGGTGCAACAGAACACAGCATGCAATGATGGGTGATCTAAGAATAGTGCTGTGTTTTGTATCTAAACAAAAAGGCTGAGAATCACAAATATTTTATTGCATGAAAGGAGATACTGAAATATCAGAGAGTGAGATGAATTTAATGCATTCACTCTGAATAATTAAGTCATAAAAAAAAGGCAAGCAATCAATTTAATATATAAAGAAAATTTTATTGACAACAAACTGCAATGAAGATTAATATACATGCTTTCATGTTTATAGGGAAGCTGTGCCAGGGGCATTTTATGATGCTGCAGAAAAGAAAAAGCCCCTCTGCTGCAACAAGAAAACGTCATTAACAGAGCACAGGGTCAGTAAGTGCAATTACAATCCAGAAGTTTATCTGTTTTCTCTGTAATTTCCCAAACTGTTATCTGAGTAGCAATGAGAAGTTTCTCTATAATACTTATTCCTCCTACTACATAACACTTTCTCCAGATCAACAACTAACAGCTGCTGCAATGGAAACGTGTCCTTTTACAGACTTCATAGTGCATGACATTATCACAGGCTATGAGGAGTTAGAACAAATGAACAGCTGGATTTCCATGAAATGTGGAAAGGGATGGCCAAAAGTACTTTGGGGATGCAGAGCTTCACTGGATGAGGATAAGGAAAAAACCTGCACAAGCCACAAAACATGAGGGAGAATTGGCCATAGCCAGAGAGACTCCTCTTGATGTTGCTTATTTTTCAACTGTAATGTAGGTATCTTGGGCTGGTTTCAGAGTATTTCAGAGAGGAGCACAAGACAGAGCTCTTTATCAACTGATGCAGAAGGACTCTAGCTGACCACAGGGCTATGACAGCCAGAGGAGTACAACTTTCTGGGAGATGGCCAATTCCTGTTTTGCTACAGACTCAATAGGGCAGTTTTTTTTGCCCAGGAAAAGGGAGAAGGTGCTGACCTGTCATACCACTATGCCTTGGAACCTGACTTCTGAGAAAGCAGGAACCAATTCTTGGTCACGCAAGCATTTTCCTGAATATTTTTAAGGCTCCACACCCATCCTTATGAGTATTACCAGACTGAAATGCAGAGAGCCGTGGGAAAGAAATACAGCTCCTCATAACCAACGCTTCTGGTCCAATCTCTGGTCCCATTACACACAAGAAGTCAACAGATGAGGGGCATGGCCTGACTCTCACCTCTATACAGGCCAGCTGGACACTGAGCATGCAATGAGGACATCAGTGGGTGCTGAAAGAGCTTGTGTTATAAATGTTGTGTCCACTGCTACCCTATCCATTTGCAAGGCACTCTAGAGGTGCCAAAGGGCCTGCAGCATCAATGGGTCTGGGCTACTCTGTCCCAGGACACTTGAAACTGAGGTCATAAATGTAATCTGAGACATCTAAGCACACCATTCAGGTGAGAAGATCCTAATCCTGGTCCAGGAATTGCTATTGGGAAAAGCAGAGACTCAGTAGATGTTGAAGGGTGCTAAATCTCTAAGAACAAAAGACGTACCTGGGCCAGGGAGTTTGCATGTAGGCATAGGAACTTAAAATGCCTATTCCCTCTTTGGTTACACAGGTAGCACTTCAGATAACCAGCTAATACTTCATCAAACCACTTTAATTTATCTCTCAATGACAGGTTCAAGACTTGAAGATTCTGCACAGTGTTTCTTACAAAACAATGTCTTAGACAGGGACTGGATTTCACTACAAACACCTAAGTCGGGGATCTGAAATGTGACAAGAACCAGTACCACTTCTTCAGTCTTCTCTTTAAACTGACAGCTATTCTCTTTCTCTGTGAAGCATACTATGGAAACTAAGCAGCTGCTAAACCCAAAACAACAAAATCTCCTGATAAATTTCCAGCCAACACAAGTTTTCGTTCCTATAATACTAAAGTCTCAGCAACAAGAGTCATCAGGGAACTGAGCCACAATTTAAAAGATGAACAAAAAAAACTTTAAATAAAAAAGTGCATTCATTTGCAGTCTTAATGAGCTGAACATTTCCTTGACATTTGACTGAGATGTCAATCTAAACTATTTTATGCTAAATATGTTCATACTGCACCAGAAGTATAAAAAGACTGGTCTTACATATTCAAGTTCTCAATGCCATTGCTACCTGCTTTATATAAAAAAAAAAAAAAAAAAAAAAATCTTAACAGCAGCACTTTTGTACTTCTTAAGAACAAGTGCCACAGTCACAACAACAAATACATAAACTGTTTGATGCCTTTTGTTGAAATGCATCAGCCTCCCTTCCTTTCCAGTAGCATTATGGAAAAAAATAATAAAAAAACAAGACAATAAAAACAAAAAAACAGATGCACAGATGGCACCCTGATTTAATAGCCCCACTCTATCTAATTTTCCAGTTACCTTCATAACTTAGATCTCTAGCCTTCTTCAGGGAAGATCATTAATGCTCAATTACTATAGATTTTTAAAAGAACTACAATATATAGGTTAAATAACTTTATAGTGTAGACAAATAAATGAATGGTCCTAAACACATTTTTAACCTGAACTGTATTCTTGAAACCTCTCCCCACCTTTCTTTAAAAAGAGTGCGCAACCAGAGAGGAACATATTGGTGACCAAATGCAGTCCCTTGCAGGCACTGGCAGCCTTTTAAGAAATGTCTTGTTTAACAGTACCTAAAATATTCCACATGTTACTACACTTTACCATAATGATTAACAAGTATCAGACATCTAATTTACAAACAAAAAAGGCCAGTCCTGTAAGTATCACAACAGTCATCTACTTTTTTAAATGTGAGAAATGAAATATCGATTGTATTTTAGTTATAATACTGTTATTGCATTTCCGATAACCAATGGGTATAATGAAAGAAACATTTGTAGGAAAAGCCAAAATATTTAATTAAGCCAACTAATAAAGTTGGGAAAATGACACACACTTTTATTCAGGTCACTGTTACGTGTAAGCAAGTTAGGTGGTGACATCTTTGATATGTATGTTTACGTGTACAGCTACCTTCTGTAGTCCTGATACTTTCACACACTGCAAGATTTTTGCATTGTTTAGGTGCACTGACAGCTAGTTCACATCTTGTACAGAAACTGATATTCCTCCTTTTGGGCATGGCTAACAGAGGTAACTGTGGCCCAGTAACAGTGGAAACATGTCTACACTGCACATGTGAAGAACTAAAATACGGGTCTGGACCTCATTCAGGAAAAAAAAAAAA
>VXAA01004296.1:300103-344155 GCA_013399115.1 Anseranas semipalmata
TGAGGTAAAAAACAATTAAATAATTTAAATTTTTTTTTTTTTTTTTTTTTTAAACACAGTAAAGGAAGAAACAAGACCACACGAACCCAGAGCATACTGGATTGCTTTTCTAGAGATGCAGCCTTTAAGGCCTGGGTGCACGCAGAGTGGCTGGACGCTCGTACACCTCCATGCTGACAGCCATTTGTTGTGGTTTTGCCTGTATGGGGACTCCACAGCATAGACTGTGACACTGCCCTTATGGCTATTTTATGCCAGCCAAATACAGGGAAACTTATTGGAACAGCAGATTAGTTAACATATGAAACTAACAGGGGCTGAAGAAAAATATCTCCAACTTGCATACTCCTGTTTATTTAAGTAGCCATGAATTCTGTTTGTTTAAAAGGTATAAATGCACCAATCTCTTGTAAATCAACTTCCATTCCTATAGGATCTGAAGCATTTCAAGAGACAGATTAAACATTAAAATAAATTCAGAGGTATTAGGTACATCAGTAAATGGCAGCTTGATGTAGAGTTAAACTTCACAAAGTGTGTGTGGGGGGGGGAACACCTTTGTGCTTGAATGTAAAGGTCCCTGTTTATTATAGCAAATTGTGTGGAAAAAAATGCCAGAAAGGTGAAAGAATCTTCTTAGTTTCTGCACTGAAGGAAACAAACACCCTGTGAGAAAGTAAGGGTTTGTGAAAGAGGTTATACAGATGTTCCAGCCATAGAAATTTTTTATTGGGAGTTCGCTTTTTCCTTAGGTGCAAATTCAGTCAAACTGGATACGTAAGTGTCACTCTCCCTCTCCCATTTGTAACCAGAATTGCAGTTCATAGAATTTAAGAGGATCATGTTAATTTTTTGTGATACCTGACAAAATTATTAACAGAGTACCAAAAATGTGTATGATTTCATTCTGGCACTCTGAATGTGCCAATATTGTTCTTCATAGTTTCAGATATAAAGTCATGAACTCTTAAAAAGAAATAACTGTACATACAAACTTATATATAACAGATATACCATATATAATAAATATATTCATACATATAAAATAATAGTCTCCATTCTACTGCACAGTGAGGCAGCAGCAGTGGGGCGATGGGAGTAGCAGGGAAGAGCACACAACCCCAGCCAGAGGGGATTTTGTGATCCAGAAGCACCAGGCACATGTCAGTAACCGAGCAGAAGACCCTGGTTTAGCTGGCATTGTAAACTCTGTTACATTCGTGTCTTGTTAATTTGAGCATAAATGCTCACTGATACCACAACTGGAAAAAACAGGAAACTGTAGGGAACACAGGGAACACACTAAATGTCAAGGGTTTCCCACCAAACATGCAGACCAAAACCCTTCTGACAGCAATGACATCCATCTTGCCCCACAGTGAGCCAGTCCAGTTCACTAATGTTGCAGGAAATGGTTCACTTTCTAAACTTTCAAAACCAAGTAACTGTCTTAGACCATAAGAATAAAGATATGCTCTGTTTTATCTTGACACTTTTGCAAATATTACCATCCTAAAAGGTCTCTTCAGATATTAGTGAAATCAGGAGGAGTGTATGGAAGAATGAGAAGAGTTTCATAAGATTTGGGATTTAAGAACAAAATTACAATTTAACAGACTTTAATACCTCAGCTTTGCTTCCTATACAACTATAATCCACATCTGGACACCACACCAAATACATGCGTGATAATTGGTATGGTAATTAAAGGCAGTGTCCATCTGGGAAAGCTTCCATACTAAACCAAGAAAAGCAAATGGGAATAAGCAGAAAGTTCGGTATTTGCCACAATATACACAGTCCAGGTTTGGTGGGGGTTTTAATTATTATTTTTTTTTTTTTTACGGGGGCAACATTGGGGGTTACATTAACTTGTGTAATATTTCATGCAAAGGAAAAAAATCAAATTAGATTTGGCACATACACATATGAAATGAGATTTTGTATTTGTATGCATATTTTTTATTTTTTAAACAAAGGTGAATGATCGTCTGATCGTAAGATGCTAAGACAGAGCAGTCACAAAGATGACTTAATTCAACATCCCAGATATGATATTCTGATGCTTTTATCAAGGAAAAAATAATTCTAATGCCAAGTAATGCCCAATTAGTTTTATCACAGGAATCTCTTTCAGAAAAACAATACTGTACTTTCTCCCTGCTCTTATGCTGCTCTTTGTTCTCTGTAGTTAAACATTACTGCTGATCCACCATCGTTGATGATGACAAACAACTTCTTAGGATTAATTCTGTTTATGAGATCCCAGATAGCTGTACAGTCACATTTTCCCAAGGAATGTTTTCCCACACAGCAGATGTCAGATTGACCTAATAATTTTTCTCTTAAAAATTTGCTTTAGGCTTCTTTTCCTTCAGCTAATAAGACACAAGTTGCTTTGAATGCAATTAGACCAGAATAAATATCTTTGCTGCTTTTTTTTTTCCATGAAAAGTGACATACACCCATATGTCAATAAAAATTCCACATTGATAAATGTAGAGCGACTAAAGACTACCCTGACAACCATGCGAAGAAGTTTACCAGGTTTAATTTATTTATTTATTTAGTAGAATAGCATCAGATTAGTTGGTCAGTCAATTGTAATTGCAATTTGCATTCTTATTTTAGATGCTTTGCATCTGGCATCTTATGCCTCCACTGGATTTGCAAGATTTTTCAAAGACACCTTAGCTGACGGTGTTTCCTAAATTGGCAGGTATCACATAAATATAACAGAAATGTTAAAACCATCATTCAAAAATGTTCTTGCTTCTCAATGGACAATCTCACCTAGAGCACCTGAACAGCTCTCCTGACATTCAGCTACCTGAAATTACGTCACAATTCAGAAGCACTTGTGAATACTTAATAGACGAACTAAATTGGACAGTTTGTTTAGACATAGACATTGAAAGGAAATATTTACTATTACTGATCTGTGGTGGCACATGAGGTTTCTTTCCTTGAAGCAGGACAAAACATGAATTCAAGCTTCTTGACATTAACAATTAGGTCAACATTTTTAAAAGTTCCTGAAAAACAGACCAAAAGGATGCTCAATACTTCCTCTTTTTAAAAACAAGCTAACATGGATGAGGAAATAAAAAATCCTGAACAAAGACTTCATTGCAGATGGTAGGGAGAGAAACACATTGTCAATCAGGTATCCTGAACTCTTTTGCATATAAGCAAACAGGGCACTACACAAAGTAGGAGCTAGAAGACAGCATGTTTCACTTCATTACAGACAACAAAATGTATGGAAGCTCAATGTTTTCTCATAGAACTGATGAAACATTTGGAACAATTTTGCCGGACAGCCTGATCTTGCCAGTATGTTTCGAAAGGACTGTCTTCTGAAAGTACCACCAGCCCTTGTGAGAACAGAAAGGCATACAGAAGATTCAAATTTTGCTTGTTTCTGAAACTGCTTAGCCGTACAAACCATACTGATAGTAGCTCTGCACTTTCTATAACCACAGACAAGAAATTCTCAACTATATACTTGATGTAAGAATTTATGCTAATCTAAGCAGTGTATTTCCACAAAATGATGAGGCGGAAAATTGCTTTATAGTTAACATACTTCCTTTCTCCCTTCTGTTTAAATGACTGAATGATGGATGTACCTCTGAACTTGTGGAATGATGTCCTCCCCACATTAGCTAAAACAGTTTCATAAAATTCTGTAAAAGTCTCTCAAAAGGTTGAATACATCTCAGCAAAAGTCATGTTGGAACCTGATCTCTGACCATCAGAAGAAACTTAAAAGTTTCTGGCAGTGAAGTTCTTCACCAAGAGAGTCTACAACTGTGTTTTATGGTAACTAGCCTATGACTTCAGATCCTATTCAACATGACTGTTGAATGAAGACATTGTTAAATTGGTTAGCTCATCTATCTTATCAGTCAATGAGCTGCAATCATTGTTTATTACTGGAATACAGCCACTAGACAACGGGCTGAAGAGCATGCATAGCAGTTTAGAGGGTTTTTTTCATGCTTATCAGTTTACAAGTACATTTTCTTGGCTATATCTACCACTTTTCTTGCCTGATACTCAAATCTGCTTGGCATTTGCTACACTAGTTGTTGTAGGCAGCCTTCTTTAAAATTGATTACTGGTCTTGCAAATATGGTTGGTAGACGAAGTCTCTCACCCAACAGTAATACAATTTCAGTATCACTCTTGTTACATCAAACTTGGATTTTTCCTATTTTTTGGCCCCAGAGAACCCTGCTGGTTGCCAAATGTAAGGTATCCTTGAAGTTTAATGCTATTGCTGAATTTCAGAAACAGCATTAACACTACTAAGCTGCTCTCTCACTACTGAGTAGAGCTGTTCCTTCACTTTCAAATGTTTCAAATATACTGCACAAAGGTTGAAGCTTTATTGCATTCAGCAGGTGTTTTCAATGAGATGGAAAAAATTACATTGCTGTTGGCTCTAATGCTATTCAGACATATACCTTAAGCAATTCCATTGAAATCAATAGAACTGCTACAGCATGCATTGGAAACCAGCAATGCTTTTATGTATTAAATGTCTCAGCATTCCTTTTGTGTATAGTAATCCAGGGCTGAAGAGGACCATTACAAGAGAACACTATTTGAAGTAGTTCCCACAAAGCTCCAACAACCTGAGAAAGCCACACTGGATCTTGGCCATTGCAAGACAGTTGGAAATTCTAAAAACATGAACTATCATGCACACTCTCTGGAACCTGCTGCATTTCTTGGGTTTGGCTGGTTCATACATAGTCCATAAGTACCTCCTCATAACTGATAAGCTGTCTGCAGGATTTCAAAGAAAGTTGTTTCCTCCTCCTCCCCCAAGACCTGAATACAGTGCATCCTCCACTCACAGATGGATGTGGCAGGGCTGGGATCACAGCCTGCACACAGCTTACTGCCATGAAGTTCTCATCCCTGGCATGGAGTGATGCTTCAAAGATTTAGAGCCCAAATGGGCCAGGAAATTCCAGCAGGTTTGCAGCTTATGGAGCAGGAAATACAGCACAAGGTTGACTGACAGTAAGAGAATGCAATAATCTTACACTTGTTACAAGCAAGCAATTTATGCAAGCCTTGGGGGAAAAAAAAGTTAGCCAGACACCTTTTTGTTTTTGTTTTTGTTTTGTTTTTTTTTACTATGGCTACACATTTTACCCCTTAATTCTTTCTATTTTGTTCTCATTCTTACCTTTTTGCTTTCCATATTTTCACCTCTTTCTGTTTAGACATGTAGAGGGGTATTTTAGTTGACATTGATTTTGTTTGTTTGTTTTAGGGAAAAATATGTCCGTGTAATAAATGTGTAAGACATCACTCTTATGAAGTTGTTTCAAATTTTCAGATTCCAGTGTTTATCTGCTATACAGAAACTAAAGTTGAACAAGAAACTCCTGCCTGCCTCCTTTTCTTGTTTCTGTCTCTCTGAATACATTGAAAACAAATGTAGTATCACTGAACTTTGCAGTAAAATCCTCAACATCTGCGGATAAATCAAGACTGAGCAGTCTTCCTCTCTTTTGACCAGCTGACAAAAGAAACAAAAGAAAATGCCCCAGAGGATAAGTTTGCTAACGTCAACAGGGGTAAAGGGATCATTAGCGCTTGAGATGATAGGTTACCACATGGGAGGGTGTAGTGATCCAGTGTGAAACATATTTACGTCAGGGAATCATTTCAATCCCTCAGAAGACACCCTACTGTAACTACAACATACGTACATTTGTATTAGAGATGCATTTTATTTATTTTACCCTGGAGATTGAAAACTGAGAAACAGAGAAAATGTTTAAATTAATCTTGATAATACTGAAAAAGAAGAAGTGACAGCACAAAATTTACAAATTAAGCCTCTTTGCTTTTAGGAATTTCAGCTGATTTATTTGTAATCATAATCAAGCGTTCAGTGACTGTGTGTTGAATGTTACAGACTAATGATATGCAGATAATTCAAGATTTTGGAATCCTTGAAAAATGACATGTTAAACTAACACGATAAACAGATTGGAACTAAGAGAAGATTGAACTATTTACTACTTATCACTACCACCACGATGAGTGAAACATTTTGCTTGCAAGGAGGAGATTGTTAGAACAAAAAATAATTATAACTTCAGTGAGCGTAAAGCAACAGAATATGTAACTACAAAATTATACATAGCTCTCTATGAAAGGTAATGACAGTAGCATCTGAATTTCTAAACTAGACGGTTTTACTATGAAAAGATTTATAACGACAGATAATGATAATCCACAGGAATTATGCAAGAAAAATTCAAAAAATAATGAAATTTATCTTCTTGGCTGCTGTACAAAAAATAAAAAAATAAAAAAATAAAAAAAATCCACGACACTTGTGGAGTTCAGTATTCTTACACTGGCATCTAAGCAAATGCATATTTTTAGCTCTCTGTAGTAGCAGATATAGTATTAAAGATATTAGGCCAGGTTTAGAAAAGTTTTCAGGCAGCAATACATGCACTAGATTGTCAAAAAATCTCTAAACAAGTCAGGCACCCAATTCCTTGAAATAAAAAGAAGTTAAATATCCCAAGTGTAAGTAGGCATGATGATTTACCACAGCTCAAGTGACAATGACAATCCAGTAAACTGTGGCGACTCGGCCACTTGTGACCCTATAGCATGATAATGCAAAACCTTCAGACCACAGGTGATGAATCTCTGGTTTAATGTCTGAAATCACTGATGAAGGTTATAATATTGGACAGTGAGCTTCCTAAAAAGCAACATACATGTGGCACATACCAGTTGGTTTTGGCTGAAAACAAGTATTTTCCATATAACATGCTGTTTATACACCTCCATTCAGTCTTGCATACACCTCAAGGACACCCTGTGACAGCCAACATCAGATATTCGAGCACCAGAACACATTGCAAAGTTGCAGCACCTAACCTAAGTCCACACTCATCAGGAGTTATGTTCATTAAATACCTTGGCACATCAGCACTCAAATTATTCAGTCCTTTTATCCACAGTGGGTAAGAGTTTCCACAAAAACTGACAGGTAGAACCCAGTCTTGAGTGGACTGATGATTTTCTCATTTCTGAATATACCTGCCAGCATGTCCTCATGCTCTGCTAGGTCAGCAAAACTACTGCATACCAACTTTAAGCACTGAAACTTTGACACAGGCTTCAAACAGAGGACTGGCTGCACTATCAGGCACAGGTGGTTGCTCCATTGTAAGGAGCTGACTGAAACATTCAACCATAGGCAAGGGAGGTATCTCCACAGCTGGGAACATGAGAAAGACTTGGTGACAGAGACCACCCCACTTTCAGAGGTTGCAAGGCAAACATACCTCAGATACACACCCATACAGAGAACCAATCCTACTGGCAGTTTTGGAAGGAATTCACTGCTTGCAACCCACCTGTCAGACAGAAATCAAGGAAAAGGGGGGAAAAAATGTAGAAACATCCAACAGATAAATGCAAATACAGATACACAAGCTTAGTGTGAATGAAGAACTGGGTTTGTTCATGCAACAAAAAAATTACTTTAATGTGCTTTTTTTATTTAACTAACAAAATCCAATGCAGATGGTAAATTAATTGAAATACTAATAAGAAATCAGGAAATATATAAAGAAATCAGCTGGGAAGCTAATAAACTATATCTAACACAGCAGTAACAGAGAGTGGAAGTACCACTTCTGTCAGTGGAATAAAGGGAACCAGAGCCAACTGCACCTCTTCAGCATGGTTGAAGTTCCCACCTGCTGGGATAAGGAGCTGTATCTATCTCCCAAATTGTCAATCTAAGAGAACTACTAATGATCACACACTGAGAGCTGGCAACCAAGTGAGAAATTTATTCCCGCAAGTATGAAAAGGGTAATTCATAATCTAAGTCCCTTCTCCCCATGCATTCAAAATAGTTTTGAAACAGGCATGACTGAGGAATCTCATATTTTGTCACTTACAACATCATACTTCCCAACCTCCTTCATCAGGCCTGCTGTATAGTTCTGTCAACACCGACATGAAATTCTTACATAAGCAAGGACTACACAAGTACCTACAACAGGAATTTGGAAAAATAACCCAGTGATGCAACTGTTCCATAGACACCTTCTTTACGTTCTGCACCTACCTAGTTAAGGAACACCAGAACTACTTCAGTTAATCTGTTTGGGTCTCACACCCATGTAGGCATACATATAGGCCATCTGATTTCCACAGGCAATAAATGGTCAGAAGCACTGTTTTATTCAGGAACTACTAGGGACTTGACCATTTGTTTTGACACCTGATCACATGAGAGAGAGATTGGCTTACAAAACTAAACTAAAGTGAACAGTCTAATAACTATACAACAAGCTAGTTGTTCAGAAGACAAACATCAAAATAAGTAAATAAAACAAGATTGACAATGGAAAGAAGAGCCAGAGAGCTTCCAGACAGAGTTGTAAAAGGAGGAAAAGACAGGAGAGATGGAAAGAGATGCTGGGATGTGAAAGAAGCTTGGACAAAGACATCGGATGCTACTAGCTATGATCTACTTTACTGAGGTCTCTAGGATAAATTTACTCTCTGCCACGGTAGCAAACAAATTTTACTAAAAAACAAGCAATACTGCATATTACTGATCAAAAAAACTTAATTGCATCAAAAGAAAAAGAAAATAGTACATGTAATACAGAAAGTAAGATTTGCATAAAAACATCCTTTTGTTTGCAATATTGTTCACTGCCACTGTTAAAGAAAAATTGCAAATTTAAATCTTAAACTTTAAAAAATACAGCTGTCAGGAAAAAAAAGTCAGTTACTTCAATGTTCTTTGCCACTTTTCATAAAGTGAACAGATGGCATTATTAAAATTCTAGTAGAAGAAAGTATTTATAAGTTCATTAGACAACACTAACTATACTAAAAAGACAGTAATATTGCAGATAAAGCTGCAGGATTCAAAATAGCATAAAAGTACAAATAGTGGTTATAAACCCACATTCATGAGTTATTATATTAAAAAAATGCCAAACAAAACAAAAGCGCACAAGAAATACACAAAAAGAGCTATAAAACAGCAACTTATTTTCCCGGGTCACTTCCAAGTTACTCCATGCATTCTAAGCCTGAATTTTATGCAAAGGATTTCAAGTTAGATAGTCTATAAGACAGCTGAGAGGCAAAACCCTGTTGGTTTTGCTACATTTACTTTTCTTCAAACATGTATGTAAAATTAATAGTATGATATACAATAAGTAACAATAAAATTACACTACAAATAATCCCCACAGAAATCTCACTCTTACTCTCAGAGGCAGTGTTCCGAGAAAACAAACAAAAGGTCAGCCAAATGCGTCTAGCGTGTATGTGTCAATGGTTTTAAATGTTGTGCCAGACTGGCTTATTTGATACCTGAGAGATGTGTTATTTGCTGTTCTTTTCATCATCTTAAATTATTAGCCTGCAGAGGACTCACTTAGGAATTGCACGATTTGTAATTGTTTGTCTTTCTTTCTATTGTCTTTCTTCCAGCCACAGCAACATCTCAACTCAGTAAAGTGGTATCTGTTAGCATTCTAATTTACTTGAAAAGATGCGAATTCCTGTCACCTTCAAAATGTGACAAAATGGGTTCACTATAAAAAGAGATAGCTAACACACTGAAAATTTAGCTTTCACTCTGAACTATTATATATCCATTCCCATATGTGCTGATTTATTCAGACGTACACCACTTCTCTGTCTGCAATTTTATTAGTACAATCTGTATTTTAACAAGGTTTAACTCCTTTAAGCACACTGTGCACTCCGAGCACATTTTGTCCATTCAGCATAACACATCATTCTTGTAAGGTCCTCACTTTGATATCTATATGAAAAATGATTCAAAGAGGGCTGTGTATTATTTCAAAATGCGCGTTTTTCCACATTTTAAAGAATTGTTTGGCTTTTTTTTTTTTCTTTTGATGGATCTATTACTCAAACCTTACCCACTGTTTTGCCAATGTGTGCCTATTATGGAATCACCTACAAGTGATGTTATCTCTCAATTAGAATATTTGAACTATTTCTTCCTGAAAAGCCAAAATGATCTAGAGAAGAATTCCAGTGTGCAGGTCCATGCCAGCAGACACCCAGGAAACCCTGAGCTGCTACAGTTGTGCTCTCCCCACTGCCTTCTGATGGCATGTTCCAGCTTCCTGCCCTTGCCCAGCACTAGCATTGGTGTGACCACAGAGAGCAGGGGAATGGTTTCAGGCCACACAGCCACAGCCTGAACACCTTTTTTTCGTATGGAATGTTTTCAGCTGCAGTAACTCAGTGAACTGTAGAAATAATCTACAATTACATAAGCACAACGACTAGTGCAAGGGAAAGGACAGATATACACACCCAGGGATGGAAGCTGAGGGCAGGCAGTGCAGGCTTAGATCACAGAACCGTAGAATCATTTAGGTTGGAAAACACCTTCAAGATCATCAAGTCCAACCACAGCATTGCTTCCTGGGAACCAAGAGGTGGCTACAAATATTGCTTGAACTGACAGGACTTACTGGCATTTCGGTTTCTTAATGTCTGGGCTACTCAGGATTAGCTGGTGCCTACTGAAGGCAGCTAAATGTGCTACTGAAAGCAGCTAAGGAGGCTTTAAAAGTTGTCTTTGCTAAGATGCTTTTATTTTTGTTTTAGTTTTTTTTGTTTTTTTTTGTTTTTTTTTTTGAGCATAACATCTCCTCATATATAATAGTTTCATATTTAATAAAAATAGGATGCAATTATGGCTACCTTCAGGCAGGAGAGACAGACAAATCCCTTTAGTGAAATGTACAAGCTGTAGATATGTCTAGATTCAATGGATTCTTCCATTTAGAGGGTATGATGATCTACATTCATTTCTATTAAATAGTTTCCTCAAGCACATTACTGGAAAGAGTAAGAATTTTTATTATCTTTTAGATATATGTACAGCATGTAGAGAAATGCTTATGTAAGAACTATCTTCAAATCTTGAAACGCTGCTTCGAGATGAACACAGCCAAGTCATACCATCAAGCAGCTTCTGTTGGTCCATCCTACATTTAAATGGCTTAGGACTGACTCCTTAGATTAGAAGATTTTAAGAACAGTCGAAGGAGGATGGGAATTAAGATTTAGAATTATTGTTAACTTCCTGGTTTAGATTTAGTCAAATCTCAAGAAGAAAACAAGCACAGAGAGGAACTTGCTTTGACAGCACAATGATTCTACAATTCTAATTACTTATTTACACTGTATTGTTACCTTTACTGCTTTCTTTTTCCATAACAATTCCAGGTATAGTGGAAAAAATGCAGAACAACTCCCTAATTTACTTTTGTTTTCTTGCCTGTTGTATTATGGCAATGAAATTGGAGAAAGCATGCCTACCTTAGCAGTGACAGGGTAAAAATGTGTCCATTTCAAGAAAATCATGGCTAGAGACAACAGCTTTTATAGATACAGTTTGGAAATGAAATGAGTCTATTATATTTCAGCTTTGGCTTGGGAGAAATATGACCTACCTGACTAGAGGAAATGTATTCCTGTGAATATCTAATGCAAAAGATTACCATAAAATAAAAAGCTATGGCTGAATGCTTGTAAAGAAGTGGATGCAACCTACTGTGCAGTAGAAAGCAGAAAATAATAGCTGGCTTTCCAGTGGAAAGACTTGGCAGTCAGCCATGTGGTACAGACTGGGTTCTGTCCCTAAAGACACATACACATTGGCAACATATTGGGAGGTTATTTAGAGTCTAAAGATTAAGAAGAATAATCTTTCAATTTAATCTATCACCTAGTCAATGCTAGTCATAACCATATTGGACATAATTTGATCCAAAGAAAACACATCACAACAAATACTCAAGAAGAATCATTTTAATGACAGAATTCTGTGTTCTTCTACTAAACATTATTTTGTAATTCTCAAAACAGCAAAAAAAATCTTGATTAAATGCTTCAGTTTCATTTTAAAATACTGTCGGTCACTAGTGTTATTTCTTGTTCCACCTATCATTTAGTAATAGAGTATCCTTTAATTTGATACATGAAAGGATTTCCCATAACCTTAAAAAGAGTGAAGCATATAACTGCAGGCATTCTTTCAGAAACTCTAGGTTGTCTGTTTAAGTTAACAGCTAATATTAATTAAAAAAAACTTATTACTTGAATTGCATATAGAACTGGTTATATTCTGGAAATTATGTTGTTGTTAAGCCCAAAGAAACCCTGTCTCTGTAGCACACTACCTGATCAATCTACCAATAGTTGGAAATGAAAGTCAGCAAGAAGATGAAAAACAACAATAAATATTCTGCATTCGTTGGAATGTATGAAATGTTAATTAATTGAAAGCAATGAGTCCTCAGAAAACAATCAACAATACATTATACAAGGCATTCACCCTTTTTCTAGCCTAAGTGTATCTACTCCCCCTTTTTTGTCCACTTCTATCTAACCTACGCTAGCTACCCCAAAGGACTCAAGTTTCAGTACATCAGGGAATCCTTAAAGAAACCTTTTGATAAAACCACTTGATACTCTCATCTTTACTGGGAACGTAGCCAAGAATGTTTACAAAAAGCCTGAGTGGCACAAGCAGGTAAGTTGTTTTTCAAGCTTCTCTACTGACAGAGTAGCTCAGTTTATGTATTATGCCACAATGCCTTTGAAACTCTTATCTTCAGAGCAGTAATTTTTCTAGTAAACATTAAACCTAGTAGTGGAAAATTTAGAAGACTCTGAACTTGTACAGGATGCAAGGAGGTGAGGATTCACAAACAAGCTAGAAGGGTTCTTCAGGTACAAGTTCAGTATAAAAGGCAGGAATAAACACTTAGGTACTGTCAATTTCTTGAACACAACTATTCTTCACATACAATATCTTTTTGGCCAAAGTTACAGAGACTTCATCTTCAGATGGGTTTAGGACCAAAACAAAAAAAACCTCTGTATCATCAGCTTGAAGAAAAGCATCATTGATCAGCACACATTCTCCTGTGGTACCTCAATTTACCAAAAGGAACTCCAGATTATCTTTTCTCTGGAAAAAAAAGTACATTCTGCTCTTGCATAAGCCTAGACTTTTCTGGTAGAATTTATGAAATGGACAGGAGCTATGTGATTTCTTCCAGCTTATATGGATACCAGTATTTAGAACAGAACACATATTTTGTGCAACCACTAACAAGAAAATTTGGGAAGATTAAAGACGTCAAATGAAAGAACACAATTAAATATGATCTCTCTTGCAAGTAGTCAGAGGCATTTTCAAAGCAGAGGTCAGGGTGAGATATGACAATATGATTACTGGAAGGTCAGAATTGAAATTCAGTACTGTTCTCCAGGTTCCAAATCTGTTTCCTCAACAGAACGGAAGAAACGTAAGAGTTACCAAGTCAGTTTTCACTGATTCCTCCTCCAGGTTTGAATCCTGGACATGATCTAAAACATTTTCAAAAAAACAAAGTGATATCTGATGCAAAAATCCAAAAAGAGAAAGATGCAGTTCTGTGGAGCCCTGGTACGAATGATGAAACTTCTACCCTCCTTTTACTGGATTTTCCTTATGGAAATGTGTGTCTTGTCACTTACCACAGCTGTGGTTTTTCTTAACCCTTTGAGAAGTACAGATGAAGCCTCTAGGACAGGAAAACATGAACAACGGGAGACCTTATTAAAGCTTTTTTCCAAGAAGTAAAAGTAGAGTCAGAACTCACAAAGCTTTGTTAAATAAAGCTTGCCATCAATAAGAAAGCCCCTGACTGCCTGGCTGCGAGACAAATCTCATCTAGCTGCTATACAAAAAAAGGCTTGAGACAAGTAGCTCTTCATTTCAGCAATCTTTAAGAAAATCCAGCTCCAGATTGAGCACTTGTAGTCACACAAACATGTCTGAGGGATTTGGACATATCAAGAGAGAACGAACCTTGAAACCAAGGAAATTGTTCCATTCTTGTGATATATAAAAAGAGATGGAAGACCCACAAATGAAAACCTACTAAAAATTGCATACCACCCAATAATCCTAGAACTACACAAATGTACCTATATATACATAAAATTTGCCAAGCCTAGTGTGGTGAGATGAAATTAAGGAACAATGGGCTTTATTCTGCCCATTATGTCAAAAACAAATAAGGTATAAATAGAGCCAAGGTGATGCTGGTGTACATAAGCAGGTGTAGATCTGAATGCCAGAAGAGAAGGTGTATGTAGAGGCGATCACAAAAAACAAAAACAAACAAACAAAACAAACAAAAACAAAAACAAACAAAAAAAAACACATTTTTTGTCAAAAAATAGAAAAGAGAGCGCTACAAAAACTGAACTAAAATTCTGGAGTTAAGAAAACTTCCAGAGGAAGTGCTCTTTTATTTGAAATAAGCTGTTCCTTAATATTTTAAGATGGACTACAAGATTACAGAAAAACAAGTGTAATAACAACTAAGATACACTTATATTTTCTCTCCCTTTAACTACAGATCTACAAGGGGGAAAAAAAAAAAAAAAAGAAAAAAGTTGTTGAACCTTTAACCTGACTTCCACTCCTGAGAATTCACTGTATATGGCTTCACTGTTCCTAATCCAAAAAAAATTTGCTCTGCTAAAATCAGAAACCTTCCCAATGAATTTGTTTCAGCTGAGTCCAGAAGCACTTCTAGATTCTATCAGCACTTCTGTATTCCTAGAAGTGCACCAGAAGCACTTCCAGGTAAGCAGCTGCCAGACAGCTACATAAACTAACAAATGACGAGTTTAGAATGATGACAAATTGTCCACATCTGTGAGCAGAAAGTCATCTCCACTGTCATATTGCAAAAAAAGAAGTTCAAATAATCTACACCATTCAGAAAATGCATAAGTTAGGTGAATTTTTAGGAAGTACGTTTAAAAGCTTCTTATTTATGTCCCTATATCAGAGGGCCAGTCCTGGCAACACTTAAATGAATCTGTCTGTGAGGAAAATTGTAGTATGTATTCCAAAATTCGAGTTCATCCATTCTCAAACCTTAACAACTTATTTGTGAAATGCAAAATGGCCATCATGGGCCAGTAGTCATCACTTTTCAGCTCAGTAAAAGATACAGGACCATATCAGACAACAGTATTCCTGAGATTTCCTATGTTCCAATGACTGTCTAATCCTGCTATGTGCTACTCATTGTGAATGGAAATACCAAATGTTTTGAAGAGTTTAAATTGTTTTGCCAGACCTGAACAAACTGTGTTGATTTGTAACTTGATAATTGTTATTAATCAGTGCAACCAAGAGTTTTTGGTTGGGGGAAAAAAAAAAAAAACACTTAAGGAAAGGCTTATAATACCCTTTTCCTAGATTATATGCTACCATTTTCACTGTACTTGGTGTATACAGTTGGCTGCTACAGTAGGTACTACAAACATTCATATATGTCAGACACCTATTGTCACTTCTGACTAGTCATAAGCAAAGCTTTTTGAGGAAAAGAAACATGTTGGCAGAGTGAAGGATAATTATTGTTCTGTAAAAACATTTTTGGCCAGAGAACATTTGGAAAAGGCAATCCGGTAATAGTGCATGCCTGTAAAAATTTACTAGCATTTATAGAACTAAAATTTTGCCTAAGCAAAGTAACAGGCAATAGTGAAAATGTAGATTATTCCTAAGGCACATTTATATTTATCATGAAATATATACACGATAAGTCAGCAAGTGTCACATTGACATAGCTTCCTAGGTTATCAAAAAGAGCACATTCCAGTAATTTAAAAACTTCAAATGAAGTGAAACTGTTCATCTCCTGTCATTCCCTGTGTGGGTCATGACAGTTCCGATTCAAAAATATGGGTCACTGTATATTTACTAGCTTTAAAAGTTGTTTTGATAAACCTTCAAAAATGTTCTACAGTAAAACTAAAGTACTGCCCAGCAAGTCCCCAGGAATGAACATCTCTATTACTTTGTAAGTTCCTGGTGCATTGCATAAGACACTTCTACATGTTCACAATAAACCCACTTGAACTGAATTTGTACAATTGTAACAATAGTCTGTAGCCACTTTCCCACCCCAATCGCCAAAACTTAATGCCACTGTTACACCAATTACTATAAAGCCTTCAAGAACTCACACATATTCATCCTCCCACAGCTATTATTGAATTGTGTCTTATTAATTTCCTAATCCTTGTTCCTCATCAATGGAATCATCTCTTTCCCCTTCATTAGCCATACTTATCTAATGACAAATCAAATGAAACTGTAGCATTTTGGAGTGAGGACCAAACAACTAGTAAAAATTGCTTCCTTTGTTAGCTGGACAATCAAAGAAGCACACAAAACATTTTAGTTTTGCATTAAAAAAAAAAAAAAAAAAAAAGTGATTCTATTACTCAGTGTTATTCAGTGATTTCAATGGGATAAAAATAAAACTGCTCTTTTCTTCTGCAAGCCAGATTTGCAATCTTCACTTATAGGTATCTTTGCATAAAGCAGTTTAGAAGAGAGAATAAAATAATTTTGCTCAATACCACAGCCAAACAACATGAGTCTGGATAAGGTGCTTTCTCTAAAGGATTTGAAAAATGCCTTGGTATTATAATTTAAAAGTCCTCTTGCAGCCTATCTAAAAAGATCCATAAGCAATGTGTCATAATATTCAACACAATTTCTTTTTTCAGTATATTCCAATGTGTTACTAAATCAACTTGACTCAGAATTTTAACAATGGATAGTATATAAATCTCCCAGAGAGGCAGCAAAAACATAATGACAGAGAAGAGTGGCCCTACTCTGTTAAACAAAGACCATCTACTTGAGTTTACCATCTACGGCAATGGCTAGTAACAGCTCATTATAGAAAGAGTTTGAAGAAACTACGCTACATGAAAAGGAGAGAGTGCACAGACTATAGATGCATGGAGTAAGCTTACTCTGGTATGTCCTTGGAGCAATCAGGGGCTTATGAATTTTCTCAGTTGGAGGCTGCATCAGTATCATAGTATGTAACAGCTCTTGATGAAGTATTTCTTTCTTGGAACGTGTCTAATCACTTTTTGAACCCATTTACATTTTTAACATCTGAAATATCTTATGCTAATGAGTACACAATTTAGGCATGTGTTGTGTGAAAATGGACGTCCTGTTGTTTCAAATCTGTGGCCAAGTCATTTTGCTGGGTGCCCTTCAGTTCTTCTGTCATGAAGAAGGTAAATAGTCAATTCTTAATTGTCTTCTTCATGAAAATAGTAATTATAAAGTTTCTGCTACAGTTCAGGTCTTTTGCAGATTGAAGAATCTCCCTCTGTTCGGTAGCAGCATCATAAAAATCATGAGAGTATAAAGATAACAAGTAAGGCAGGCTTTATAAAGAGCTAATGGCGTTACCAGAAGCAAGGGGTATTTTTGTGGCTGAATTGACCTAGATGCACTAGCTACTGCAAAGAATTCAGACTTGCTAACTTCCATACAAAAAGCCCCCTACAAGTGAGCATCAAAATCTTCAGATATTAAATGTGCATCCTCAGATGTCATATATTTAGTTCAATAGACCTAAACATCTTCATAGAATTTATGATGAACAACAACTCAACATTACTGTTGATAAAATATTACTCTTAAAGCAACTAATTAATTTACAGCTTTTCAGCCTGATACTCAAAGATGATAAGTCTTTCAAATAAAATTCATACCTGTTATCCAGTCAACACCAGTTGGCACCAGTTTCATAACTCATTATATGTTTCTCCAAAAGCTGCTTTCTACTGAGCTTTACATGTTCAACAGGAAAGAAAGATCCATCTCTCGCAGACACAGAGGAGATTAAGCTCTATGGTCTCCTTCTGCTCCATAATCGATAATCACTCATTTCACTCAAATTGTCTAACTGATTAAAATAATTAAACACAATTAAACTCAGTGTGCTGTTATCCAAGCACACTCTCCACTGGCAAATCAAGTTAAGTGGTTCTTACCATCCTCACATGCTGCTAGTCAAACAGTTCATTGCCCCCCTTGAGTGTGATGATAGAACCATCAGCTCGTTGCATATTGGATCAGCAAAAAGATGTAAATTAAAATAATACTTCCTTTCTTGCTTTTCTGACTTTCAAAAATACAGGTTGTAGACTTCTATCCATCTGGTCATCTTTGATCTTCCGTGTATGTTGAGAAGGTGACGTTACCTGTTTAGAGCATCTGAAATTCAAATTAATCACAAATTTCCACTGTGACTTAATGATCTTTCCTGTTTGGCTCTATTTGGCCGAACTATCTATCTGTTGCAAAGCACTAATAGGGCTGACTTTTTCAATGTATTCTCAGCACCTCTTCTTGAGCTGCATTAACTAATTCAAGCTAGGCATAAGGTAACAGCTGGAGGCTATAAGGCTAGAGGCTGGGCTTGAACATTACTAGCCCCTGGTTAAGTGTTTGCACCCTTGGCATGGCTCAGATCACATCAATTTGCCCTTTCCCAAAACAACATATGGGCTCAGTTCAGAAGACTAGTGCCCTGGACCATTCCAGGAGGTAGTATGGATGCAGCATCCTATTTGGAAGAGAAAAGCAGTTTAGCCTTGTAGCTGTATCTTGTGCCATGCAACTTGGCCTCCAAGGCAAAGATCAGTCAAAACTAATTTTTATCCACTACTTTATTTTTCAGTTACTCAGCTTTATGAGATTCTTTTGAGACTCTATGCATCTGGTTTTAATTTTCACTATGTCTGAAACTTTATCATCCTAGTATGCGTCCATTTTTTTTTCTGAGGAGCTTAAGAAAATGGAAATCCCTCTCAGACTACTGATGACTTCCTGCACTATGAAAATTTTCTAGGCATTCATATATTTTATTTCCTATAGTCATCTATAGGAGGACTTTTTCTCAAATACCTATATCTTTGACTGTCTTTGAAGAAAGGTCATCTCAAAGCTTAGGGTTTTTTTTTTCTAAAACTTGAGCACTCACTTCAAACCAAGTAATTTCCATGTACACGCTTAATAATATCTTCAAAGGACTTGACTAATATTGTGACATAAGTCTTCCTTTAGCAAAAGTCTATGGCAGCTAAACAGAGGTAGCCATGTTCATTCATCTGCAACGTCTCCTCCCTATCACATATGTAACCGAGTATCATCACCTGAAGCAATGGGTTAGGGAACGTATAGCAGTAAACCAATGGGAATAAAGTCATGCTTAGGCCTTCCTCTTGCAGAATGAAGCAGGAATGCAATTTAACATGCATTCATAAAATATGAAGGAAATAGTGGCAGGGGGTTGGAACTAGGTGATCTTTAAGGTCCCTTTCAACCCAAGCCATTCTATGAAATAAAAATAATTTTTTAAAAACATATTTTATTAAAAAATTTAAAGTTAGTTTCCAGGATTTATTTCATTATTACATTCTATGAAGAACTTTGTTTTGGACAATGCTGCCTCTTCAAAGTACTTACCTGACAATGACCACTTGGACAAATAAAGTGAACGTCTATGGCTCATCATGAAAAATAATCTCTCTTTGGAGCAACTGCACTAAACCACTATAGGATGACAAATGGAAAGCCCATGCTATGGAAATACTGATGTCTGTGCTTTACTCCTCTGTCTTTACAAGAAGTCCAAAGTCTTAAGACAACAGAGCAGAAACTTACTGCTGAAAAGCTTCACTAACAGACAGTATGAAGTTAAGACAAATACCTTTATTCAATTCCACCCACAGAAACAACCATAAAATCATCCATTCTCAGCGTATAGCCTTATCATCTATATCCACTAGCCATATCCACAGAAAAAAATAAGTTTTCACTCATCCTCTGGCCTTTCTGTGCTTCCTGGGAGATTAAGGAGATGGCAGATTTTTTATATATAAAATATAAATGGATGAGGTATCAAGAACTTTGCTGAAATGAATTTTCACTACTGGTATACAGAACATCCATGAAGAAATATGTTACTCATCCTTTCTTTACGACATGTAGCAAAACAGACTATTAAACTGCATGATCACATGCTGTCTTTTCACCAAAGATGCCAATCTCATTTAATGGACAAAAAAAACAATGCTAACATTTATAGCTATTTCACATTTTGTTTTTTATATCCTTGCTGGTCAATGTTTGATTACAGGCCTTGTCTACCCAACATTTTCCAAGTTAATACTTGTATACTTGGATTAAAAAGTTATGGTCCCATAAAGTTAATGACTATTCCCTTGCTTTTGCACCATACAGACCATGGGAATGTTCCTACTCCTATTTAATGCAGGTAAAACAGGTTAGCTTACATCACCATAAATCACCATTATTAAAAAGTGTTGGCTATGTGGGTATACATTCTCCACCCATGTGATCAGAATGGAGCTTCTCCATTAATCAGTGAGAGATTGAAGATTTTTTCTTGCTTGCTTTTTTTACTCTAAAACCAAAGATCCTGTGTAAAAGAGGGAAATGATTTGAAAATAAAGAGTGGCAGGGCCAGACAACATTAAGGAATACTGTCTTGAAAAGGAGGGGCATGGTTTTATATTGCATACTATACTAACGAACCCATTATTGCAACACACTCTCTCTTACACTGTCCACCTGGAAAGGTTCAAAATGTGAACAGACGAGAAACAATAAGAAATCTGGGAAACCTCTTTCTCAATGAGATACTAAAAGAAGCTCCTTGCCCTAATGTATCTGAAAGGTTGAGACATGTCAAAATCAGTGTGTGTTTAGTTTCTAATAAAGCTAACAGATACAGGCAAGAAAATGATTCAGTGACAAAAGGCTTATAAGAAGAAGCAGTATTTTTGAATAGACAGAAAAAAAAAAAAGAAACATTATTAGCCATAAAACCTCTTAATTCAAGTCTAACATAGACACAACAAAAATCAGTGTAAGTACATGGTGAGAATAATTGGTCTAGATATAATGTGATTAGCATAATTAGCTCAAGAGAGAACTCAGACCAAGCAGTGACGTCTGCTTCCTAAGGCCAAATATTTCATCATTAAAGGATTACCCTCTGAAAATCTCTGACCATCCAAACAATTCTAAATATGCACAAGATCTCCAGAAAAATCACCTCCTTCACTTGACCCACTCAAAAAAAAAAAAACCCTTCAGACAAGAATTATCACAAATTAGAGGAAAATAATCTGGAAACATATTCAACTAATATGCCAGGTTTACTTTTGCAGTTGTTTTGTATTTGCTAGTGACAACCGTTCAAATAACAAAGAATGAAATCAGTAACTGCTTCCACATCAAGATACATACTGAACAAAAATCATGATCATCACTCAAGCCCTCAATATTTTCTACCAAAAGGCCACTGCTCAATATTTCTGTACTATAAGTATATACAAGCAATTCCTGACCTATATATCCTTTCCACTAATCCTTTTTTCTGCCCAAAGGAACAACCTGGCAACACAAGGCTTTTCACAACTCCACCTCAACAATTTCACAGCTAAAATGAATCCACTTCTAAGCTGGCTCTGTTTTGATTAATTCAGGGAAAGCAATAAAATATAAATAAATAATCCACTGAACTGGACACACAGGAAAGAAGAAATTTCACCTTGGACTATTATACTGACTGAGGAACTGACTCAGTGATAAAATAATTTTTAAAAGCAGTGGCACAATACAACTGTCTCCTCAAGAATCAGCTCCAAATTATTCCATATCTCTGACAGATGTATGCCACTTTCATCATCTGAACTAAAATGGCATTGTCGTGTAGGTTTCTTCCACAACTCTAAGGCGTGCCATCATTTCATCTGTCTACCTCTTGAAACACTAATACACTAACATAGACTTTCTAGGCACTATTATTGACATGAAAAATGGCAACCTGTAAACTACTTCATACAAAAGTCTACAGATCAATTTTATCTTTACAGAAGTAAGAACAAAATACACAGAGAAACAGGATCTATGCAGTCAAGCCCCCAGATATTACTGCAATTTTCCTAAGAAAAAACATTCACAGTATCAAACTTACAAAGCTCAAGACAACTGCTACCAGTCTGGCTATTCTCCCAGAAAAGTAGCACATGTTAGCATAACAGTCATACTGGTTCAGACCAACAGGATCGCCTAGCCCAATGCCTCCTCTCCAACTGGCCATGAGCAGACACTAACGGACGACTAAGAACAGGGCAAGCAATTATGCCTCCTGCACTGGGGACTGAGACTGGAGGATGGATCCTTTCTGTCTTATTCAGGGATGCATCCAAGAGATGCACCAAAACATGTTAATAGCTGGGTTTGGTAATAAGAAGCATTAAGAGCTACCAGTTTGGTGTCCATGCTGCAAGTAACACATTACCCAAATCATTCCCACATTCACTTGTGCGTTTTGGCAAGTATTCATGTCTGCTTGGATATCACATAAACATAAGCACAGCAGGGCTGCATCAGAATGAAACAGCATGTTTGCAGCATCAATGAAATATTAAGACAGACTAATTATAAATCAAGGAGGTCATTAACATGCTGCCATGATATTTCCTTTTCCCTAGGTTGGGAAGATGTCAGAATTGCAGCAAGCTGTGGAGTATCACAACAGTGACACTCTCCAACTTCCAAGTATCCTTCATTCAACATGCTACAACCACTATGTTACGCTACAGAAAAGTTATTTCTGATTAGTTAGCATGGAACTGCACAGTTCTAAAAAGTTAGCCAATTCAGCTCAGGCTCTTTTTTAATGGAATGGAGAAATGACTGCCATAAACTTTAAAGCACATTATGCTGATACCTTAAAATCTGAAAGTGCATCATCAGAAAAGAAACTATTTTCTTTCTATTTCAGATCATAGTTTGCGTGTTGTTTTGTTTTTTTTTTTTAATGTTTTAACGTTGCAGCTTTCTCTTTTATTATTAGTGTTAAAGACTAGTAAAGAAATTCTCTCTCTGTATATTCTCTCAAAGTCTGGGTATGATGAGGTCTTTTGCCACAGATCCTATTCTTACAATTCCTTCTCCAGTACAGAAAAAATACTAAAAAGAAAAAAAGACCTGTGGTCTTTAGACAAAGAGAAGGTATCGAGCTTAAACAAACTAGCTCAGGCACAAGAACCATTTCAGTCCCTGAAACCTTCAGCTTAATACAGACTATAAAATAATAAGAAGAAACAGGTTTACCTAACCCACACTCTATTAGAATAGAGTACATAAAGAGCTTTATTCTCTCTATGCTCAATTAGCTCATTGAAAGCTATCAAAGATATTGCTTAAGTATACTATGGTCTCCTGGGAAGACCCAGAGGAACAACATATGGGTGAGGGGTTTTATGCAGACATCTTTCCTCCAGAAGCCTACTCAATTTTCTATCAAACTGAGGCTACAGTGATTTTCAAAATTATTAGAGTGAATGTATCCAGAGATAACTGTTTCCAGTCCTCCAACAAACGTAAAGCTATACAGTGCACCAAATCTGACCATAATCTTTGCCCTCTTCTAGGACATACGGTAGATAGGAAGGGGAAAAGGGTGAAAAGCAAAATGGCTGAGCTAAGGGAAGAACAGCATCATGGCTTAATCTGCATTCTGCACCCACACACAGTTGTCATATTTGCTTCACAAGAACCAACACGAGAATGAGACGCCACCATAAAATCATACATTTAAATAACTAATGAAGAATTCCATTTTAATACTGCAGTCAGCTAGACTACTTATAGTAATTACATAAAAGTAGCAATGAATACACTCTGATTTATTGTATAATGATAGATAAAAAAGAAAAAGAACTTTGAATGTTGACAAATGTGCTTTAACTGAAACAGCCGATTACACTGATTTAATCATTTGCATCATATTAGCAAAAGCATATCTGTTGAACAGCACATTTAACACTGACAGTAAATCAACAGATACAGGAAAGCATAAAAGGAAAAATCAACAGTTTATAAAAAGAATATATTTAAAATTACTTTAAAAATCATTTAACATTTCTTTTTATAAAACTCATGAAAGAAAGTGCTAAAAGCTAGGGTTTATAAAGAAGCAATATTTTGGTCACATTACATGATATTCTCTATTTTTGCTTGAATGTACAGCAGGTCACCACACAGTAACACATTATGAGGTCCATAATTGGAAATACTAGTATTAGGATGGCAATACTTTAGACTTACTCTAAGACAACCAATCATGTTGTTTTTAATAGCCCAGGAAAAATTATGTGATGTCTTCTTGAGGACTATACCCTCTGAATAAACATTACAATAATAACACACCAACATTATACTAAGCAATGAATTTTCTAGTTTGTTTACATTTTCTTTTTCTCTCTCTCTTCTTTTTTAAACAGGTTCATTCTGAAATTTTGTGTTTCTTCAAATGCAGTAAGTCTACTGCACTTAATACACAGCAATTTATGATTATGTATAATAAATCATACAGTGTACTGAATGTACCATTTTATATAACTTTTTTCCATTAAAAAAAAAAAACGTATTCAAGAATTACATAATAACAGCATTTGTATGGTACCAAAGCACCTTAAGTTCCCATTATACATAGCTCTACATGGTTTTGGCAAGTATTCTTGGAAGAAATTAGTGTACAAAGCTGTTGTTGACATGTCCAGATCCAGCAATAATTAAGCACACACCCATGTGCTTTGATGAACCAGGCTCTGGAGTAGAGAGAGGGAGAAGTGGCCAAGAAAACAAATGTACAGACCAGAAAGAAAGGTCTAGAACTGGCAGGACAAAACTTTGTGGATGTTGTTGTATGGAAACAAGGGGAAAAAAAATATATGAATAGCAAGGCATGGAGACGGACATGAGTGTAAGAAAAGTAGCAATGAGAAGGACATTTCAAAATGACTGGTTCCCATAATCCTCATTTTTCTCTTCCACAAGCTCAGTCCTCCCAACAGAGATCTGGACACTCAGGCAGAAGATACAGTGCCCTGGGATGTCTTCACTTAGCCTCAACGAGAAGCCCTGTGGCACTTCAGGAGTATCTGAGAATGAGACTAATCTGAAGCCGCAGATCCCTATGCAATGCGGTAATTTTAGAAACCCAAATAAATTACAGTGGAAACTTTAGTCTGCATCAGAGTTTAATGCCACACCAAGAGAAGCAATTGTGGAGTTCATTACGTTTTTCTTAGTATAGGCTCATCTAAAAGATTAGAAATGTAAAATTAAGTGACCTACCACAAAGACAAGCAACTAAATGCAATCCTTTCTCCTTCAATATTGGAATACTTTACTATGGCCATTCAAATTGCAGGGCTTACCAACAATTTTTGAAACTTAAAACTCATTAACATATTAATAAATATGATCATTAATGAGATTTCACATTTTATATTCAACTGATATTTACAATGTCTTCCGTATAAAGTCTGTTGGCAACAATCCCCAATCAAGTTTGCCCAGAATAACATAGACTGGTCTGGGTCTAAAGGATTCTTGAGTTTATTACTTTATTCCACCACTGTGAACAAGTATTTGCAATTGTCTTCATGCATGGGTTATAAAAATCTTTTCTTCACATTCTTTGACACATATTTGACAATGATAATGTTGATAGTCACTTGTGAACTACCAATTTGGAATCAATGCAATAATTTTATTTTAAATTAGTACCTTTGCTCTCTCTTCTCTACTCTTGTAAGAATTACATCCAGTTTTCCAAAACAACTGAATCTTTGGCTTAGACAAGAAGAACAAGAACATTCAAAACCAAAAAGATTATTTTTTGATAAAATTAAGAACATCTGAATCCAAACTGCTACTCACTGCAATTGTTTTGAAACCTTAACAAAAGAATTAACTGACCAGGGAATACCAAATTTAATTACAAACCCAGCATATTTGGAATATCTTCTATATGTAGATCAACATACAAGAAAATGATTCTAAATGTTGTGATTTGTCCAGAGATATTCAATACTCTTCGCGTTTGCTGAGAAAGAGGAAGATGGGACAGAAGCCATGTCCCTTCAGCTGCCAGTATCAGTATCATCTTTTTCTTCTGTCTGATACCCACCACCTCAAAAACATTAGGGCCACCTGCATAGGGAAGTGATACCTTGGCTCCCACAGAGCAAGATACGATATAGGCAGTTCTCCATCTAGAAATTATCTGTGTCAGCACAGTTTGCCCTTTCTTCCTATACATAAATGCCCTTCAAAGTATGAAAGACATCTGTGACATTCAGTATTATCATTGTAAAATATGCTTATCTGGCTTACAATCAATGTGCTTAGCCTCTTTTTATTGTTGTTTCAGTGAAGCTTTCAATAATATAATTAAGGTTGGAATCAGTAAACATTTTTGTGAGAAATTTGTGGGAAGATGAGGATCTGGCCAGCAGAGCCTAAAACTTCCATAATCTTATTGCTCTTACTACAATCGCCTTGTTACCTGTGCTTGAATGATATGGAAGAGTACAAATGGAAGATACCTTGTAAGTTCTGCAAGTACTATATCTAAGCATCTGGAGAATAACGGATCTCCTGGCAGATACTCTTAAAGTCCATCATAAAAAAATCTCCTCTTACCCAAATGTACCTTTAATGAATCTTTAAAGCAACATCATGTAACTTGTTGGTATAATACACACCAAGAAAGATGAGATATACAAGCAAAGGCACTTTCTACTGTTACTACTGTGTCTATATGAAGATGTTTTTCTGATCTATAAACTTCATAAAATATCCCATGAGGCTACAATGCATGAAGTACAGACCAGACCACAGACTACAAGTAGTGGGCTTAATTTATAAACAAGCTTATTTCATAGCTAATATGTAAACAACATGGAAGCAGAGTTAGAATGAAGTCTAAACCAGTTTCTTTAATCAAGACAACCTCTTACTTGGCTACATGTTACTTACAAAAAAAAAAAAAAATACTTTGCATGAATAGCAGTCCAATTTGTGCTCCAGTTTCAGCAAGAGTCCTGCTGAATAAGTCATGATCTGGACATGACAAATTTAAAACTCAAGTGTTAGTTTATTACAAGTAGGATTGTTTGGAAATGCTGTATGCAACAATACAAGACCTGGGGGTGTTTTAAGTATGCATTTCATTGGTAGACAATAGTCAGGGTTCGAAGAGTTTCAGTGAATACCCAAGCATTAGTATCAGTAGTGTTCTGTCCCAGTGTTATTTGTGCAGGTTTGCTTCAGTAAACTAAAAAAAAAAAACTATAATCACAGGTAGATCACCATTAACCTGTCATGGGCCACTTTCAAGCCAGGATTTACTGTGATAGATATAAAATTTACCTGGTCCCCTCAGATGACACAATTTACGGTGTTTTGGGATATGAATTGTTGTTATACCTTAAGCATTGCAGTATTCACTGATCTCATCCCTTTTCAGTACTTTGGGTTCTAGAAAGCACAAAATCCATCTGAAGTAACTAATTCTGTGAATTTCAGTCACAGAAAAATTTTAGTTCATTTAAGTCCAAATCAGACATTTCAGTTTACGTTCATGCTAATGAAATTCAGATAAATTACCCTGGCTGCAGGCCCACTGACTTCTGGCTGAGGAGCACACACAGCTGGATGCCTGTAAAGCAGGCAGGACACAACTTCTGCATATAGGTTAATGACTGTTCTGCGTCACCAACATATAAGAGTACTGACACTATGCCAAGGATCTCAAAACAGAATTTTGCCTGCCTGGCAACTTTCTAATAAAAACAGAGCTTATTTTCCTGTCTGTATCAGATTACATGATGTGAAAATCTGAATGCAGACTATGCTAAAGCAAAAGGGATAGAGGGAATATTATAACCCTATTGTAAAGTGACTTAAGGTACACGTTCTCTTGATTTCATCACACATCTATGCTGACAGCAAAAGAATTGGTTTCATCTTCTCCTCTCCTCATTTCTCACTGCCACCATTAGTCTGGCAGTAAAATTGGTTACAGACATAATGCAAACTGGGTAAATGATCCAGCAAGTTTCTTTTCTAGAAATGTTGCATTCTAAAAAATTAAGATATTTTACTATCAGTGACATTTTATAAGGCTACAGCCTTTATCTTTCTAAAAGAAATCCACAGATAAGACTAATCAGTATCCATTTCATTCTAAAAAAAGGAAATGCATTCAAAATTATTCTTTTTGACTTGGCAACTGTAATTCTGCTTAATTTCATATAAAATCCAACACTAAGAAAGCCACATCTGTACAACTGTAATAAATACAGCCACTTTAAAGATTACTGTCAGCACCAGGGATGTAGCAAGGAAGACAGAAAGACCCACTTGATAACAGATACAAAGCTGAATTTAGGTGACAGCGCAACTATTTCTCAATGATTTTAAGTTAACAGTTTTTGGAGAGTTAGTCACAAAGCAGAAGTTTTAAACTTTAAGAAAACAATGGGCAAAATAACCATTGCAGTCATTCATGTTCAAACTTTGCTAAGTCAATGGTCAACAGTTACTTTGCTTTTGTAGTAGGCTCAAAAATTTTCATGAACACTTTCATGGAAATGTATTTTCAGGACATTTTCTTTCCCCCCCTTGAATAAGCATTATAAAGAAAAAGAAAAAGAAAAAAAAAAAAAAAGAAAGAAAAAGGGGAAACTTTGAGGAACTGGAAATAAATTCTGCTTAACAATACAGGGGATCCCTGACCCAGACTATAAACTGCATTTTAAACAAGGGTCTAGTGAGGGATTACACCTAAAGTAACCCAAAGAAAAACCTCCAGGATTCAACAGACTGCTTTATAGTCTGTGTGTCAATGTCCCCATCTAAAACTGACTTAAAATGTGTTGCAAATAGCAACTTCTGTGATGACGCATCCAGTGTGTTACTGAGGTTTACATCCTGCACGTACAACATAATTTTATTCAAAACTTGCTAATTTTAGATGTAACAAGCCCAAATTATGTTCTCAAAACACACATTAATGTTACAGATACTACAGTTTAGTTTGATACCAGTTTTGAGATACAAATACTAAACTGAACCTCCAAAGTGAATACCAGTACATTCCAACTAGAAATGCCCAAAGGTGGGAAAAAAAAAAAAAAGTTAACCTCTTTTACCTTTCAAAAAATGGTGCAACCTAGATGTAAAAATTATAACAGTCAAGTTTTTACCAATAATAGGTTTCTTTTTTAAATCTAAAAGTAAGAGCTGAGCTGTTCAAAGCTAAATATTAATTGCAAATAATAAGAACTTACCTTCCTGTCTGTTATTTTTCCTTTTTAGCCATTTTTCGACAGTTTCTGCACTTACACTTTCTGATACAAACTCATCCAGTACCTGGGGATGAAGAGAAAGATAGGCCTTCACTTTTTCATCTGTTAAACCTGCAAGAGAAAATATTAATCAATTATACCATTGGTATGAAATTCTCCATATGAAACAATACATAGATGACAGTAATAATCACCATCCTTCTGTTTAACATGCTGACTGAATACATGCCTATTTAAATAGTCTTCCCAGACAGAGTGATATCCAATCAAGTAAAATGAGTTGTCATATAAAAAACAGTAGAAGCAAAACGCATGCATGCAAAATGCTGTGTACAAAAAGTCCTCTGTAGGAGTCCACACAAGCATTTCCTGGGAGAAATGGACAGGAAGAAATTTGTGATGTAGAACATGGAGGCTGGAGCTGGGGCAAGTACTGAAACAAGAGCTGGGCAAGCAGCTTTGAAAGGAAACAGAAAATACAGAAACAGTTCCAAAAAAAACAGCAACATGCCTCAAGTCAGCAGAAAACAACAAAGTCTCCATGCCCAGTTTTGTTGAGTAAGTGACATGAGACTGCAGCAAATGGGAAGTTAAAAGCTATTTGGGATTTTTTTCTGTGAAAGCGGAAGACAAACGTGGTAAGGAGGGATACAACTAGCTATGGGCTCAGGCTGGCTATATCACAGCAGGGAAAGAGTAACACAAGCATGTGCAAATGCTAGAGGCTTGCAGTTAAGAAATAATCTGGACTTCTGTTCTGGTCACTCTGAAATTACTTATTTGCAAGACATGAGAATAAGAGACATAAGAGAATGAATAAAAACCATGATAGAGAAACTCTCTTTAGGAAGGAGAAAGAAGAAAGCAAACTGCAGTAAATTCAGTGTTCTCACTGCAAGTGAGAAGCAAAAGCAACCAAAACTCTATTATGCAACACCAAAACCAAGTGCAGATTTTAAATACTGGAGTTAATTAAGTTACTTTAGAAATATAAACTGTTTTCACATCTGTGCTTCCAATGTCTACAAATTCAGTTGTCAAAATAAACATAATTGTAGATAAAAGGACTTTACAATATCTGCCACAAAAAGAAACACACCAGTACACACTTCAGAAAACAAAGCAAAAGTCAAACTCTCAAATCCCTGATACAATCATAAATAAATTCCCAAACTCATAAGATGACAATCTGATCATACTCTTCACAAACACACAGAACAAAACCGCTGGCTTCAGGGATAGGAACGTGAGAGTGCAGAGGGTTTTCAAAGGAGAATGGGAAACGAGTGCAAATGTCCCGAGGGACTAAGGTTTGAGCTGTCCCAAAGGAAGCATACACTGAATACAAAGCACTAATTAGATCCGAGGGGAAGAGGAGTAACAAGTGCTGTAATGACTCTAAATACTCATCTCATGATGTGTGTGTATATAAACATAATTGTTTCAGTACAGCTGTAAAGTCACCACAGAATGCAGACTAGGTTCAGCAGAAGAGAAACTTCCCTCCAAACAATGCTGACCTCTTTTGGAGAGCATTAACGCTATACAACAAGATCAATTTTCCTACTTTATGTTTAGCACAGACTCAGAATATGCTGAAAACAACTACAGGGTATTTAAATGCTACTCGATGACTGTAACCTTTGAGATCTCTTACCAATATTTACTATGGAAAGGCTCGGGAAGCAGCACCACAGCACAAACCGAGAGCCACTGCCAGCAGAGCGCTGCCCACCTGCTCCGCTCCCCCTGCTCCCTGAACTGACTTCTCGTATCCACCAGGAGCTGCAGCCTACCTGCATTACCAGGGTCTCAAGTATCAGCGTTCCCACTTACGGGCAAGAATCTCCAGATCTGCATCACTCGACTTAGAGAGCTAAATGAGCATCCTGCTCTTCAGTGGTAAAGAAGGAACAGATTCGTCAGAGTTTGCCATCAAGAAAGATAACAACATTTATCTGCATCTTAAGTTCAGGATGAAAAACGATCAATACAGGCTTGTCACAGAATGCCTGCTAGTTCCAGGCTGTCTTTACACTACAAGCAAATGAACACTTTTCCCTTCTAGTAAGGGACAAGGAACTGGAAAGTTTATAAATTTAGCGGTGGAAATTCTGCAAGGTTTGATTTGTGTTTGAAGTGGAAATAACCTCAGCTTTCTAATGTGTGCAGTCTTTATTCCTTAACTTCAATGGACAAATTTGATTGAAACCTTTATGGGATGTGTTTTTGTAATGTACGCATCAGAATTTGTAATAAGACCTCAGTCTACACGTCACAGGTTTAATTGCTATTCCAGGTATCTTGCAAATCTAGCAAGCTGAGGGTGAAAACTCTGCTTTAACCTTACATGGAAAAGTGATTCATGGAGCTGCTATAAGAAATCCCACAACAATCTTTTAATTACCCTCCTTTGTTTCGCTAAAGACATCTGTGCAGATGTGCTTTCTCAATGTCAGATTTTTAGATAGAAGCAAGCAGAATAGGATTTAAAACTACATGCAGAGTTTTTTTTTAAAAAGTAAAAGTAATTTAAGTCTACTTTATACGTAACCTAATAAAGTAGGTTTATTGATCTGCCTGATCTTTGGTCTAATACAAAAACAAAACAAAACAAATAAAAACCCAGCAAAACCCAGCAATGACATTGTAACTTCACAAAATGTTGCATTAAGAAAATGCAACATTAATAGAAAATAATCCTTTAAAAGCAACTCAGTTTGAGTTGTACGTACATTAAGGTAAAAGAGTGTCATGAAGCTTGAATGCAAGAGTGTTTTAAACCTGTGCATAAGCAAACATTTTATGGCATATATAAAGTCCTCTACAATGTAAGATATACATAAGAATAAGATTTTTACATAACAATATGCATATGGTAAGTGATTGACACACTTGCTCTCCATCTACAAGTTCCTGAAAACTTCTGGTACACAGATTTTTGTTAAATATTATCAACCTCTCTATTGAACTTTCATAGTCTTTTAATCCTGAAATACACAAAAAAATGCATTTAAGAATTGAGGCAATGATTTGAATAAACATTTGAATAACATTTGAATAAACAGAACAATGCTACTTATACCCAAACTTATGAACCAGCAGTTTATCATGGGTATCATTTACAGAAATAAAACAAACAAACAAACGCACAAGATAATGCTGGTTATTCACATACTTTTTTAAAGTATTGATCTTAAGTATTTTGGGCAGTAAACTTTTCTCCATCCATTCGCATTAGAAATATTTCTCCACTACTCCTTTCTTCTCCCCTTGCCCCAAACTACTTTTGGACTAGCAGACATAGACTATTATGCCTGCTATTTCCACAGCACTTCCTACACGATAAGAAGCTTCCCATAGACTCCAGTGATGCCTTCTCTTGTTCATCAACTCTGGAAGGGAGCATAACGTATACACAACAGTATCTAATCAATCAAAAAAAAAAAAAAGTAGTAATGCACACATTCATACCTGTGTGATCTATACACTTTCTAACAAGTAGCCCAAATAAAACCTCACTTCTTTTCATGCAACCCCAGAAAGCATTTCCTCTTGTATATGGTGAAGTAGCAAAGACCCATAACCTTGTTTCCCTCCAGACCCTAGTTCATCGCTCATTATTTTTCCCAGAAGCACCATTCTCCTTTCCTGGAAAGGAACTTGTCCTCTGACAAAGCTCTGGTAGTATCAAGAAGGACCATCACTCAGGAGGGCGGAGTTCTGGCCAACAGCTTAGCATGCACCCATCCAGAAAACACAGAATGACTGGACTGACTTTAATTCTTCTGGGAATTAAGGGAGGAATCTGACATTTTGGTTGAGCACCCATTTGTTACATCTCCACTTCACAGCCTGTCTTCCTGATTCATACATATCCTGTTTAATTAAACACACGCACACACACCAAACAACCTTTCTCCCTTGTATTCTTCTTATTAAGTGATAAACCCATCTTTCAGTGTTGCTGTCTTTCTGGTGTAACTTGCTAATGCCCAGTTTTATGCACTTTAACTATTTGTTCTGGCTTTATGATTAAGCAATGAAAATTATAATAAAAATATAATACAAAAGAATATATGAATATCAGATAAGTACATCCTTTTTTCATTTCCCTCGGAACAAACCATAGGCAAAGGAACTGCTGAGCCATCCCCCTGTGTGCACCAGGTCAGCAGCTCCCAGCTTCCTGACCAGCACGCTCATTTAGGTTCTCTTTGCTGATCTCAATTTGAAATGTTCTCCTTGGTCATGCCATCTAAGCTTAAAAAGTTAATTCATAGGCATGGAAAACATTAGATCAAGGCTTGCTTGGTTTTGTTCTATCCATTTCTTGGCTACCCCCATGTGAACAGTAAGTGGAAAGTGGTCTTTCTATAAATGACAGGTTTTATGCAAGTGTTTCACATTATTGTGCTTTTTGTATCATTCAGTATAACTTGTTTATTTTAGGGCAGGATGATCTAAAACTGGCAAAGCTCTATACCAAGCAGAGGGCAGAAGACAGCCTGTCCTCCCAACACTACCCAAGAGGCAATTCCTCGATCAGTGAAAAGCCCTTTTATTGCCAAGGGGCAATATTATCTGGCAGTATGCTCATTCTGGGATGTTAGGAGTGGGAGGGGAGAATCAGATGACAGAAAGAAAAGGAAACAATTACATTTACTTCTAGTATTTCTATAAACTGATGCATCTTGGTCTGATGCTTCGGTGTACTCTACCAAATAGCCATGCATCTATTTTTCCACTTCGCATATGCCTGAGGCTCGAGATGTCCCTCTGATTTGTCACAGCTCATGCCAGTCTATCAAAGCTTTGGTTTTGTATTTTGTTTTCTTTTAAATAACTCCTTGATCTCCAATGGAGCATGTAAAGGAGTGTTTTATTTTTTCCTTCATAAGCTAGGATAAATGGTTTCTTTTTCACTGAACTTAATGTCAGAAATGCATATAGTTGAAGACAATTACGGATAGATTTCTTCCTTTTCTTATCTTAGTAAACTAACTATAGCAAACACAAATACTGCTCCTGAATACCACAGTCCTGTAATTTCAACATAAAATAGAAAGCCAAATTACTGTGATAGTTACTGAACCAGACTATCTCTTCATTGGTCCTGTGACCGTTACTTAAAAACATGCTCCATTCCACTAAGTAAAAAGAATACAGAAACCTTTATCTGAAGATAATTTAGCAAGTTTAGTAGAGCTATTTAAAGAGGAATAGTTATTCATGTAGATTCTGAACTGCTACAAGAAAATCTCTTTATATTTATTTAAACAGTGTAGAACTTGGACTCCTTTTGCAAGTACTCCTACTAAAAGCCAAATTAAAACAAACACCCCAGCACTACTAACAACTTCCAGTATATTTGTATTTCCATGTTCTAAGTCATACAAAGCCAGACTGACTATTGCAGATTTCTTGATTTTCTGGTTGCCTTGCCTTCTTAAGCCTGGGATATTCTTGTAATCTACCAGTAATGATTACAGCTTATTAACTCCAACATTTCATTAGTGATAATATCAGGCAGAACCTAAAAGAGCTCAATTGAGTTCACACTGCAATTTCCCACTGTCCAGTGGCAGATCGGTTTCATAAGTCAGAAAGAAAATTTGTAGTGCTAAAAAGGAAAAAAAAAAAGCTAAATGCTAATTATAATGATAATTAATAAAGCCAGAAAATCACCTGAAAGTTGTATTTCTGCTTTCAGCTTTCTTTTTTTTTTTTTNGGTTTCATAAGTCAGAAAGAAAATTTGTAGTGCTAAAAAGGAAAAAAAAAAAAAGCTAAATGCTAATTATAATGATAATTAATAAAGCCAGAAAATCACCTGAAAGTTGTATTTCTGCTTTCAGCTTTCTTTTTTTTTTTTTGCTGTGCAAGATATTTAAAATGTTTCTTAGATATTAGATAACCTGTGTGGCACTGAGTCGATGAATGCCTCTAGTCTCCAACACTGAATCCGTGTTGTATTGCACTCTCCTCTGAGAATAGCCTCACTGAGCTCAGTGTAAATCAGAATCGACTGTGAATGAGCTGAAAGAATTGAAGCCTGGAGCTATGTTTCAAAATCTGCTCCATTTAGCAGCATGAGTCAGTCACATCATTTGCAATTTCTGAAATTTTTTCATTAGTGCTGTGATATTTGGCCTTCTTCTAAAGCCACTAGCTTAATCAAATCCCATGATTAAGCAAGAATTTTAGTTTTCACCTAAAGTTTCTGGTCCTGCTTGTAGAGGAAAATATGAGAACAGCAAGCCTTAAGAACAAAAACAAAAATGCAAATAAAAAGATTGCAGGCTGAGGGGCATGGGGAGGCAGGAGAGAAAGGATGAACATTATTGAGCCAGTCTAACAATTATCAAGGCTCAACATTTTATCCTAGAACAGCTATGCATGGAAAGACAGCAGTCACTGCTTTCCTCACATCCTTTGCAACACTGTCTGATGCATATGGCAGACCTTTCATGCAGTTAGACAGGACCCAATGTTTTGAAAATCTATTGTGAGAGTACAGATTAGTTAATAAAAGAAATCAAATTTATTTTAAGCATAGAATGTTTTTATTAATAAAGATGAAAGGAAATAACTTTAAATTTTACATCTGTAACTAAATTTTATTTTTTTAATGAAGCACATGGGCTTGTTTGGTTTTACAAACAATTCATCCCTGCAATCAGAGAGGCCACAGAACCACAGCAAATATGGACAAAGTCAAAATGTTTGCATGTAAGTAACAAGATAATGTGCCACATAGAAAATCTGCAAGCCAAAAAACAACAACAACAAACAAACAAAAAACATGATAAACACTCCTCATCTGAGACAGAAAAGGTAATACCTTATCTGAGACAAAAAACAGCCTTACCTCAAATACAAGTAAAAATATATAACATTAAAATAAAATCTTCTCATCTGGAATGTCAAAATGATGAATATGTAACACTTTCTCAAATCAATATTTGAAAATAAATACCATACTTGTACCAAAAAAAAAAAAAAAGCCTTAAAATATCTGAAAGTTATCCAGGAAAAGCCCATTTGAACACAACTTTGCCTCTGCAATCCCCTTTAGTTTAAAGCAGTCATGTCCCATCACTTTCTAACATAAAGATCACCTCTCCATATCTTTCTAACCAAACCTTATAAATGATATTTGTAGTCATTCTCCAAAGCATTCAAGGCATGTGTGTACATTGCCTCATTTGGATTAAGCATTAATCCCATTAAATCAATCCCTTCTTTGTTCAAAGCATCAGGATTCAAAACCACAGGCACAGTCAGTTTTGGAATATCCTTTTCAAGTCAGACTTTTTATCTTAATCCATTTAAGTATACAGGAATGTAATGCAACCAAGTGCCCAAACTCTGTGAAACCTGACATTACTGATCTGGCAAAAAGTACAGTCACTGACTGTAAGCAATCAGCATGGCCAAACCTCTTTTTCATTTTCCTTGTCTTGAAAAATCAATTCACATTTAAACTTAGCTGTGAACAGCTCCGTTCAAGTTTTTTGCTCCTCCTTCTCCAACTCACACCTGCACTGCTTGAAGAAAAACAGTACACAACTCCTGTGTTCAATACAGTACAAAACAGTATTAGCAGTAAAAAAATATTGATGCAGTACAAAAAATCACTACACTGCAGCTTTGGGTATTTAAAACGGGCATACATTTGCTTTACATCATAAAATTTATCATTAAACATTGCAAATCTTCCTATAGGTATGAAGACTTAATTTTGCCAGCCTGAAGTCACTGTATCAAATTGCAAGCTCTGTATCCATTTAGCTCACAATTCCATCCTCAATCAGATGCAGTCACTTGTACAGAGGCACACAGCAGCCAGCAGCACACTGTGTAACGATTCAGTCAGGAGACCAGCAGCCCTGCTTAGGCTTTAGAGAGAGAAAACAAAGACTAGCTCAGCCAACCAAAGTTAGAATGCTTCTATACAGAAAGAATACCAATAATCACTTTATCTGGTACACCGTAACTCAAATCCCTTAGTCCTGATGAAAAAGCCACAATTGTGTCTATGCATCTGAACATACCAAATGCCGATCTACACGTGGATGTAAGCGCCTTTAGCTTCCACCAGCTTCCACGGTGGTTGTTCAGGGGGCCATTTCCAGATAAGACCAGCATCTTGCAAGCTTGAGCCCTAGACACGGGGGTACTCAGCTGGTTGTGTCTCCCACAGTCCAGAGCTCAAGAACTGCAAACTACTGGCAGCTCTGGGCACTGATTCACAGAATTAAGGTAAAGAGCAAAAAGCCACCTAAGTGTTTATAAAGTCAGTTTTCATTAGCTAGAGTTAAAAGGCCTATAATCTTTCCATGGGAATTGTACATAAGCTTAATGGGGTGAATAAGTGTTCCTAATTTTAATAACCATTTTTCACATGGTATCAATACACACTCCAAATTGTACAAATGGCATAATGCTGCAGAGCATGGACAGTGTTACACTGTCATACCATCCATTACCTGGATGTATGGGGCTTTTTTAAAAATCTGAATATTACTTTCCTGCTTTGAGATCAGCTTCTCCACAGTTCTAATTAGCACTTTGGAATAACTGAGAGATTTGCAACAAGCTTTATTCTCCTTCCAGGTGCATGATGGGACCAAATTTGGGATTTAATTAACACTCTGCAAAAGCTAACAAAATGAATATAGACATACTTTAGGAGTTGCAAATTGTAATCAAATTAATTTCAAATCTTTGCTTGAGGAAAAAGCTATGTATCAGCTTAAGGTTACTGATAAAAATAATTATCAACGTACTTAAAAATAATGCATCACCATGAAGTAAGCAAAAAAGTATTTATAAACCTATAATGAACATCTCAGTATGATTTATAATTAATTGCTCATTTTTATTCTCTTGCGCAACACACATAGACAAGGTACCTGTCCAAAATATACCTGGCCAATAAGACTCAAATTAACAGCAATAAGTGCTAAAATACAGCTCATTCCTAACTCAATATGAAAAATGTCAGGTCACTCAGGACTTGTATCTACCTAATTTCTGGAAAGATTATATACAGCTGTAAATTAGACTGCTTAAAATCTAACAATTATACAAGGTAAGAATACCTTAACTCTTCCCTTGAGTACCGGCGTTGGGACAAAGTTCTTAATTTATGACTTCTCCAGTAATACCTTCTGGCTGATGCAATGTCTTCCTCCCACCTGACACCTGATCCTGAAGTAGGTCCATATTTGAGTAAACTCTTCTGCCTCAAGAATAGCCCCATTGTCTTTAGTACCAGAGTATTACTGCTGATTTGTTTTTTGTTTGTTTTTTTTTTCAAATGAACTCCCACAGTTCTGTAAATCATTTATAATATAAACACATAATACTCCTAACTAAAACGCTACTTAACTTAGTGCACTGACAAGATCCAGTATGATGAAACCTCCTCTGAAGGAGGACGTATGCCAAATCTCACTCTGTTATTTCACTAAATAGGATACAGAGAACGTACTTCCTCCTCTTGAAAGGAACATCCTACTTAGTCTTAACACTTACATTAGTAGACCTGTTAGGACAGCTTCCCAGGGCACAGGACTTTTCTTAAGTAACAGCTACACAAAGTCAAGCAACACGCTACATGCCAACGAGACCACATACCTGAGTGTTCTCTACTGTGGTAGTACTAGGACCGTATCTGCAGCAGCACAGATCAGGATTTGTCTTTCTTTTTAATTCTCTCCAACCTTACCATCTGAGGAGGCTCAAAGAAAAATATAGTCAACATCCTTTACAAAATGGGAAGGTACAAAATCCACTTTTTAGTGAGATAGATTCTTTCTTTTTAGAAAGAAACCTAACACAACTGCATCCGCAAGGGTTTGATCTGGTTGATGAGAAGAGAGCTCCTCAAAACCAAACTATGCCAGTCCAACTAAGGCATTTTTTTAAACATCATAGCTAAAATAAAATGTAGAGAAAATATACCTCTGTTACTTAAAACGATGTATTTCACAGATTCTGTAACTCTAATACAAACAGGCCTGCTGAGTATTTCAATGTTTGGAAGATATCATAGAGGACGTAAGGAGCAGGCTGTAAGGTAGTATTCTCACCTGATCTAAAGCTCAGTCACGGTGTTCACAGGTTCATTTGTTTTAAGGCAGACGGGAAGTACTGTCAAGATCCTGCCCTCCCAATTAATGTAAAATGTGTCATCTGTTAGCTTATGTTAAGCATAATAATCTGAAGGCTGAACTGGTGAATATCTTTTAAAAAGACATCTGATTTTAAATAAAAGACTCAAGCTGTAGAAGAGTTTAGCATGTTTCCCAGTTAATCTCTTCAGGTGTGTAATAGGGACGAAATGGCTGTACCCATTTAAAAAATCAATCACATTCTAATTCCAGCATCAACTTTTCTCATTTCAAATTCCAGCTATTATGTTTTTTTGATATTTTGCCTATTAGCTTAAAGGAGTTTTCAGCATCAGACACCACCTCTTTGTGAAGATACTGCTAGCCTGAATGAGTAACACCTATCATCTTCACAAAGAGAAACAGGCTCCCTTTGCTAAATTATAACACTGGATTCTTGGAGTATTTCACAATTCTGAAGAGGTTTAACTTTAACTAGTCTCATGCACTATCTTACAATAGTCTCTGGAAAGTCTCTAAGCTAATTCAACACCTTGATCAAGTTCCAATATTTGCAACTATAAAACAAGTTTTGAAAATAAAAACTTTCAAAAGTCTCAAAAACAGTTTTTGTGACAGAGACTCTGATTTTACCGCCTGAATGTTAAAGAGTACAAGACATTCTCCCCCCATCCCCACCAAAAGTGGTGCATCAGAAGCTGTAACAACGAAGCTGACATACATAAAGTTAGTACCACATCATTAATCTTGGAAACTGTTTTTTTTTTTTTTAACCTTACCTTCAGTATTGTTATAAAATATAGATATAAAATGCCTCTTCATAAAAAAAATTAAACTTCAACTGACATTTAAAATTAAAACAAACCTATTTAATTCTTTTGCAGGGAAAAGAAAGCCCACCTTCAGGCTAATTAAGCATTGAAAGTTAAGCACTGACACTATCAAATTGTCAGAAAAGAAGTTAGAAACTCCAATTTATTTAAAACACAATAAAGAAAAAGAAGTATTTTCCTTTTCTGCCGCCCCTTATTTTTCAGCTGAATAAATAAACAAAACAAAAGATTATTTTTCAGAAGTGATAACTCTGCTGAATTTTAAGGTGATGGACGTAATGATATCTCCACATTAGAAAAATATGGCCTAGGAAAAGCAGTGTAATTCAAGATATTTAAATGAATATGCTACTGAAGTAAGGGAGGCTTGAAGTGATAATTAAATATTATGTTACATATGCTTTTACATTAGAGACAAGGACGTATTGTGCAATCCTTGCTTGCATTGGTGAATACTTACTTATAGGAGTATTCCTACTGACGTCAATGAGACTACTTATGTGCGCAAGAGCTCACTAACATGTAAAGTTGTGCAACAGAGCCCCGAACATGTTTCATTCCACACATTGTTGCAAGCTTTATTCCTCAACCACAAGTTTTTGCCTAATAATGTTAATAATGTTATTTCGTTAATGTTGTTGTTCAGAAAAGTATGGGAGAACATACAACTTGTTCAGTGGCATCTGACAATCACCCAGTAGTTCAGTGAAATACCAAATCAGAGCCACACGAGAACCACAGATGCACCAAGGCCGTCAGGCACCTCCAGAGATTGCCTGAGCCTCCCCCTGCTCAGGCAGGGTCAGCTACAGCAGGTTGCCCATGGCCACGTCCAGCTGGGTTTTGAATGGATGAGATGAGCAGCAAGTCTCCAAGGATGGAGGCTCCACAACTTTGGGCGACCTGTGCCAGTGCTTGGTCACCCTCACAGTGGAAAAAGTGTTTTCCTGGGTTCAGGTGGAATTTCCTGTTTCAGTTTGTACTAGTTGCCTCTTGTCCTGCCACTGGGCACCACTGAAAAGAGCCTGGCTCCGTCTCTTTCAGTTTCCCCCACAGCTATTTATGCACATGGATAAGATCCCATGATTCTTCTCCAGGCTGACCGGTCCCAGTCCCAGTCATCTTCATGGCCCTTCAGTGCCCTCACCCTGGTGTCTCCATGTCTCTCTCGTATAGGGGAGCCCAGACCCGGACCCAGCCGTCCAGATGTGTCTCACCAGTGCTGAGCAGAGGGGAAGCATCACCTCCCTTTGCCTGCTGGCAATGCTCTTCCTAAGGCAGCCCCAGGATACTGTTGGCCTTTTTTCGCTGGAAGGGCACACTGCTTGTTCAGCTTCAAAAGAAATTACTTCAGGATAGCCAGCTAGAAATTACAGGAACCAATCCTTCAGAGATTCCTGCTTCCTAGCAGGGAACATAAATGGAAATACCTTCTACTGACTTGGATGTTAGCGTGGCAGAACAGAAAACAACATGTGGGCTTGGCTGCTTTTCCAGAAGCTTCCACTGGTGTGGCAACCTTCTACTCATGAGATCTCATCTGGGAAAACATCTTCCATCAATATTATTTTAGATAATAATTCAAATAATCTATGTGTTGCTGTTTTAACATTCTCCTGTTGGCAACCACAGTAAAACAAAGTTGCAGCTTTTCAATCAGGTGCCTAGTTTTTATTATAAAGCTTAACAAAATGCCACAGAATTCAAGGCTAGTTTCAGAAATTAAAAATGAGCAGCTGCATCTTTTCCCTGTCCTCCTCCCCACCATCATCTCCCCACCCTCTTTTGTTTGTTTTGGAGACAGTGTAGCTCACTAAGAAGAAAAAGGGGAAAAAAACTGGACAGAGCAGAAGTGAAAGGAAAACAAGAGAGCTAAGAACTGAGAACTTGTGAGAACTTGAGGACTCAGGAAACACCAAAAAAAAAAAAAGAAAAGAAAAGAAAAAGAAAAAAAAAAAAGACACTTCAGTCTATATTCCTGCATTCACAGGATGCCTGTTCTGCATTGCACCTTTGGTATAATGATTTACATAAACACTTTTCACAGGCAAGGATAAATAAAGTACTCACTGAGGAAAAAAAATCATTCCGTGTTTCAGAATAACTCAGCTTTATAATAATGTGATTTTATCTAAAGACTACTTGGACGTGGCCATCTCCTACATTCAGAAAATACTTTAAAAATAAAGATGTCCATATAGGACAGACAGTCTAATGCAGGAAATTAAGGTACACTTCCACTGTACTGGTCATAAATTTTCACTTTAGTTTGTTAAACTGTAAAGTGTTTAACTTTTGTTAAACCAACTGTAAGTCTTCCCATTGGATTGTAATGGCCCAATACAGTATCATATAATGATAAAAATTCTAAAAACAAAGCTGAAAACCACACAGATAACATAAACAGACTGACCTACTGTCAAAACCATCTAGTTAAAAGCTGTGTCACAAAATATCCAATTGGAGAAGTAAACAAAAAATAAAATAATTTCAAATTTTGTTATTAGACAAAATAAAAAGATTTAACAAATAGGTAGCTTTTTTAATTTTTTCAACTCTTTCATATTGACTCTGGGAAAGCACCCAACTTCTGTAGGCTGGAGAATATAAATTTCAATACAATTCAATTTAACTGACAGTGGCATGAAGGATCTGGAGAAAAACCCAGTACACCCAGGATAACTAAAAAAGTAACTCTGTGTTGTGCTGCAGGAAAAATGGCATCATGAGTTCTCTCAAGGATGTGGCATCAAAGATAAAAAGCAGTCACAAACACCACTGATGCCTTATTTTACAGAATAATGGCTTAGTAATTTTTGTAAGCAGCCGTTTTGGGTAGTTAATAGCAGTGACACTTTGCTGCACTTTGCTTTGTGAGCTAACAAACACGCCTGACATTTAAACTTAGCCGGCATGGCTTTCCAGCAAACAAGCAATCCCATAACACTTATGTTCAAAGGACAGTGATACATGTACTGTAACTTGCAAGATATTCAAAATATACAAATATTAAGGTCAGTAAACACAAAGTATTTTCATAAACGGAGTGCACTCAGCATGGCAACAGCTGACAAAATCTTTATCTGCGTGAGTTTTTAATTGTGAGGGGCCAGAGAGTAGCAAACGGAATGAAGAAAGAGGCAAGCAAAGGGCTAATGAAAAACACATTGTGTTAAAAGTTTTTAGGCTGTCACCTGCCCTTGTGACAGGCAGGCTCAAGAGGATACTGAAGAGGGTTACAGCACTCTATCTGCGACCACTCTTTCATGAGGGAAAAATAGGCAGAGTAAAGCTGGGAGAAAGCACAAGGAGAAGACGGAAGTAAGCTTCAGGGGCATGAGGATGAACACACAAATCAGAGAGTAAACGGACTTTATGCAGGAGGTAAGGGAATGAAGCTCTCTGTGGGTAGGTAGCATACAGGACTGGAACAAGGAATCAAATCAGGTCAAAACCAGGGGAAAAAAAAGAGTAACAGGTTTTGGCACAGTCAAGTTACCCTGTCTACCTGCATGAATATTATTTATGTTAGCACAAAGAGTGGCTAGTATGAGGGTGGGCAGAAGCAACCAGGGTTGAGGGTAGGCACATTCTCTTCCTAAAGAACCAGTGTCCAGCTACACAGCTTTGCAGCTATTGTGAAATTACAGCCTAAAACACGGAAGAATGAAAGCATGCCAGCTGACAGGCCATGCAACTACACTTTAACTTGCAAATATGCAACATACAGAAAATACAATAAACAAGTAACTTGCACTACAAATCATTTAACAGGGTATGAATCCATTGTGCAGAGATATTAAAAAATGCCAAAGATTACTAGATGTCTCCTGTACACCAACTTGAGCAGCTCAGCCTTTCTGGAACACAAAAACAGGCAGATGCAGGGGAAAAAAAAAAAAAA
>VXAA01004296.1:348781-384996 GCA_013399115.1 Anseranas semipalmata
TCACCTGACTGCCAGGACTTTTCAAATACGATGGAGAGTGGCTTGGCGACTACATCAGCTAGTTCCCTCAGGACCCTGGGATGCATGTCATCAGGCCCCATAGACTTGTTCAGTTGCATCAGGTGGTCTCAAACCTGCTCCTTGCTTATGGTGGGAGGGACTTTACTCCCCCAGCTCCTGCCTAGAAGTTCAGGGACTTGAGAGATATGGGAAGCACTGACTGCCAGTGAAGACTGAGGGAAAGAACCTGTTGAGTACCTCAGCCTGCTCCATGTCTGTAGTTGCCAGTTCTCCACCCTCATTCATCAGAGGAGGTACGCTCTCCTTGGCCTTTCTTTTCTGACCAATGTACCTATAGAATTCCTTCTTGTTATTCTTTGCATCCCTTGCCAAGTTCAGTTAAACCTGTGCCTTGGCTTTCCTGATCCCATCCCTACACATAGGCCAACAGGAGCAATCAAAACCACCTTCTTATATAACAGCCCAGTAGCAGGAACACCTGCTGAGGAGGTAGGATGCGTAAGATCTTTACCCTCCTTAGTTGAAGTTATTTGAACCAGCACTCTTAAAACCCTGCAGACTGCCTTATCCAGCACACAGTGAGGAGCTCTGGTTGGGGGCAGGTAAAGGAAGGAGGTCAGTTTTTGGCGCAGGTCACAATCCTTCCAGAAATTCATGAGTCTCAGATCTAGAAGCAGCATCCCAGTGCCGTGACCACAGCACTCAGCTGGCAGCAGGAGATATCCAATGGTCCTGCTTTGTTCTCCTGAAACTATTTCTGGTTTTCATACAGAGACTTTTTACTGTAAAATGTATATAGAAGATAACAATATAGAGTGGTGGGGATTTTTTCTTTAAGTAAGCCTCCTAGAGCATCTCACATCCACGCTGCACACACATACACCTTTTTATTGGGCCTTTATTGTAACATGTAGCAGGAAGAGCTACTGAACTGCTGTATCAGTTAAGGACTACACTTTCTGCTTTCCTACTAGAAATGTAATGCCAATGCTAGAAAGATGTTCTGTAGTTAAAATAAACATTACAAATCCAGAGATAAAATATTACCACTTTGTTCTCAGGATCTAATGCTCCCCCTCACCCTCCCCTCCCACCCCAGCATCTCCTCAAAAAATAAAATAAAATAAAATAAAATAAAATAAAATAAAATAAAAATCCAACTTTTCACTATATGAGGTCACTATTTCTAGAAAGTTACTGTACAGACATCTAGTGTGCAGACATGCCACACACACACACACACACACACACTACAACAACTACTCCCTTGATGGAGCTTCAATGAAACTGATAGAAACCTACCAAGGATTAACTTGCCCCTATTATAAGGATATATAGTTATGTTTGCCAAACTAACATACTATTTAATAATTTTATACATTTATCTGCTTATTCTATTGTAAAAATGCATAAAGCTTATTCCATTTTATCATGCAAAAATACTAACTGAAAAATTATAGAATTTAATATAATGCAGTACATATGCATGACATATGTACCTGTCCTGCCATTTAAAGAAAACAAACAAACAAAAAGATAAACATTGAAATATTGCTGGCCAGTGTGATGATTCAATCATGACAAGTGAAAGAACAATCAGAGCTATGTTTATTCACATTAAGATAACAGAAGCTTTTGTTGTGAATCACAGCACAAGTTGGAAGCTGTATGCAGTCCCCGTTTCAGAGAGCTTTTGATTCGAGATGATGCAGTAGACATACAGACAGCTTACTTTGGGGAGTATCAGAAAGCAGCTAAACAACTGAATCCAGTATATTAAAAACTGGCTCTGACTGCCTGAAATATAGAGAAACCTCAGCAGAATAGTGGTGCTTTTGTTGGAACATGAGAAGTGAAATTCTTTGTTCTGTCAGATCAGATAGAACAACAAAGGAAAAGCATCCAAAACATGCACACTACTCCTGTGTCAGCACTTACAGCACTGATTTCACCTGGCTTTTATGTGTCTCAGTTTCTTTTAAATAGCTTCATGAAAGAATGTGCCATTTAATTAAAATGAAAGTTATAGCAGCACTACCGGTGGTCACACACACATACAAAAAAAAAAGCCAATGTCATGGTGTCTTGATGCTGAAAGTTGTTTTGTATTTCAGAACAATGACACCAAAATTAAGACAAGTGTATTCTCTGCTTAATGCCCAGCTTATTAGAGGCAGCAACTTCAAAACATACCCAGGTTTGCTTTGAAGAAAAAAAAAAAAAAAAAGAAAGAAACAGAATGTCCTATGCAGCTCTGAAGACAGAAAGAAAGGGTATTACAGAGGTTTGTATACTCTTTAATGTCACTCCTTTTTAAACAACAGGAATCTCATCATAATCAATAATTAGTTCTTAAGTTTTGTCCTCCTGCATTCTCATAAGTGTACTATATCAAGTTGGAAAAGCACTGGGTAAATTTGATTTCTAGTGCCCACTGTCACCAATTTGTTATTTACAAATAAAGCATAGACCTCTCTTAAAATATTGAAATATGGCATTGCTATGTTTGCCTTCAAAATAGTTTCTTTTAAGTATCACCTTGATGTACAATAAACAATTAATTAAACCCACAGATGTTGAAGAACATGAATTTTATGATCGTATCAAAGAAACAGTGAAGTTAAATGCTTTGTTTTCTTGTAACTTTGGAGGAGTCCAAATTACTACTGTTTCATTCTATGAAAGAATAAACTCAAACATCTTTAAAAGCTCATAATATTCCTGACACTGAAAGATGAGCTCAAGATAGTATTTTAGTCCTAATGTTATAGCTGTACAGTCATATCAAATAAGATAGATTTCAACATTGATATGTCTCTTACTAGAAACCACATATATTATTTACAACTCCTAGACAGTATTTATACTTGTGCACACAATGACTTTGCTCTACGTACCCTGCAAAAACATTTTCAAATGTAATTTGTGTCAGGTCCTTTTAACCATCTGAAGAGCTCTCTCTCTCTCTTCCATATTCCCAAACAAATAATATAGCTAAAATATTGGCTGCTCATAAACACTAATCTCCATTAGTTTAACTACACGCTGTTACTGACAACAGCATATAGTCAGAAGAAATATTTTTGCATTCAGTGACCAGCTGGATGACAAAGTTACAACAACCTAGGCTGTCCCAAGCCAGAAATGGTAGCTGCTGACTTTAGTCTCGAGTGTAGAAAAAGGCTCAAAGTTCACTTGAATCCACTTCCAGATGAAAAGAACCTGTAATAGCGCTCTGCACGGCAGGGCTGAGTTTCCATTCTGTGGTCTTACTGTGCTTTGCTGGCAAGTATACCAATGAGCCTGAGTCAAGACTTCAAACAATTCCCCCACCATAGCGAACTCACTTTCTATTAAAAAAAAAAAAAAAAAAAACAACTGTAGAATGCAACCATTTCTATCGGACATTTTCTTCTACTTTCAATATTCCTATGCACACAGTAATCTATTCTGAGGGCTCAACACCAGTCATATTATCAGTATGGACATCAATTCCCAGTAATACACAGATTTACATGAAAATACATCTCAAACATAAGAAGAACAATTTTAAAAACAGTGTATGAAAGGGCTTATACTTATGGTCCTAGCATCCTAGGACTCTCATCTAATTTATCCTATTTTCAGAACTGGAAAGCATTCCTATCAACCAACTCTCACTGAACTCAATGGGAGTTCTCCGTGTAATGTTGCCATGTCCTGAAGCTGTTTGCTTTTTTTTTTTTTTCCCCAGCACTACTTATCCCAAAACAGTGTAATTAAAAAAAATATTCAGGGACTAATGATTTTTCAGATCACCCATAAATTCTGTGAGCAGCAACAAGTTTTCACACTTCAGCCCAAAACACAGACATATATACATCCAGCAAAATCAGGGCAGTCTGAAATACAGCAATGATTCTATTAACATTTCTAAAACAGTATTATATTGAGTAGAGAACAAATCTTGTTTGTGTCTAAATTTGTGAATTCACCTATGAAAAGCATCATTGATCTTTGCACCTGCAGAAAGTTATAAATTCTCAGTGAAACATCCTCTGTGATGAGACAAAGGAAGATGAATCAAAAGACTTACCCTAAAGAGAAATCTCACTGTTTTTGAAAAGACTGTATCACTCCCTCAGACGTCACATTCACAAGAAAGCATCCTTATACTTACAGCAAGCATAGCACAGTATGACAATAGCAGGGATTTAATTTGGAACTTTAAAACAGCACTGTAAAAGCCAACAAGACAAACTTGTAGAGATTATATCCTCACCTAAAGATGGCAGATGCTTTACCAAGCTTTTTAAAGAACATGTAGCCCTGTAGAAGCCCGGGAAGAATTTATTTCTATGACAGTCATCCAACCTGCTTTGATTCTTTTGTAAATCCTACTGCTTAGTGGAGGAGAAGAATTGTACATATTTGGATAATTCATACCAAGTTATAATAAAGCACTGTAATAACATTCTGGCTTTCAAGTGATAAAAGGAAAAGTGTCAGTTTAAATTATTTTAAATCATGAGTCCCCAAAACTTTTCTTTTTGATGTGCAGGCAGTGCAAAAAAAAACAGCTAGAGGCTCTAGGCAACAACTGTCCCATCACTGCTTCCCTCTAATCCACACATTACATTCCTTCAATCCATGAAATTTGAGCTTGCCTGCCTTTAATTTTAACCCCACACCTTCATTTGAAATGAAATCTCCTATTAACCTGTTTTGTTGTTTCAAGGTATTTTCTTCAGTATTTAGTGAAGGAAGAAAGAATGAGTTTTGTCAACCACTGGGAAAACAAACAAACAAACAAACAAAAACCACACAGAAGCAGATTGCACATATGTCCCCCAAGATCATACGCAAAACACACCTGTTTTCTCCCAAGCTCATGTTTTACATTTACATTCTTCACTTTGTATCAGTGCAGAAACAGTAATACACCATAAGTGCGTGCTACAGTATCCATCACATCAGGCCTCCATGGTAGCTTTATTCACACCTAAATTGTTTCCTGCCCAGACTTCAGCAATTGGCCATATACAGTATTAAATGAACATGTTTCACAAAGTTTGAACGCTGTGGCTATATTCTGCTGTCATGTTAGTTCGTAAGTTTGTTTTGTGTGTGTGTTTTTGTTGTTGTTGTTGTTTTTTATCACCTCTCTCCTCCCTCTCCACCACAGATTTGCTATGGCCACTGTCAGGGTGAAAATTTTTAAATGACATACAAAAATGACACACTGCTTTCTGGACCTTCCATGGTCAAATTCCCACTTTCTGAAATTCAAACATTCACCTAATCTCTTTGCCTGCTCATTTTGCATCTTCCACCTAGGCTCCTTCTCTGTCTTCTTGCCGTTTTCTACAACTGGTGACAGAGATACTGAACTTTCTGTTGTCCTGAGTCTACACACACATCAAGAATAGTTTGTCCCCTCTGTAAACAGTAAGTTCCTATTTGAGATATCATTTATCTAAATACTGCCCAAATTCTGTCCTTGTAGATTATAAATTACTTCTAATGCACTTTGGAAGACATAAAGAATAGAAAGTAAAAGCAAACCGATCTGCTTAATCACATTAATTTAAAAACAGCATAATGTTCACATACCAAATTCTGTTTTGGAAGAAGTAAAAAAGCTGTGAAAGAAGTTTAAGCTATTGTTCTCCATAAAAGCAAAAACAGGAGGTGATTTCTAACATTTCATAAATCTTGCACTTTCCTAATTGCTGCCAAGCTTCAGGGCAGGGACTAAAAGGCTAAAACGCAGATCATTCCTTAACTGTCTTTTTAAAAAATAGTTTATTTTTTAAGTTAGTGAAAATAAAGCTGAAATGTTCATTTTTGCTATTACAACATGTGGATTTAATTATTTATTTTTTATAGATTGGAAGTTACACAACAGAGGTGATCAAAAAATCCAACTCAATTACACAGTAACCAACACAGGAACACAGAATGTGAGAGAATCTCTAAGCCTCGCTCTGATCTGAACCAAGATCACACAAGTACTTGTAAGTGTATCCCTTCTCAGATATTATTTGAAAGCTATTTTGAAAAATCTATGTAGTAGGCATCTCCCTGATGAAAATCCTACATTTTCTCTCGTAATATCATGACTTCCTGTGTAGAACTGTCTTGCTCCATGTAACAACTTCTGTCAGACTGACTGCTACTCTACATCACCCTCTTCACTCCATATTCTCTTCTAAACCAATTAAAACTTACTATGTCTTCTAAACCTCTTACAATTTCTGTTGCTTTCCTTTGAGTTCTGACGCATTTATGTCCTCAGAGCTTGGTGTTCCAGTGTAAGCATACATGTTAGTTTAGCTACAGCCTCACCAATGGTAAATAGAGTGGAAACGTTATTTCTCATTTCACATGTAATATTTCTGCCAATAAAACTTTCGCCATGCTTTGTTGACTTACTCGTTCTGCTGCCCATTGCCCATTATCTGATTCTACAGTATTTCTACCTAGCTATTCCTGATCTTACATTTGCATATGCTGTATTTAGCACTATTTATCATACTTTGTTTTGTTCATTGCAGATCACTACTCCAGTTTATCAAGATTTTCAAATAATAAAGCTTCTTTGTAACTTCTCCCTTGCTTGGTGGCATCCACTGATTTCTGTACACATATTCCCTCTTCCACAAAAGACACGAAACATACCTAGGCCAAAAGAAGATTTGTATTGGCTGTCAAGCTCAAAAGCAAATGACTAATATTTTTTCTTTGAATAAGTTTGTTTGCTTGGTAAAGTAATCCCATTATAACAACTTAAGTGAGAGTTCCCTGTTTTACTTGTGATAATAATAATGCATCCAACTGCATTAAAGTTGAGGTAAAGTTCTGTAGGTCACCACAGTAGCTCTCAAAGCCAGGAGCAGAAAAGCCTGAAATGACATCGGAGAAGGAGAACAAAACAGGGCACAAGGATCGTTCAGTTTATCATCGTAAAGTCCACTGCCACATAAAAGTCAGGGAAATGATGGACAGCTACTGTTGTTAACCCTTCTGAATGCCTGAGGGATGAGAATTTGGGAGTGCCTCTCTGCAGGCACACCGAGAAAGCACACAAGGGCATGGAAAGAAAAGGTATGGCACATTCCCAAGCACTCTCCCTCCCCGTGCTGCAGAGCAATTGCCTTACAGGAAGCCGCTCCTCCTGCTGCCCAGGACAGCAACACAGCACACCCGGGCAGAGTTGCAGGTGAGCTGCTCTTGCTGTGGGATGAAGAGGAGAAGGTAGGCTACCAAAACCCAGTACTGACTGGAAGGGAGAGCACTGCATGCAACCCATGGAGAATGAGGGCCTGGACCAAAAACATCAAGAAGAATGTCATCAACTCCTACTGCCTGGACCACACCTAGCTCTATAAATATTCTTCGCCTGCTGTGTTCCTACTATGCACCACTGATACAACTATCAAATGTTTGGTCATAGTAAACGATTCTACAGTCATTACTTCAGCCTTAAGTGCTCACTTCATCTGTGAATTTTCTCTGGCTCCAGTGTCTAAGCTTTTTCTACAGAATGTCTTGGGTTTTGTTTCACACAAGTTATAACACATATCACGTCTCACCATTTCTGATTCAAGAGTGGTACATTTTTCCAGTTATTCTTCATAACTTAACTTCCATAGTCCTCCATTCATGTCAGGCTGCATGTCCAGTATTAACATTATAAAACATTTAGAATATCTTACAAATACGCTAGTAAACTACCCACTCACACAAAAAACACGTCTTTTTAAATAATGGAGTAATTCTAAAAGGGTTTTGATCAATGAGATTAAGTATTTGTTTTAAAGTAGATCTTATTCAGGAAAACAAATGATTTCATGATTTTAAAGTAATATAAGCAACAGGAAAGATATATATATATATAGAGAGAGCAAAATCAAAAGAAGAGTACAGCACCTGGTGCTCACCTTAAAGACAATGAGATCATGCTGCTGACTTTAATGAAATCCTTTTCAGTGTCCAAATGTCAAAAGGACCAAAACCTTGTCCTGAGGGAACTGGCTGATGTAGTTCCCAGGCCACTCTCCATCATATTTGAAAAGTCCTGGCAGTCAGGTGAAGTCCCCGGTGACTGGGAAAAGGGAAACATCACTTCCATTTTTAAAAAGGGCAGAAGGGAAGACCTGGGGAACTACAGACCGGTGAGCCTCACCTCTATGCCTGGCAAGATCGTGGAACAGATCCTCATGGAAGCAATGTCAAGGCACATGCAGGACAAGGAGGTGATCCGAGACAGCCAGCATGGCTTCACCAAGGGCAAATTGTGCCTGACCAGTGTGGTGGCCTTCTATGATGGAGTGACTGCAGTCGATCAGTCAACAAGGGGCAATGGTTTTAAACTAAAAGAGGACAGATTTAGACTAGATGTTAGGAAGAAATTCTTCACTGCTAGGGTGGGGAGACACTGGAACAGGCTGCCCAGAGAGGTTGTGGATGCCCCATCCCTGGAGGTGTTCAAGGTTAGGCTGGATGGGGCCCTGGGCAACCTGATCTAGTGGGTGGCATCCCTGCCCATGGCAGTGTTGTTGGAACCAGATGATCTTTAAGGTCCCTTCCAACCCAAGCCATTCTGTGATTCTATGAAAGTTACAGAATTACTCACACTAAAACACAATTGTCTTTTCACACTATTGTTAAAATTATGCTGATTAAATGAGATTTTAAAAGTTATTTTGTATTTTATAAAAATTAACATTTTGTGGGTAAAAAGTAATTAGAGTTACATTACATAGGAAATTAATACTATGTATGATAGCTTCCCACTGCAGACTCATTAAATGCTTTTGACTTCAAATTCTGTCAAAAATTATCTAGAGAACAATCATTCTTGAAACCATAGGGTGAAACTTCATCCTATAGAAATTGGGTGGTGGAATTTGGCCTCAACTGATTACAGTATTGACCTGTACTTCCTCTTGCAAAGTTTACGCAGAAGAGAAGATTTGTCAGAGAAAGGCTCTCTCTGGATGTGGCAATTACGAAAAACATACAGGTATGCATACAGTGTTTTGATCCTTTTTTTTTTTTTTTACAACACATTTTCTTGAATAGTGTTCTACAGGGAATACAGTCCCTAGAAACCAGAAGCATCAGAGGACTAAGATAAAACCTCTCCCTTCTGTTCCCTAAAAAGGACCTACAAAACACTCTTTTCCTAGACATTACCTTAAGAAGAATGTGTACAATAATCAGATTGGGAAGTGGGAGAGAGCTAAGAGAAATCCTCCCAAATAATGAGGAAATAATGCTCACTATCATATGGTAGGGAGCAAAGGAGGTAGGAGAAAAACACTGTATATTAATGAAATTCGCTGTATAATTTATTTCTAAATAATAATTCCCAGACGTGACAGAGTTGTACATAATTAAAACCACATTCTATTCATTCTGGCTTCTTACACAGCCAATGAAATACATAATGGATCACTTGTTGCCAAATTTCACTTCAGAATGATTTAGGTATCTCTTAAGACAACAATTTGTTTGAGAAGTCACATGGTCTTTCACAACAAATATTATACCTAATGTTCCCATCTTAATAAGAGACTGCATAATCTGTCAATAACAAGAAGTCCCACTGTTTCTAAAACATTTGTGTGCCTAGGACAAGTAGGATACATAGTCTTATATAGAAAGAAGCCCCAAAAGAGTCCAAATATTTCAGTAACTTCTGCAAAATACCTGTAACATTGCACGTACACCACATTCACTGATATTCTTTCTGTCACCACTTAAAATTACATGTTAAACTTAGCATCAGCCCTGCACTTCCTAATGCACAGACACATCTTCTTCAGTTCTGGTACCACTAAAACTGGAGCCTCAACAGTTGTTTGGGTATTCCCTTAGACTGTAAAGCTTCCCAAAAATCTTCGGATAACAATTTCAATTGTTAGCCCATGCTGTGAGCTGTTCTGCAACTGCTTCACTACCCACAGTAGCAGCAATTTAAGGCTGCCTCTAGCAGCCCTACAGGAGATCAGCAACAGTAGCCACTGCAGTGGCTGCCCATGCCTTGATAACTGTGATTAACACAGTCATCCTGGCATGTCTGTTATGGATTGGGCTTTACAGTGATGTAAAATCAAATAAGATTGTCCCTGCATGTTCCTATAAAGATACCTCCAAGTACACTGAAGTGTTAACAAATAAACATAAAAATTGCAAATTACTTGATGCAAATTTAGAAACATTTATATATAGATGAATGTAAAGTTTTCAAACAAAAGTCTTATACAAATATACAAAAAAAAAGCATGTGATTATGAAATATACTCAATTTCAGATCTTAAAAATACTAGGAAACTTGAGGCTTTGAAATCGTGTAAGCTAATGACACCCTCACACCTCTTAAAGTTTTAACATTCTGCAATACTCAGCAAAAATTGAATTTTTGTCAAAGCAAATTAACACAAGAAAATACAAGGCTTTCAAAGTATGTGCACTTCTTTCAAAATCCAAAGTACTAAACCCACAATCTAATACAGAAGGCCATACAATTAGAGTTATAAAGATGAAAAGAAACAATAAAAAGGTGAAGGACTTCAGAGAGAGTACTAGGCTTCTACTAGTCTTCAGTATTTATCGTGGACTCATTCTGACAGCTAATTCATTCTTTATCACAGATTTAGCCTTAAATTTGTGTGGTGTTTTTTTTTTCTCCATTCTCCTCCATGGTAAGGTATCAGGTTCCTGAAAAGTATGCTTCTCGCAAGCTTTAAAAAGCGTTGAAAGTTGGGCCTGCCTGCCATGTTTTACAAACACTACACTTTGTATTTTACATCTGATGCTGCAAGTACAGTCGAATATACATCACGCACGATGAATTAAACACACTTTTTTGAGAGGACATTTATTCTTGCCAAACAATTTAGAAATAATACTAAATAGTTTAAACAGACAGAACTCTGGCGTCAATTCAAGAAAAGCAGTAAGATATTAAAAAAAAAAAAAAATCAACAGAGCTGCCTTTTCCAGACAAAGAGCCTTTTTTCCCTTCCTTTTGGCAGAGAGCTTTGGGCACCAAGCCAAGGAGCTACTTATCAGCTGTTTGACATCAGGGGAGGCCCACGTGCGTCAGCGGGCCCAGCAGGGACCCCGGCGCATGGCAAGGCACCGAGTGGTCCTTATCTTATCAGTCTGCAGGGTCTGGCACTTCATCCACTGCAGTGTGAAAAGAAAAGAGAGAGGAAAAAAGTGGGGGAAGGAAGGAAGGTGTGTGTCACTGGGAGGGAGGAGGCCCAAGGGGACCCGTGAGCCAGGCTGTAGTGTAGCACAGGGCTGGATTATACTTTGGCCTACCATGCTGCCTGCTGCTGTAGAAAATCGCCGCAGCGATTTTTCCCACTTTCCCCATACACTTCTAGGGGAGAAGAAAGACGTCTCATTCAGTTCCAGAGAAGGCAAAACAATGCACGCATTAGGGGGACAATGCTCCCTTTCATACACAGCTGGTTGAGGGGGTTGCCGGAGAAATGGGGAATACGATATACTCATTAAAAAGCTTATCAAGGTAAGCACGTCCTCCAGGAAAGCTCTGAACCAGCGCAGTTGCTTATTGCTAACAAGATTTAAGTGGCCTAGTTTATTTCTTCAAACGCATGGCTTCAACAAGATTTATTACTTAGGCAAATTATTCTTGGGGAGGTACTGTATCATAAGTCTTGTTTAAGTACAACTCCAAGCTTCAAAATTGATTGCACAAAGGAACCTTTGTATTTAGTACTTAGAAAAAACATTCACCCAGGAAGGCAATCAAGTAAAACATCTGTTTTCCAAGGTTTATTCCCACTGAAAAATTAATATAATTACTCAGAAAAATATGATTTGTCTTACCCTGCCCCTCCTACACAATGTGTATGAATCAGACAGCAAAAGAAAAAGTCACCTCCTTCAGATTAATTTGCTGAAATGAAGCACTATTCTACCTCTAAAGCTGCATCACAAGGTATAAATTTCAAGACAAAATGAGAAGCTGTTAAAGTATCTGTGGAAATGAGTGATTTTGTAGCCCAGACCACTTTTTCTCATTATTTCCAGGTATTTCCCTCCAAAAACTTTTCCTCTTATACTGCAGCAAGCCAGACTGACATCAATACACAACAAAGCCAAACTGCTCAACACTTGTGCAGAAACCTTATTCATTAAGGATTCAGCAGAGCTTTGCAAATGCTCACACCTCCATGCTGAAGGACCAGGACCGGGCATTCTCTTATGGGTCTGGTTCACTTTGATATAGGTTCCAGTTTTGTTATCACAAATCTAAGTTTTCATAGAGAGCATCGTCAAAAATTGTTGTGTTTTGCTGCATACAGCCATCCCATGCTTCAAGTTTCATTCTTCATGTTAAATCAACTTTCTAAACCATAATAATATTGTGTAGCTTGTGGGACAATCATTTCTCTGAAGAGGCAATCTGCTTTTACAGTCAAATGAACTAGCAGAAATGAAGAAATAAATGAAAACACATCCTAAGCCTTTGTCAACATTGCCAGTAGGAGAATAAGATCTGCACTATGAGTTTAGTGTATTTGGGGAAATTTTCTAGTACAAGCAGTACACTTTCCTCTCCAGATATGATCTATTCATTAGGTAAATACCAATAATGTATTCTTACATAAAATACAAAATAGAAATTTATGATTGAAGATCCTGACATTTAAAACACAGCTATAGAGTAAAATACTACACAACCACAGTTTTGCTATGAAAATCTATGAAATTATTACAACAACTGTTTTTCTGATTTTTATGATTATGATTTCTTTTTCTGTGTTTTTACTTGTTACTTAAAGTAACAACCTGTTTGACAACATGTTTACCATGTCTACCAAAAATTTCATGTCACAACAGGCACATTCTTGCCCATCAAACTTCCGCTGCTTGTATTGTGATGACTTGCAAAGAAGGACCGCAATTTGATTTTCAGCTTCAGATTTTACTTTCTGCCAGAAAGGAAGAAGTTGGTTGAAGAATTCTGCTGTTGTTGTTTTGACATGTATTTTAGGTTTGTAGTCAGATTTTTAGGGGATTTTTTTACTTTTTCTTTTTGCAGGGAAAAGAGGAGAAAAGAAAATAAGGAAAAAATATAAAACAACTACAATTCAAGTTCTTTACAGGGAAGGGGTTACTGTTCACACCGAGTCTGACTACAATCAAGTAGTTCTCCTGTAAACTAAACTCCATAAACTGCTATAATGCAGTTCTGTCGTAAAAGCCTATTTGGTAGTAAAATGAAATAGAAAAATAGAAAAAAAAATAGAAAAGTATTGTAGCTGAGTTTATAAAATAACCAGACGCTGCACTCCTATCCCAGAATATGAAACAAAACCAGGTATGTTTGTTTTCGGAGAGCTCAGTTTGGGACTTGAACTCTGGATCCGGTCTCAAAATCCACCGCAGAGACAACACAGTCCTCCGGAGAAGGCTGCGCCAGACCTTTCTTGCTGTGGCCAGATTCCTCGTCAGCGGAAGAAATACGCTTCTGCCAATCATAATCCTATCCCAGAGGAAGAAATCCTGATGACACATTGGCCTAAATGCCGGAAAGAATTAAAAAAATCTGGCCCTCTGGAGGAGAGCATGACCTGTCAGAACAACACAGAATGGGAGTACTGGCGATGCAGCCACAGCACAGCTAGTGAGCTTATTCAAACATGGTCATTCTTTCAACACAAGTACTTGTGGCTGCAAGCATTGAGGAAGAATTACCAAATTTCACAAGGTGGTGGCAGTTCTGGATTAAAATCAGCGATTTTAAAATTAAAAATTTTCAAAATATTTGTTGAAAAGTAACACGCTGGTGGAGGAAGGACACATTTTTGTTATTTTTTAAAGGAGAAAAACTTCAGTTTAATTGCTGATCTTAATATAACTGTAAAATATGTTACATATTAATTTCTCTGAAATTTTAAACAGATCACAAGTTAGCACAGATTATTTTATATTCTCTGTAACTGAAATAAAATGAAAATTGTAACTGAGTAGCCAGGGTATTCATTCTTCAGTTTAGGTGACAAGCTCCATATGGGTGCAGGGACAGCGTGTTATTTACTCAACTACAGAACATTTCATGCAACAAAGTCAAACTCTGAGCTGAAAGAGGAACAGTCCTTTGGCAACCAATAACCTGAGAATCAAAAAACTTAAGTTTCATTTCCTAATTCTTGTGTGTGAGCACAGAACACTACTTCACTCTATATGTCTTATTTCTAGATCTGTAAAATGGAAATAATTTTTCTCATTCAAACTTCATTTCTTCTCTTAGGGTAATACCCCAACTCTTACATCCTAGTTTGATTCATGTATTTAGTACGATGACGTCAAAAGCACCTTTTCACATGCTTAAAGATAATCACATTTGTGGTCCACAAAAAGAAGGACTTCTGTTTGCACTCTGCACGGGTTGAACATCCCATTTAGCACAGTGAGGCCTTGATCTTGACCACATCCTCTAAAATACTCTAATAAAAATAAATCTTTTCATTGATCATTCTTTTATAAGCACTTTTATTGACTTGTTTACTTTCCATGACTGTTTTCTCCAGAGATCTTCAAACTACAAGATGGATAAAGCCATCCCCAAACTTCCCTATCTTGTCAAGAAACTGCATCAGACCTTGAGGGAACACTGCTTTTTTGACATCCTGATGTACTTCTGTTCAACAGCCTTATGCATGTAACGAGGAAAGCATTAGGAAACCAAAACTGCACAAAGAATGTAAGTCAGAAGGAAAAAAACTATGTGAGCGAAAATGGCCAAACCCAAGAATTAACATACCATAGCTAATGAAGAGCCATGAGAAAGTTAACAACCCCATACGGTATGAATTGTTATCTTATCAATCATAGAATCATAGAATCATAGAACGGCATAGGTTGAAAAGGACCTTAAAGATCATCTAGTTTCAACCCCCCTGCTCTGGGCAGGGTTGCCAACTACTAGAGCAGGCTGCCCAGCGCCACATCCAGCCTTATCAAAAGATAAGACATGTCCACAGCTAGAAGAATGATTAAGCAGAGACTGAAGGAAAACTCTGTTTCCTTAACCGTATCAAATTTCTTAAAATAGTCCTTAGCTTGAGATACCTCAAAAGATCATACTACAAAAGGTACACACTTAAGCTAACAGTATCTCAAAAAAAAAAAACCCACCTAAGATGTGCTCAACATATATTAGGAGAACAAAATTAGAAATCAAAGTATAAACTTGGGCTCCTTTTAGGTAAGGTGGATCTGGGACTTTTCTTTCAAGTTTTCATATTCTACCTACAGAGACCTCAGTCAGCTTTGGCAAGATAAAGAACTGTAAGGATGTACAAAAATGACAAAATTATTGTGCACAGTAGGAATTATGAGTCTATCATGACCAAATTGTACTTGTTTTTAAACATCCCTTATGAAAGCCACCTAAGGTATGGAATTACCAACTGTTTTGCTCTTCCTGCACTCCATCATGGAAAATACTTTACATCATGGAAAACACTACAGAATTTGCAGAAAAGAGTCTACTGTGCTATTAAGATATTTTAACAAATCTGACAGCATGAAAGTCTACAGAAAAAATAAACTTTAAGTAATGCAACAACAACAAAAAAAGTCTTTTATGCACTCAGTATCATCTGTATGTTTTTTTTTTTTTTTAATCTTTGTTGAACCACTAAGTCTGCCCCACAAGACATTAATATGGAAAACTAAGCATCTTATAAAGCGTATATGGTAGCAGAGAAGACTTTGCCTAAATTACTATTGAGGCAAAATGCCTATTCCTCCACAAAATTCATTAAAACTATCTGAATTGGTTACCTTCAAGGAAATACCATGGACATGCTGAGAATTATGACCCTTCTTTTTCATTCTAACGCATACAAAATTACAGACTGCCTGAACAGCCATTGCTATTTTCTTATGGAGAAACAGAGTTTATAACATTAAAAACACAAACTAAAAAAAGTCTTGCTTCAAGACAATTTTAAAGGGAGTGAAAGAGCATTCATACCAAAAACATTAGCTGTTATATGTTCCGGTAACTCATATTTTCCACCTTCACAGAATCTCTTCCAAAACAAACAATGCTGACTTTACTTCAACAGATTCTTTTCCAGACCTACATGTTACATTACCTGTCTTCATACAGCATGTCCAAATCACATTTTTCTGCAAATTTAGATCCTGTGCACCCTAGAAATTTTGGCAAAAATTCAACTAGACTCTTGCTAGCAATTTAAGTGCTGCAGGAGAACATTCCCAGCTGGCGGCCTTTGCTTGGGCTGTCTTCACAACATCAGGTCAGCCCAGCTGAAGAGGTCTGGCCTTGTTTGGGGGTACTCGTCTGTCCCATTTGCTGCCAGCTAACTTTCCCCATTGGGGAAAGCTTTCCCAGGACAGCCAAAGCTGATGCAGCATACTGCAAAGCACTATTACATCCTTGCGGGGAACTGTAGCAGGTGGTCAAACTCCAGAAAACTCTGTTTCAACCTGTTGAACCTTTTCATCTCAGTTTTCCTTGATATGTAAAACATGATGACATATAGAAAACCATAAACTCTCAGTCTCTAGACATAAACATTCACTATGCAGAGATGGAATACCAAGCAAGCTGTTCAGCATTAGTAAAGCAACCCTGTAAACTGAATGAATTAACGTCCCATTCCGCCGGGACTATAACTCTACCTGTTCTTAAGAGTTCTCAATAGTTGGCTGATCTGGTACAATTTTCATGCCATTTTAACTTGCAGGCTTTTGCCCAGAACTTCCATGCTACCTTACTACAGTGCATCCAGTATCCTTTTGGACACCCACAGTGATAATACCATCACAATTCAAAATGACACTGAGTTGCTCACTTCAGAGGCAAAGCATAATTTTAAAGTGTACTCTAATTTTTTGAAATACTGATAGGGACTGTACTGTTCACAGTGATCTCTGGCTTGCAGAGTTTAAGATTTATCCAGAACATTCATTTCTCCAAGGTGACTACATTGTATGTTCATCACTGGAGAAAGGGTTTTACTGACACAGGTACGTGAATATCCACAGTGCTAGTACACTAGAAAACTGCTTCTGTTTGTTCATAAAATTGCCAGCAAATTTGCCGGCAAAATCTAACAGCTTTTTTTTTTTTTTTTTTTTGAGAGAGAGACTCAAACTTTTGAGTGAGGAGGCACATAAAATGCTTACAGAATAAAATCTTTGCTAAGAAAATGTTTTCTGTTCTGAAGCCTAGAAAACAAAACCTGCAAACATGTCAGCATGTGTCCAATTTTAAGTATTACTGACTTCTGTAGGCATATTCACATATCTAAGAAATTTTAAGCAACTCCCACACACAAATGTCTACAGCAATACCAAAATTGTGAAAGGGATCAAAATTGTTGTACAAAGATGACTTTCCATCTTCAAGTTTTGAAAAAGCTTGCAACATTTCTTAAACATTTTTAAAGTGGAAAATACGAAAACTTCACATAGTGAAATCATAGAATCATAGAATCTCCTGAGTTGGAAGGAACCTACAAGGATCATCGAGTCCTACTCCTAGGTCCCTAAAGGGCAACCCAAAATCAGACCATGTGTCTGAGAGCATAGTCCAAATGCTTCTTGAACTCTGTCAGGCTCGCTTCTGTGACCACTTCCCTGGGGAGCCTGTTCCAGTGCCTGACCACCCTCTCGGGGAAGAACCTTTTCCTGATATCCAACCCGAACCTCCGCTGACGCAGCTTCAGGCCGTTCCCTCGGGTCCTATCACTGGTCACCAGGGAGAAGAGATCATCACTTGCCCCTGCGCTCCCCCTCATGCGGAAGCTGTAGGCCGTGATGAGATCTCCCCTCAGGCTGAACAAACCAAGAGACTTCAGCCACTCCTCATATGTCATGCTCTCTAGGCCCTCCACCATCTTAATAGCCCTCCTTTGGACACTTTCCAACAGTTCTATATCTTTCTTATACTGTGGTGCCCAAAATCTAGCTACATAACTGCTATCTTGTAGGCCTGCAATAGTACTGGGCATTGCTTATTTTAAAAGGAACAGCTCCCTAAGAGGAAAGCAACTCTCAGAATTTTGTCTGGCTTTGGTTTTATAAGATTGGCTTTTCCTCCCAAATCAGGCAGAGATAATCCAGAGCCGGGCCAACAGACGGCCTTAAAGAGTTATGCCTCCTCTCGCACTGTGGTACTAGCTTTCCACTTCTCCATGTAGACAGTAAGGCCTTGTCTACAACAGGCTCTGAAACCTGTCAGCCTTCCAGTTTCAAAAAAAAATAAACCTTTGGTATTCAAGACCTAAAAATTGTAGTGGTTTCTCTTTGATTTGTGGGTTGTTGTTGCTGTTGTTGGTTTTTGTTTTGTTTTTGTTTTTGTTTTAAGCTGAGTATCAATTATGTAGAAGTAATCAACACATTTGTCACGCATGCTTCAAGTAGTTATCGTAGGCTCAAGCACTTGTGGTTTATCCAAAAGGATTTTAAGGCAAGCCACAAATGTTTGTAGCTGGGAACAAACATCTGAAGAGCGTCTAGATGAGCCTTCCAAATGTGTTGACAACCTTGAGAAAGGAGCATGTAATGACTCAACTTGCAGGTCTGGTGAAGACAAATGCTCACAGAACAGTTCTGGGAAGCAGATGCCAGTAATTCCTCAGGCCTCTCTGTAAGAATATTCATACAAGTGGCAAGACCCAAGGAGCCCCCAGAGGTTCATATAAACTTTTAATGAGCGCTTCAAACTGGTCCCACCCTTGATTTCACATGCCGACTCATTCATCCATTTTAAAGCCACAGCCCTTTACACAGCAGAAAATATACTGTCCTAAGAAAGCCAAGACTGATAAAGGTACACCACATGAAAAAGAAAAAAAAAAAAAAGAAAAAAAAGTAAATCTTACATCTTAACAAAGGATTTTTTAATATTAGAGTTATCAAAAATTTCACTTGAACAATGGAGAGGCAGTTGGGTTGAATTCAGGCCAAGTTCTGCAACAAAAGTGCTCAGCAATTCCATATAAATCAGTGGAAAGTATATGTACAAAATGACAACAAGATTCAACTCCAAACACCCAGGATTTTACACAGGTGACAAGCTTTAATTTTTAGGTTATTCCTTTTTGAATGTAACACAAAGAATAAAAAGAATACTCCGTGTGGAAATTATAGGACCTATATTTGATTCAAGTTAACACGTACTTAAAACACAAAGCAAAGCAGTTCCATGAACTGATAAATGCTACAATGGTCTGTTATACAAGAGATGAATTTTTAACTCTTCAAACACTGAAACCCTAGCTATCTGCATGCTTGGTACCAGTTGGCCCTTTAGAGTTTATTCCCTTTGCTTATTCCTAAACTGGATTACCTGTTTTCGCTTTTCTCACTGTACATGTTCTTTTCATTCCCTCATCCCCCACCTTTTTCCCCCTCCCTCCTTAACAGATACACATCTATTATTAACTGCTTGGATAATTGGATACTTGGGAATAGTGAAAAACTTGGACAGAGGAACCTGATGAGGAGGGCAAAACAAACTACAAATGCAACTGAATAGCTCCAGCTGAAGCTAGCTGAGGCCTGGCAAGACTAGGAACACTGAGGAACACTGAGAGACATCCAATATTTCTGCAGTACCCAGCTGTGTATATCTCATCCGATTTTCCATTATGCTAGAGGGGCTCACTTACTGCTGTCTCCAAGCTGGCCCTCCAGGTACAGCCCTCTTAGGTTGCATATGAGCAAATAGTCCAAACGGATTCCTGCAGGCTCTGCACAGAGCCAGCCCCTTGTGCCAGTATCTTCCATGTAATTTCACATGCAACACACCAACAGTAGCTGTTCACAAATACCACTAATTCATTTACTACAAAACGTATTTCCTGTGTGATTCTAAAAATTCTAAAGATGACAATATGACCCACTTGATTGAGATTTATCTTAGCTGATCTTAGTTATTTAAGAAGCCATGCAAAAGCAGTCTCTGAATCCTTCCTTGACATTTCATCAATACAACAGAGCTCATGGCAAATAAAAGAATTTTAAGAGCAAACAGAATTAACTGATGTAGTACAAGCAAGGGCCAGACTCTTAAAAGAAGGAAAAAAAAAAAAAAAAGATGTACAACCAACATTTAACCTTGGCCAAGCTGTATGCTCCTGGCTTTCCCAAGCATAAAAAGTTAGTGCATAACTCATGCATGTACTGCAAACACTGTCCTTTATTCGAAATAGCTCAGCTTGAGCTTATGTAATGTAAGTAATAATTTTCAGTTCCAAGTCTAGGCTGACCCCAGCTTCAGGCAAGAAGTGAAAAGCTGCTTGTTAAACATATGTAAAGTTACTAAGTATTAAGCATATGTGCTTAACTACACTCAGACACTTTTAGGTTCCTTTTAATCAACATTCTCCTACACAAATGTTCCCACTTGCATACAAAAAATTATCACCTACAATGTGTTAACAAAGATTATTCCTAAATAAAACTGTGTTTGGTTTTATGCATTTTAGTAATTAAAAGAAGACTCTTTCAACATTAAAAAGTACATAAATTTATATTTTGACCTAGCCTATGCTTGACACACTTCCACTCAGCTTGCATTCTTAAGGCCTTGTATTAATCATTCCTGTGAAACACTACTGATAATGCTTGCACAAAAGGAATTTTCAGAAAAGAAAATTACTATTAGAAACATTTTTTTTATTATTATTATTTTTTGCCAATTAGTGTTATTTTGTGGATATGGAAAATTACTATTAGAAACTTTTTTTTAACTTTTTTTTTTCTTTTTTTTTTTTTTGCCAGTCAGTGTTATCTTGTGGATATGCGTTTTGGGAGTTTTATCTTCAATGGGATAATTAAAAAGCTTTAACGAATACAAAGTTGCAGCCCACCTTGACAACTTTGCTGTCTAACTTTGTGGAAGAAATTCCAGTGAGGAAAGAATGACACAAAAACCACATTTTCTATATGCTCATGACTTCTTCCATTTTGTATATAACAATTACGGCCTTAACTCACATGTTCTTAACTTTGTCGTGTCACATCCTACCTTCACCACAATGTTCAGTCCCCAAATCCAGTAACAACTGTCCTGCGACTGAAAAGTACGAACAAAGTATGGTCTTAAAGAAATAATCAACACTAAACACCTCTGGAATTTCTCACACAAAAATGACTCATAACAGTATTGTTAATTTTTAATACAGTATTAAAGTTCCTATTACATACAGAAAACAAGATTAATAAAGCTTAGAATTGCAAAGTTTATCCATTTTTACAAGGAATGCAGAGTACGCATACTATGTACACATAGTATGCATGTGCTGTATGACACTATGGATTAGGAGAGAGTACTAAAAAGTTCATTAAAAGAACACTGGGAGTTTCTCAACAAATGCATTAGTACCTTTCAGCTGATGTTCCTAAGCCTTTACAGACATCAGTAGTCCATGACTGCAAAGAGTCTGGGAAACTATACATTTTAAATCCTAAATACATTTTCTGCTCCAATCCATAGATATGTAATTGTTATTATTAAATCTACAGTCCCGTACAGAAACACAGCTAGTCCACCCTGCTTGGAAAGAATTGCTGATAGAAAAAACCTCCTTCCTCTGCAGCTGTAGAGCAACTCTAGATAGGAAAACCTCTTCAAGACAGAGATATGAAACCTGTGAGGTGGCATTCTTTGAGCAGCTATCCACACCTGAGCTACAAGGTTTTCTTTGACAAACACCTTCACACTCGAGGATAAAAAAAAAGCCAGAATGTACTCCATAAACAAGATCTAGTTTCATATTCATAGTGTGTTAGCTTTTTCTATAGGCTTACAGACACCAGCATGGCGTTATTTTGTCGCATGAATGAAATTCAAATCAAAGCCTCCTGTTCCACAGGAAAACAACAAACTTCTCATGAGAATCACAATTATTACATTCAAATGCAAAGGTTTAAACTGTCTCAGAGACACAGCACTGATACATCATGACAGAAATTTGTTCCTGTCAGTGTGAACAACATCTATGAAAACATCTATGGTTTAGATCAAACACAAATTTCACTATCAAGCCTGATGTCTTCAGAAGGAGATGATCCCTTTTTCTTTTAGAAGATGTCCATACATTTTGCTTTCCCCTAACTCACTCTAAGTTCTGTAGAAGATGACACTGCTTTCCCTGTTGAAATCTGTTTCTCTAATCTTGACAACATATCTCCCTTGCCTTCAGTGTCCAACTGGGACCAGCATTCTCCCAAGAGAACAAGAAATTGAGTAGGAATGTTCTTTAAATAATTATTTCAAATATAAAAGAAGATCCAAAGTGAAGTTTCTGTTTATAAGGGGAAACTATATTACAAAGAAACTCATTAAAAACATTAAAATAACTTCTGCCATCACATATTGCCAGTATTTGCATTCAGGTTTCCACGTTCCAGCATTTCCTCTACTATAACTGGAGAACCTAAATCAGCAGAAGGAATGCAATTCCCCCCTAATTTAGGTGTGAGTGATGTCAGCAGCTATAAGAGGAGAAAAACAGTAAACCTTTGGGCTTTGACCATCTGAGGAAAAAGCCTTTCAATTAACATTTAAAATTAAAAGCTGCAGCATTATGTAATTAAAATAATGTGGCTATTTGGCTCCACTCTGGCTACACAAAGTCCTCTCCTTGAAGTAGTCAGCAGCCCTAGCTCATATGCATCTTTATAGCACAATGAGAAGGCAGAAGCATTTAAAATAAAAGGAGATACGAAGCTCCCAACTGGCAGGAAGATCCAGTACTTTCAAATTCTTTTGGAAGGGCTGAAATTATTTTCAGCACATTAACTTGAAATCAGATCCTGAACTGACAATTCATAAGATTACTCATGTATCAGAAAAAAAGCCTTTTTCAGTTAATTTTAATTTTCACTGTTCAAGACACGTTTATCAAAACATTTACAGCCCGTGGAGACCAGACTTACAGATAAATAGTTCAAGTTCTTTCAGAAATGGTAAAATAATATACTTGCCATTCTGTGGAGGGGAAGAAAAAGCTGTCAACAGCACCTCAAGTACTCAACTGAAGGATTAACAAATTGAATTTTAGTTTGAAGACAGACCTCCATTGGTGAGAATCTATCTTGCATCTGGTCAAGTTGGAAGGCTTTCAAAAATCAAAATATGTACATATACTTTATTTTTTCCATTTGTAATTCCTTAACTAATTTGTCAAAACATGTAACAGAATTTTAGACCATGTTAGAATAATGTTATATTTTTCAATAACTAATCTTGAGATGTGAGATATGAAAATGCATATCTGTTAAAAAGTTACTGAAACATATAAGCAGCAGACCCTCTCTAGCTACTCACTTTATACACTTCATAGGTCAGTGCTTCAGAGAATCCTGCACACGCTTTAGTTTTTAAAGTTTGTATTGCAGTCAAATCAAAACCTGAAACACTTCCACAGGTATCTCCTTACTAAGTACAAGTTTTAACATTCCACTCAGAGTTTTGCTTTAGAGTTAATAACATTAAAAAAAAGTCACTGTCATTATTCCCTGTCTCTCCTCCTCCCCCATAAAACAATATTAATGCAAATTCCCAAAATAATCATTCTTAGCCAGAAGAAAAGCCTGGGAACTGCTACCTAAAGAGCTCCAAGTTTTAGAGGGCAATGAGCATCTAAACCAGGAACTTTGAGTGGAAACCATGATGAATCCTTAATTATAACATTTTTGTTAATAAAAATAGATTTGCTCCAGAGAACAAAATTCTGTTTCCACTTCTGACATCATTATCCCATGAGATCTTGAGGAAGTCAGAAAGGCCAAACCACTCAGTAGGAACCAGCAACTCTAGATGTCACGTTGTGGTACCCACTGGAGACTTCTTCAGTCCCTTTGTTGGAAGGGCTAACTTATTTTCTGTTTAGGTTTACTCTGTGTTATGGAAGTGGTTAAAAAAAATACACACCAAAATTGTCAAGAGGGACTTTCTAGCACAGAGAAATGTAAAATTTATGGCTACGTTTCAGAATACAGGTCTAAATCTCTCAACACCCACCTGTAAAATGGCCATTGTGTAAAAGACTACAATAATGAGCTTGACCAGAAAAATATGTATAGCGAACCAAAAAACAGTTATGATCTTTATTGCCATTCACTTATTTTTAGAAATTTTCTTGGAACTCTTTCACATGGAGGAATGGCTGCTGAATACAGTGATTAATCTATGGTGAATAATTCCATTAGTCAATCAACCAAGCAAGAATATGAAAACAAAAGTCTTGGGATTTTTGGTCAGAATTATCAAATAAGCTGTACTGAGTCAGGATGCAAGGAACAAAAATCATACTTATAGAGTTAAGTTAGTTGAATTAATTTCATTGCGAAGAATTCAGTGCTTCATTTCTATTTGATTTTATTTTTTAAATCTTTAGTCTTTTAAAGCTAGAATGTTTTGATAAGTAACCAATGATCAACTGCTGCTGTGGTACAGCACTGATGAATCGTGGCATAAAAGCTGCAAGCTTTATTCAGATTCCCTAGATACTAAATAAGAACTTTTAAAATACATATTTTTACCTTATTTAAGGTTATCTTCCCCTATACTTTTTAAAAGCTAACTAGACCCAAACATTTAATTCTTATGGATAATAATAATAATGAAAGACAGGAATCAGAACTGCCCAAATTCCTGAAGTGTTAGGTTACTTAAGAATACTTAATAGAAAAACATTAATAAAAATATGGAAAGTGTTTTCTCTGTTCACTCCTGACTTCACTTACAGACTTTATAACACTGGTATGATTTTTATTCTGAGAAGCTGTAATTGTCAGGCTATTAGCCTTTTAAAAAACAACAACAACAACAAAAAAAAAACATGATTACCAAGCCTGTTACTAATCTGCTAGTTTGTACACTTAGTGACTGAAAAGAAGCAACATTTATCTAATGTGACACATCTGTTGAGATTAACTCTTGAGATTAACATATAACTGTGAACTGAGAATCAACTGGATTTATATTCTACTTTAATTTCTTCGGCCTAATGAATAGTTCTGTGGTCACCTGTAATTACTTTCATGGTGCAATGCTGGGGGAGTATATTGTGGCATCAGTGCCTCAAATAACTGCATGGAAGTATCACTGAACAGAGATTGAAAACATGAAGGAAAATTAAATAACACAATATACAGTCACACAGGTGTTACTGTGCAGTTATCCGCAGCCACAGAAAGTGTCATAGGCTCTCAGAAGCTCATTCCAAGACACTTCTAACAACAACACAGACTAACAAACTGTGTTGGGAGTCCCGAGATATTCTAGACAAGCTCATGCTAGACAAAAGAAGCTGGGTCTCTAACTAGTAGATTAGTCTTCCTCTCTAACAAGCACTGAATTAAATATGAGGATTTAGTTTTTACAGACATATGTATCAATTAAGCTTTAAAGTAGTTCTTTGAAATGCAAAGTGAGTAAAATTCTCTCCAAAATGTCACACAAAGATAGAATCACACAACCAAACACGGAAAAGAAAATAAGGAGGTATTTTCAAACGCACAGCTAGTGCAGTAATTCCAGATAACCAAAGGAGCCCAATCATGAATACTTGCCACTTACAGTTGTTCCTCTCCAGCTATAGATTCAACAGCACCAAAAGCACTCCAAGTAAAACTCAAGCTTACAAAGACCACGTATTACTATTCTTGTTAGTTAGGCTTAGAAAAACATTGCTTGACATTGATTGGTCAAAACATATCCTTCGTTTAACCCTCTATGCAGTAGCACTACTTTTTTTTCATTATTATTATTACTATAAACTGCAGAATGTGTAATGGTGAAATCTCAAGAACTTCTACAGGTGCATCTGCTGGTAAAGAAAGCCCCACCTGCACCCTTGCATCAGATTAGGTTTGCAGTAAGGCTCCTTACTGAGCCTGCAGGTCGATGCGCAATCTTAGTGGCAATGTCTAGAAGCATTTGGACAGTTAGCACAGTGTAACCAGAAAAACTAAAAACGTGTATGAAGGGCATCTATCCTCTATATCCTCATGTCCTCTACGTCTTACTTTAAAGTGGTGTGGGCTATTCTCTGCTCAGTGCTAGTCTGTCAAAGCATGCCAAGTCATTTGTTCCTCTCGCAGCCCCAAGACGCCCACTCTCCTTCTAGGAACCATTAGGATACCTGCTGCTGTAGCAGTAGTAATAGAGCCATTTATATTGCTCATAGCAGTCAGGTCACTTCTGATAGCCCAACAAAAAGAAAAATGTGACCACAACTTAAAAGAACATGAAACATAGAAAGATAAACAGTGTTATTCAAAAGCAGAAGGCTTTAAGATTAGATGCAGGTAGCCTTGCTAATCCTTCCAGCCCAGCCCGTGCTGCTATGACCACAGCTCCCAGCAGTAGGTCCCACAGGAATGGGAAATCTAGTCTCAGTGTTGTGTCCAGTCCTTCCAGTATCCAAGTAATAGACAGAATTATATCTACAGTGCAGGCAAGAATTATAATATATATTTTTGAGTAAATTTAAGAAAACAAATTAATTTTCTGTCTTGCAAAAGGGTTTTTTGTTTGTTTGTTTTTAAATAAATGTTCCCTTCTGTTCTTGCATGTGTGCACACAGAAGGTGAGCATATGAAAATATTATGAAACCTCAGGAATAACATCCAAAAGCATCAACATTTGTTTTTCATCTGGCCTGTGAAATACCACCCTCTCTATACACTTTCCCATATCCATCATTTGCCTCCTTATATGTTTGATACTGTTGCTAGAAGTTTATGAAATATAGTATTAGAAACTAAAACACAAGCAATGTTCATTTTTAACCAGAGCAGTACTTTTTTTTTTTTTTACTAATTTATTGATTTCAGAATAATGCTACATGATTCTCTTAATTACCAGATGTTTTAGATTAGAACAGTTTAAAATAACAAGCAAGGGGGCTTTCTTTTCTGGGTTTGCCTTATATTCTACCACCTGCCTCAGAAGTGCAGTAGAGCAACCCCAGAGGCATTTCTATAAAGCATATAACATTAGTCTGAGAGCAAGACTTTCAGAAGAAACCATGTATGAAACCCTGTGGATTGGACTGACCTAAGGAAAAAAAAAAAAGTTGTTTCCTGACTTTAATACAAAAGATACCAATTAATTTTACTGTGCTACTCCTAAACACCATGCAATGAATGGTGAATTGTATCCAAATGATTTCTTTTCCTGCCAATTTTTTCTGCCTTTAGCAGAGATGCAAAACTGGAATAAGGAATTAAGAATTTCTTAGTCAACATGTAAAGTTGTTGCCATTGTCAAGCTGATAATGCTAGTTTGTTTTATTATCCCTAACCTGCCAGACCCCAGCTGTTGTCTTAGTCAAAACCTGAGTTTTCCAATAACTAGGAATTGCAGCTGCTCAGAATGGTTCGCTAGGGATTTGAACCACCACAAACATTACTCATCTGGTCCTGCCCTGATCAGACTTCTTTGGCCAAAAGGCAGGGTTAGGCCTGCCTGAGATTTGAGACATTCAAGTTAAAAGCCTCTTTCCTTTCTTTCTTTTTTTTTTTTTTCCTTTTTGTCCTTGGAAAAATAATATTTCTCATTTAGCCTTTGAAAAGTTAACCATAATTCCTACCTAACATATGAATACAATCTGGCAAGGTCTACTTTTCATGGATACTCTATACTAATATGCTTTTGAAAAAAAGATCATGAATTATAACTGAAGATAACCTCTGTGTTACTGATCCCATCTATCATTCTTGTCAATGCCAAAAACCTGGAACCAAGAAAGTGTTTCTTATTTCAAATCTCTCTACTTAAATGAAATCCACGAGTTTCTACACTACGTATTTGCAGCTGCATGTAACAGGTGCAACCATAAACATTAGAAATGCTGCATTTTGATGGGCAAACAGCCAAAGCATTGCTCAATTTAAACACCCCAAATTGGAATTAGTTTTGTCTAACAAACACTGTCACATGAAGTACCTTCAGCAGAAACCCAGAGCTTATGGGAAACGACTATTTAATTTTTAACATTTCACTGATAGTTATTGTTGTTTTTACACTCATATATTAGTTTCAGATGGGAATCCTCACCAAAAAAACCCAAAAACTTTCCATTCCTCCAACTCTTATTAACTGTTTCTGTTTGGATTACAGACATCACAGGTCCTAATTTCTTCCTTTCCTTTCAACAAGTTTCTCTCTAAAAACATAAGCAAGCTATCCTGCTCCCTGAGCTCTGTAGCCCTCTACTACTTGTCCTTCCTCCTCCATATTTTCTTTCCTACTATTTCTTAGAGACTTTATTCTGACTTTAACTTCAGAATACCACTCTCCTTGCATTTCTTTACTGTTCCTGCATTGCACAGCATACAAAACTGTCATGCAAAGTAGAATTACTTGCTGACAAGCAGCCATCTCTAATTGCAAAAGTCAAAGTAGCTTGTTGAAGCTCAGTGACACAGAGGTGTTTTCACCACAGAGAGAGCATAAATACATATTTTCCCTGGGGTTCTTGACATACACATGCATGTGCTATACACAGTACAGACTAGAGACCACCCAAACAAAAACTGTTTTCTGCAGACCAGTGAAAAACAGCTTCTCCAACAGGCAAAGCACAGTGAGCGCAGGTTAGTGGAGTACAATCAAGTTGTTCAGAAAACACTTACATACAAACTCACATGAATGTTTATTAAAAAATGGACTGAGCCCTTGGTTTTCATCTTAACGGCTTCAATATTCAACAGCACACTAGCCTTTAATATTATGCTAAGATAATACTTCTTTACAGACACAGAGAAAGCAAGCCAGACACTGGCCAAACCAGTTCCAGCAACACACTGGATTTCAGCTGGAGACCTTTTCTCTTTGGTGTTATAAGGCTTTGTGTGTTCAAAAGCTGCACATGACTACAAGCCAATACTGTCCTTTGCATCTCAAGAATTTTCACTTTTGCTGGAAGAATTATTCATTAATCTCCATGCAAAAGTAGGAAATTGTCAGTGACGGAAGTCACAAGTCTGTCAAGTATGTATGCAAGCTATATCTTGTCCAGAGGTAGGAGGAAGAAGAGGGTGCAGGGACAGAAACCCCTTTCAGAGTGAAAAAGTTTGAAGGTTTTCCCTTTTGCTAAGTTAAAAAAAAAAAAAAGTGTGAAAGTCAAATAAAGTTTAAGTAGAAAAAAAATGAACAAGCAAACCTTGAACAGCAAATTGCAAAATACACCTTTCAGTGACCTTGTAGACACTGAAATAGTAACACTTACGAAGTCCAAAGCCATTCAACTGACTTCTGCAAACAACAGGAACTGAACCTTCTTCATGCAAAAAATCCGTCAGTTACAAATGAACCAGTGAGGCATGCTTATTAGCAAAGGTTTATCACTTTAAGTCCCACGGTCTCTAAAAGAAATGCCAACATTTTTAATCCTAGAAAAGCGGATAATTCATCCCATTCAGCTGACCAGCTCTACCTTTCTCTCCCGAAGGAGCTAAAACCTTCTCTCTCCCCATAAAGCTTGCTAACTTCCCTATAGGCAGCCAAGGCTATGAATGGAGTTACTCAGCAACAGCTCTTTTCTCCTCACACAAAAGATTCATTTTCCCATCTACCAAGATCTGGCTGGCTCTGTGTTTTCTTCTTTCACTTCTCATTAGCTTTCTCTCAGTTGCACCTCACTTTGCCCTGCTTTTGTCTTTGTATCTTCTAGTGGTCTGCAAATACCTGACAAAACCTGTCATCGGTTGCAGTGCTTCTAGTTCGAGATGTGTCCACCAACTCTGCTGCTGAGGACTAACCACCACTGACACTAATCTTTGGCATCCTCACAGCTACCAAACTTTTGAACTTCTTTTTTAAAAATTACTTTTTTTTTTTTTTAATGACTTTAAAGGAGACAAGTGAAAGTATTTATTTTATATCCAGAGAGGTAACTTAGGACCTAGAGAGCTTCCTGGAAATAGAAAGCAGAGAGAGAATATATACTTATTCGGCTAATAGGTTTTTGAATTGTCTTCTCATCAGTGGAAAACATGTTAATTTTAAAAGCAACCAACCACAACAGCTGAAATAACTTTAAATACAGTTATGCCTGTCCACTCAGGCATCAGAAAACAGTTCTGAACTTCAATATGTAAGAGCTTCCCCATTTTATCCCCCAAAAGGACTTACTTTTTACTTTTACTTCCATCATTTTTTCTTCAACAGAACACTGATGCCCATTTGGTGTTGCCCACATGCCCCAGCCTCAAAGCATTATTTCTCACCCAAGCTTCTCTACTAACACCACCCCCCACTCCTTTTTTTTTTTTTTTCTTTTAAATCTTCACACCCATGGGTCTGGATGTCACATTCTGGTCCCCTCTGACACACTGCTTTACGCCACCCTGGTGGATCAGGGGTTGAGGACAACATCGCTGCACGCAGGGCTGGTGGCTCGCTCAGGCCACTCGGCGGGCTACACATGCAAAGGATTGGGTCGAGCAGCAGCGTGGAGCCACAAATCCCCAGGCCTCGCCTGCTGCCAGCCAGTGCCAGTGCAGGGCACTGCCTGTGCCACAGGCTTCCAACCCACCATGACTCTGGAAGCCGTCACTGCAGGCCTTTGCAAACTCTCTGCAGCCTAATACTTACCCAGGCAGGCCCAGCACCACCATCCCTGCAGCCCATCACAAACACTGGAGGGAAGGGAACCTGAAACAGAGCTCTGCTTTGGATGCCAGAGGTATCCAAAACACTCCAAGTGTGCTAACAGCATTGCCAGAGGCACCTTATGGGGTGCATATCCATGTTAGTAGCATCATATGCTCAGGAGTTTGCCTGTGAAGTGAATCTCCCCATTTCCACCACTTACTGCACTTTGGTTCATAACACGGGGCTGTCTCAGAGGATGTGAACAGAGGCTCCCTTCAGGCTGAGCTACGCGGGTAGATGCACTCCAGGAATCCCAAGGCTATGATCATGCAGCCATACCAAAGTAAACCCACTAAGACGTGTAGGATCAGTGTTGAATCCTTAGCACAAACTGTTTTGCCCTACAATTCCACTTCTCATCACAGTACTCGCCCTACTTTCCACATCTCCTTCCCTGCAACACACACCCCAGGCACTTGACCGCATGACTGCTGAGCACCGATTCCCATCCTCCACTAATATATCGGGAAGTCTTGCACGTCAAGCTTTTGCCTGAAAGAGCATTTTATGTCTTTAATGCAAAAGGCACTGAAACAAACAGTGTGGATAGGGAATGAAAACAAGATTGCAGACGGATTTACCTCTGAAGCTAACAGAATTCCAGTCCATTTGATCATGCCTTACACAAGTCCTTGGAGTCACATACTGGGCGCGCCTCTCAGTACACCAGGTCACACAACAGGAGAGGATAAGTGCATTTTAACTAGTTACGCTGCAACACTCTCACATCCACTCTGCATCACAGGTATAGTCTGTTTGCTGACCTACAGCGTTTGGCACCGGGCAGCGTCAGGCAGCCTCTCCATGCTGCCTTGTGGCCTGAGACCAGGCACACAAATGCCACAACACGGGAGTGTGAAGCGGAGGCAAGAAGAAAGAACGAATCTCCATTTGCCACATTAGACTTACGCAAGTGTGGAAGGATCCTGTACAAGTCAGAGCCACTGGAGGAGTCGAGAGGACAAAACATCCAGGCTCCACAGTGCTCACACCTTCAGCCCAGTTCCTACTGGACTGGCCAGATCAGCAGCCTCCCCAGTTTTCTCCCTTAATAACTTCTGGCTCATTAGCCAATTTCAACTATAAACAATGCCAGACCAGAGATGCAAAGGACAACTACATTCCTGAGACTTTTATGGCCACCGGATAAACTGGAGTGCCATGGTTAAAAAAGCTGCAGACTTTCTCTCATCTGCCCAGGGTTCAGTCAGTCAGCACACAAGCAGCCAAGCCCACGCCGTCAGTCATGCCACGCGCTATGTCTTCTCACGGCTGTTAGGGACATGGGAGGAGAGTATCTGGGGACACAAGAGAAGGCCAAAAGCATTACAGTGGGGAAGAGATACAGTGATATTAAGTTCAGAATGTATAAAGGACAGAAATTGTCATTCACCTCATCATGAAACAATATTGGTTTTGCATAATTTCCAAAAGAAATGAGCAAATAAGGTATTCAAACAATACATGTGCAAATACAGACATGTATGTAAGAAGTTCTTTTCATTTACAACTACAAATATTCACCTCCTATCTTTAATTGAATCTGTGTGAGATCACAACATAGTACTTGTACAAATGATCAGCCTCATGCACCTGGGCCTGCAGCACGGCCTACATCCTTACAACCTACAAGAGCATCTACAGTGGGGGGCCAGCCACAAGGCAAAAACAGAGAAAAAAAGTTTTATTAGTCCCACTGTTCAGTCTCACAGGGCAATTTAATCACTCGCTCTCTCACCCAAGAGCTGACCACTGCTAACTTTGCCCAGCCTGAGGCTAGCTCAATGGGGAACGTGAGCTGGTATATGCCAGCATCTCTAGAGCAACCAGAGATTCAACTATTCACTCCCCTCCCCGGAAAGCCTTCCCTGTTGTTCTTAAGCACATCAACACACTCTTTCTTGGGAAACGTTTTGCCTTGCCCACCCTTGAGCTGACAAGCAGCACTGATTTTTAGCAGCAGTGTTGGCATATGCTGGCTTGAAGTATTTGTCAGGCTACCCTAAAACATCAAAGCACAAGGTCACCATGGTCCAACTGCTGTCTAGCTTTTTCCTTTTATTATTGATATTTGTCTTCACAGAGCTTAATGAATACAAGCAGCCATCACATGTAATTATTACAGCTATAATTACTGCTAAATGACTAGGCAATTTATCAAAGTAAAAAAAAATTTACATCCACAGTTAAAAACTTCTCCAAAATGGACAACTGGATAACAGTATCTGCCTTTGTAGTTAAGACAGCTCAACATTTCTCTTTAAAATCATCACTTTATAAATCAGAGATTTTAAATAAAGTTTTCTGTGACTGGCTTTAATACAGTGGAACTTATGTTGAACACAAACAAAGAATTACTTCTGAAAACGGTGACAGAAAAGATACAAACTTGCCCATGTTCAGTAAATTCTACTTATTCACACGTATGTCTAATTAGTTTCAGGGCCTCAAGGGCTTAAAAATAGGAACAGGAATCACAACAGAAGTCAGAAGGATACATAGCTACAAACTGAGACTTGACCAAATATGGTTAAACAGTACCCAACAGAAATTCTTAGTTGACTATGCTCCTATCTTCAATGCTTTTCCACGAAACTTCTTGATGTTCCACCTGCATTATGTATGTTCCTAAATTCTCATGAAATACACCAGAAAAGTCATAGTAAAATTGGTAGCCCTGCATTTTATCAGCGTGTTAGCTTCACATCACAGTAGAACATGCTCTCTTTAAAATCCATGTGTTACAATGTTCGGCTCAACTTCCCCTCACGCTCTCTTGGGTTGAGTTTTCACTCCACAACCTCTGTTAACAAACAATGCCACATGATGCTAATTCAAGAGGCCTCATTTTATGAATGGGATATCTGAGTATTTGTTACAGTGCCCATGTAATTAAATTGTGCTGATTCTTCAGTTTTTTTGTTTTTTTGTTTTTTTTTAAGGGAATCTTACTACAAAAAACAAACAAACAAACAAAAAAACCCCACTCATCTATGTCATCAATGCTCATTTGTGCAATAAAAGTTAGGACACACCAACTTCAGGCTCATCATTCAAACCTAACTTCATTTTCCCGTGCCCGTGTCATTATCATCTTTAATTACATGAGCATGCACTACACTATCCTAAGGACCTCTGTCTTAGTGGGCACACAAAGCAATTTCTCATGGAAAGAGACAACTGTGCACTCTTTCTAACCTCCATGAAAGTGTGGTCTCAATTCACATGACACAGCAGTTAATACAAAGAATATGGAATTATTACTTTCTCTTTTGTCTTTTTAATTTATACATAACGTTGATTTTATATACAGCTCTGTTAATGAACACGGCAGCCCTCCCTCTGTCTGAAAGGTTTATAGCTGTATGCTTCCAAACCTCTATCAGAAGAAATAGCATCTAAAAGCAAGTCCTCCATCCCCGTTGGAGCTTTGAGATCTTGCTAAGATGGCAAGCACCTGAGCATTACACCCTTTCAGAATTAGAATGTACACTGAATTTTGAAGTATATAAATCAGCAAGACAATATGCAAGCTAAATATCATTATACTACAGTATATATTTATATATAATATAGTAATATATAATTATATATAGTAATATAATATATATAGTATATAATATATATTTATTACTATATCATTCCTGCAAACTCTTTAAAATAGTCAACCTGCTTCAAAAACAGCACATGAGGAACAGACAAGACCTCAAGTCAGACTGAATTAAGTAAAATACCATCTTCAGGTAATATTGCCTCCATACCTACCACTTCCCCAAAAATGGTGGGAAAAGGCTTAGATAATAAAGGAGGTTGCTGCAAGGAGGGTGTCAATCTCTTTTCACAGGTGACAAGTGAAAAGATGTGAGGAAAAGGTCTCAAGTTACACCAGGGGAGATTTCGATTGTATATTAGGAAGAATTTCTTCATGGAGAGGGTGGTCAAGCATTGGAACAGGCTGCCCACAGAAGTGGTGGAGGCATTTAAAAGACATGTGGGTACAGCACTAAGGTTTAGTGATGAGATTCTGTCGGTCAGGTTGATGGTTGAGCTTGATGATCTTGAAGGTCTTTTCCAACCTAAATAATTCCATGATTTCGGTGACTACTCCTTTTGTAACAGCTCACAGAGAAAGAACAATTATTTTGTGCTTGTGTTTATTTTCACAGTAACGGTCAAAGTGCTGCCTAGCAGCTCTATCTTCTGCAGTTTATAGAAAGAACTGCTTTTCCTCAACAATGACTTAAGAATACCAAATAAACAGGGGCCCTGGAGAAACGGACATTAACCATGATCAAAAACAGACTTTTTATGTTGGTGTGTAGAAAACACGAGGTTGACTAATGTGGATGAGAAAACTAAAGAACATGTGCCTGGAGTCCTTCATCACCATTGATTATTGTAACACAGCTTAAATGCTATCCAGACCCTATCGTAACTTTTCAGAAAAAAAACAATGCCCATTCACAAGAACTGCAGCAATTACTACAACTGAGATTCTTAAAATTATTACAACTGAGAGGTAGGATTCAACATATCTAGGGTGCACAGATCTTACATTTGACTATAAAGACAACAGAAACTGGTGGTTGGATGGTGCAATTCATCTCAAGAGGACATGTGAAGCCAGTCACAAACTCTGCGTGGTTTCTGTCTGTTAAATGCCTACGTAAGTTCACTTACACTGTTGCATTACATTCATTGCTTCACACAAGCACACTCATGGTATTTTCCAGCTGACAGCTTAAAAACCTGTACAACAACCCATCTCTGTGCAAAATACTACACCTATGTTTTTAAACGTGTTCTCGATGTATGCAGACAGGAAAGACAGAACTGTAATAACAAGCACCAACACAGCACCAAGGTAAGTAACATTACACAGAAGAACAATTCTTAAAATCCTGCTATCTGTGGTTAAAACATTACTACCAGTGTCCTCCATAGGAGCTACCTGGCATTACTAAAATTCAGAAATTTCTTGTCAGTTAGCTTATACTGTTGGAGTCAAAGGCAGCCTTGGATAACTTAGCTTTTACAGCTAAGCATTTATCATACAATAGGTTGTAGAGTTTACAACATCCTAAAGCAACTTCACATCAGAGTATCTGGATATCAAAAATTATTAATAAATTGCCAGGTTTTTTTTTTTGTTGTTTTTGTTTTTTCAAAGAAGGAAACAAAACTCATTAATGTTAATAACACTGAAGACCTAGTTGAATATTTGCCAGTGTATGTGATATTTCATGAATGCTCTACTTAATTACTCCAGGAAAAAGTGAGATAACATCAAGTTTTAATACATTTTTGTCAGTGCAGTGCTTACACTAGAAATTATAGTGTTAGTAATGGAATACATAAAATTACAAGATGGAATAGTGATTTGTTATCAGTCAACAGAACACTTGTAAATAACTGTGACCATGGTTACATAAAACATCAGCATCAGAACATGCTGCACCTGCTGAAGGTAAAACCCGTGATTTTCCAAGAGCAAAAAAAAAAAAAA
>VXAA01004296.1:420790-499887 GCA_013399115.1 Anseranas semipalmata
AAAAGCTCTTGGTTTGTTTGCTTGTTCATAGAGAGATGTAAAACAGCCCCCACCTCCCTGGCTATACATACCTTCTTGTAAGTGAGAGCTTGTCCTCTGTAATCAGATACCTGTCCTGTCCTGAGCAAAGAAAGAAGATTCACACTACAGATTAGTGTCAATATTACCAGCTTTCATGAGACTGCTGCCTTAACGCTGCCAAGTGAAAGTATCTGATCCACCTGAGCTGTGTGGAAGTATGGTGCAGAGTTTGATGTGCTTCTGAAGTTTTTCTCAGACTTTTCTGATTTGGGGGTTTCAGTTGCACTGACCTGTACTCCATTTGGGGACACAACTGACCTGACCACAGCAGGATTTTACAGCTGCTACTTCTGTGTACACTGTGTCAGACTGTTTTTTTCATAAGACATTTTGAAATAGCTGTTGTTTTGCGTAACAACAACAAAAAGGTAATTCACACTATCACTCTTCCATGAAAATCAGCATAGCTAGGTTTCAGCAAAGATATTTCTCTACAGAAAAGAGATCTCGGTGTATAGCCCATACTACTTCCCCCACTCTCTATAGTACTTTAAGAAAATGCAAAAATAAATGTAGGAAGGAATGTAAGAGATCTAGAAATCTGATGTATGAAAGTATACAAAGGAGAAAAGAAAAACAGCTGTTACCAGATGGCAGGTTAAAATTCAGAAGAAAGGGGAATGTAGAGAAAGGTAATGGAAAAGTATGTGGGGTCACCATCTTGGAGCTCTGGGGGAGCCCTGGGAAAGGATTCACCATCTTTATTTAAAAAACAGAACAATTTTTATATCTGTTTAGCTTGAAGTTATTGTAAATCCTACCACACCTTTGCAGTAGATCCAGGCAATCACAACTACAATTGTCTAATGGACCCTTCGTGTTCTGACTACCCAACCCATAAAACAGTCTTCTTGATGAGAAGTTCAAGCTGAACAGTGATAATTCACTCACTTACCCATAAGAAAGATTGCGTCCTCGCTATGTCTGAAACCCTGAGCCTGATTCCTTTCTGCTCTGTGCCAACATAAAGCCACGGACTTCAATGAATTCAGTTATTTCTATTGCAATAAAAGAGAAGAGTCAGACCGCCCAGTTTTGCCCTTTCCTTCCAGCCCATCCCTTGCCTGCCTACCTTTTTCGCTCTTTGTAATACTCCATTTTTTCAGTTTCAAAGCCTCTCCAGCTGTGGCTCACAGGGATCTGGCTGAGATGAGGTTCCCTCTCTTTCTAGGGCAAAATCCACTGGAAGTTATCTAAGCATTATGCTGCAGGCGAGTACTTGCTGCAGCTACATGGGAAAAGGAGTAGATATGTTGCCTGTTGAACACTGGTGGTGGGGGCAAGTTCAGGAGCCCCCATACGGGTAACAATGTTAGAATTGTGTGAAATGAGCAGCAATGAACAATTTCAAGCCCACCACTCCAATTAGATGAATCTACCAGATGGAGAATTACTTACAAAGCTAGCAAGACTGTCATATTTTCCTGATTCTTCAACATGTGCCTTCCAAGCATGTTTGAAAACAAAACAAAACAAAACAAAATCTTCAGAAAGCCAGGGAAAGCAGAATTACAACTGGGCTTTTCAGACATGAGACCAAAACAAACTACCCACATTCGTAGACTCAGTCTTTAAGGTAAATTTTTCAAGCCCCACATTAACTGTTGAATGAAAGGGATTTCTTTAGAGTTCTTTACAATATGTATCTTTCTAAAAGAAAAACAGGTGGAACAAAATGAAGAGATGCTATATGAAAACCATTTTTCAGTTTCACTAGAAAAATTGTTCAAGGTTCGTTATTCCCTGGTGTCCCTGTCTGATTAGGTAACTCACCACCAGTTATGATGGGGATAATTATGACCTTGCAAATATCTTCAAAACCATTATGTCTTGCTGTTTGGGAAATATTTTGTTCAGTTGACAAAAGCTTTTTTGAATTTTCTTACTTCTGGCATCATTTTTTTTTATTGTACTTCCCATAACAGCCCAATGGAATGGGCTTTTAACTCTACTGGTACACATTTATGATCACACTTCTGTTAGAGGTTTGCATATTCCAAGTGCAAACACTGATCATCCTCAGCTGACAGGTCATTTCAGCCCACGTTTAATCCTTGGAACATTTTGTTCTTGTGTGTTTAAGGACTCTGTGAACACTCAGTACATACAAACAGCTAGGCACACAGAACTAACTAAATAATTAATACTAACTAAGCACTTGTGAACAGTGATTTTACCTGATTGTTTTCAGAAAGTTGAGCAGTCAGGATATGTGGCATAGTTAATAACAAAAAGGGTTTGCTTCTTTTCCAGAAATGCTAAAACTGTTTAACTGGTTAAAAATGCTTAGAATATGCAATGTGCAACCATGCTGTTGGAATCATTGGTATTTTAAAAATGAAATGTTTATACACAGCTAATGAGGTTAAGCTAGAAACTGAAAAAGAAGTTCACTTAAGTTTCAGAATGTGGGCTGGCAGTTCAGTGAATAAGGCCAGGAAAAATCCTCTCCCATGAACAGTTCATTCCTCAGGTGCCTTTACTGAGATTTCTTGCAGATTCTCCCACATTATCTATGAGCAGACTCTCTCAAAGCAGGGCATGACCACGAGGCAGGGTTATCTGGAATGGATTCTCTTATGTCTCTAGAAAACCTAGCTTCTGGGGAAAAAATAAAAATAAAAACACTGGGGGAAAGGAGGATGCATGGTTTTGGCAAAGCAATGGTGCATTTGACATGAAAAAGAAATTTGGCTGAATAAAAGTTGAATAAGGACTTCAGATTATAGCCTGACGAACAGACTGCATTCCCAAACAGTACCTGACTGAACAGTTGGTTTAACTTGTTCTGTGTGATATAACGGTACCTAAGAGTAGGAAGTGATCTAAAAATATTAGTGTTCATATGTTAGCAATAGTGTTTTTGCAAAACATTAAAATATTGTCAGAAAGTAGAGGGTAAAGCACGCAGCATAACTGTAGCAGTTGCCAAATGTCTCTGTCCCGTGTTGTTAGAAACTTTGAAATGTGCCTGTTCCCAAATGCCTCCTGGACACCAATTTCCTGCCTCACTGTCTCACTTCTTCCCCCACCCCCAGTAGATCAGTTTTCCTTCTCAGCTCTGTGAATCACAAAACTGAATGCACTCTGAATCACCCCAACACTCATCCAAAAGGTAATTCCCCGAGCAACAATGTGCTTGATGTGGTGATCGCAAACATCTACGTGGCTGAGGCGCGAGGAGCTGCATGTTACCACCAGGCAGCTCTGGCCACTGAGGCCTGCTGAGCTCACTGGGGAGAAGCACTCCACCTTTTAGAAAGTTCAGCTGTTTTTCCCCCTCAATTTCTGCCCCCAAATGAATCCATTCACAAAAAAAAAAAAAAAAAAAAAAAAAAAAAAAAAGGTTATTTTTTAAGCTGTCTGGAATAATAGCATGTAAAGAAAAGACTGAAAGGGATACATGGACACGGACACACAAAGATCCCCAAAATCTCCTGAAATTTTAACTTTTAATGACCCCGTCTTGGTGTTCAAGATCCTGCACTTCATAGTCACGCTGGGAGACATTTTTGACATCTAGGTGCATCTCAACATAGGCATCAGTTTTTCTGATTTTGGTTTCACAAAGTGTGTTTAAAACAAAAAACAAACAAACAAAAAAACATTTCAACTTTCTCTCCAAGTAGAGGAGCAGGCCTCTCGGGGGGGTGGATGGCGTAGGAAAGCATACTCAGGGCACAGAGCGGATGGCACTCTGCTCCAGAAATTGCTGTCCCACTGACAGCCCATCTTCTTCCACCCTACAGGGCAGGAATTTCTCTCTGCTGCCCGTCTGCCTCATTCAGCCCCTGGAGGACATCCCATCAGCAGCTTGCTCTCTCCTCCCGCCCTCTGCTGCCAGAAGGACTGTTGAATTTTAGCTAGCCATCAAAACCGTGTGCAGCTTTGCCCCCTTCCCTCCGCCCCATTCAGTAATCGGTCGCAGTGATGAGGCAAAATGGACAAGCCCAGTTACGACACTGCTTTCAATGTGCGTCGCTTACCCACGATTCTTAAGTCAGGCAGGGAGACATCGCCTCCACCAGGACTCAGTTGTTGTTCCTCAGCAGCAGGTGATGGAAGTTCCTTACACCTTATTTTTTATGTTGAGAACCTTTCAGGTATGCCTGCTCTCCATTTCTGCAGGTATGAACATCACTGAGCTCATTTTTATCTCCTTCGCTTTCATGTCTTGTACACGGAGTTCTTTCTTCTCTTCCTTCTAAGTCACCCCCTTGACAGGTTTTGCATGTTTGAATCTCGAGGAGCTGGTGTCTTGTTTCATGTTAACAACTTTGTGACTATGCTTGAATTACAGCTGCAATGCTGAACAGAACCATGAAAGACTCCTCAGAAAGGGCTTAGATGAATCCTGCCTGGTGTTCCTCTGAACACCTTTGTCCTTCCTCTCCACACACCTACCACAGCTCTGGAGCGAGGCCTTGGTCTCCCGGGTGGCTGAGCGGGCTCTGGCCCCCAACACAGGTTGCACTCCCCTCCTGACCCCCCAAACTCAGCCTGCGGTGCCAAGCTCCACACCAGCACCCAGGGGCTCCCCATGCTCTCCCGTCCCCCACCTCCTAGCCAATGCCAAACTCCCTGTTTTCACTTCCCGGGGGATCTTTACAAGTAAATCCCCTTCCCGCTCCCCCATCCTCCTCCTCGCTGCCTCCATCTGCTCAGCCTGGGCCTCCCCCGTCCCCACTGCCCCCCTCCCTCCAGCCCCTTTGTGTTCCCCTCACATGCCGGCTTGCAGGCTCTTTTCATGCTGCCTCTGTGCCTGGATTCCTCATCTTAAACCCCATCTGGCAGGCATTCGCTCTCCCTCCCACCTTATATCCTTTCACAAAATTATCTTCAATGAGACTTAAACAGTGGCCTCTGCCACCTTCATAAATGCCTTTAAACATAGCTGTATTATTCTGGAAAGCTCAGCGGCTCCAGTCATCTGAATTAGTTTTTCCAATAATCAGGTTGGTCTTGCCTTCATTCACTCTCTCCCCTCTTCCCTCTCACCCCCCTTCCTATTCCCCTTCGCTCCTGTTTGTTCTCCATTGAACTTGGGCTGGAAGCTTTTCAGGGCACCTTTATCTCGATGGGAAAGTGCCATGCATATTGATGAACGAGAGGATGGAGCTGAATGGAACCAAAACGTCCCCCTAACTCCTGAGACTGCAGGAGATGCTACATCTGAGCTTTCTTAACAAACACCAGCCAGAAAGGATGAATTGAGAAATTATGATAATTAGGGATTTTGCATGCGTCAAGGAGTGATTTCCGAGGTAAAGTCTAATAACCCGTCTATGACAACAACTGGCATTTTGCCTTCCCAACTGAAGGCAACAGAATCCACTCAGGAACTTCTCGCTGTCTTTCAGCGCATAGGAGCAGCAGACCAGACCGGCAGCAAATGACCCTTTTCAAAACTCAGAATGATTGCATTTTGCATTCTCCCCACATTCACACCAGATCTGGCCTTCCTCTCCCACAAATATCAAGCATTGAATTTCACTTATAACTCAAGAACAACAAGCACTGTGCTGCTCAAGTTTTGCAGGAGGTAACCACATCTACCTGGCCCACCTCCTCCAATCTGTGCTGGAGATAATGTATATACAGCCAAAAATGGGCTGTGAATTTTTCCCTTCTAACTTAGAAAAATGATTTCGATGCATATATTGCTCAATTATTTGTATGATGGTAATATTCAGGAGGGCCTGTGGGGACCTAGGCACTGTGGAGCCCCTACTCTGGTGAGCGTCACCCAAATCCTCTGAGGACATTCCCAGTGGGGGCAGTTACACTACTGGAAAAAGCACCCTGGGCAAGAGGACAAGGCAGGTGCAGAGCCTGGAAACAAGAACAAGGGGCAAGGATGGCTCCTGACCTGCTGTGAAGGAGGAAAGAACCAAGAGTACTGGGACAGAGGCACCATTCACTCTCCTGCCTATTTCTTGAGCAGTCGCCGATGGCAATTTGAAATCAAGCAATTATTTCATAATGGGTTGCATCAACATAGTGGTCTACCATCAAACATAAAAAGCAGCATGTTTTTGCATGTTGGCAGTGCATTACTGAATTCATATCTTCATTAACAACAAAGGAAAGCAAAAAGATATGAAAACAACTCCCTTTGCAGGGTAGAACACCAGAAATAATGCTGTGGTACAAAACTAGAGAGGAATGGGTATCTCAGGAGGCTAATATTACTAACAGCATTTCACCTTGAGGCTGACCAGATTATTATTGCAGTTAGTAATGTCCTAAGACTTAATACAGCACTCCTCACCCCTTAAGAAAAGGGGTCTTGTTTCATTCACAGGGAATGAAACAGGAAGTTTCTGTTATCCACAGCTCAAACCTTTCTCTGTGCTCTGATAGCATTCTGGTTGCCCATAGGGCATTAATGGTTGCAATAAACTTCTATAAAAGGCAGGACAACCACACTTCAAAAACAGATTTCTAGAATGAAAAATTATTAGCAAGCCTTCTCAGTAGTTTCTGTGGAAGAAACTCAGGGCTGAATTGGCTTGCAGACTTAACTCCATTCATTTATAAGAGTCCTTCCAGACAGAGTGGAAGAAAACAGGATGACAACACTGCTTCTGTGCCTAAATCTCAGTCCAGGTCTGCCAGTCTCAAAACTAAGAGTGAGGAGCAGCTGGAGTTTCCACACGTGGGATGACTTCAACATCCTGATGGCATTCTTATGGGATAGCATTTCTATCACAAAGAGCAATCCCAACCTCCTATCTGAAAAGTAACTAGCTTCTGGGACACTAATTATCATCAACCATTACTCTGAGAAGAATCTCAAGACTCCTCCTTCCAATTTATTGACTTGAAGTTATTAACTGGTTGTCAAGAAGACCTGGATTTTTTTCATGGGGAATTTTTATGAGAGGGTGTAATTAATCTATGCACCTGACTGTGGGGAAGTGCTAACACGAATGAAAGCTATTTTTCAAGGACTTGCAAAGCCTCACGCACCTTTTCAACAGTACTAGAGAAATCTATAGTAATAGCCCAACAATTCATTCCTGAGCTTTTATCTCTGTTACACCAGTAGAACCCCAGGGACAGTCCTGGACTTTGACAGAGTGACGAGAGCAGACTGTGGTCAGCAGCTACTGTACATTTCTTTAAAATGTCACCAGAATTTTACTGCAATATTTTTCTTTCTCTTTCATTAAGAACAGCCTGAGTTGTAGGGCTATGAAGTAGCAGTTACATGAATCTAGCTTTACATGGTTTTTAGTCTGCATTTAGACTATGTATTTACCAGTTTGCTTGTCAAGGCTTTGAAGCAGGGACAGTCTACTGTTCTGCGTTCGAGCAGTATGACAAACTAGCACGACCGACCTCTGTTCTAGGTTAGTCCAAGGTAATTCTGGAAAAAAAATAGCAAGTGGTCAGTACAGGGGATACAGAGCACCTTAGAATCACCATTTTCAGTTGACCTTTCTTCACTGCACTTTAGGAGCAACCTCTGTCACTGGGATGCAAACAGTAGCACAGCAGTCTCCTTCCAGAGTCTACAATGCCATAGGCACAAGACCTTGGCACAAGCAATTTTTTGCCAGGGCAATACAGGGGTGGAGAAGGACTGAGCTGATCCCCCATCCATGTACACAGTGAGGGTGAATGCCAAGGAGCAGGAGAGATTAACGAAAACCTGGTTTAAAACACCTTATTACTTCATAGTAATAGTCCAAAATCCTGTAGCCATAACACAACTTTAAGATGTGGTGGGTTTAGCCACTGCTGTGAAAGACTAAGTTTTATTCTGGTGCTTTTTAATAAGAGGGAAGGAAATGCCTTGCATTGCTCAGCAATGATTCCTTTGGGCAATTAGGAACGACATCAACAGGCTAGAGGGAGGTTTGCCCAGAAAAATGAAGGGTGCGGGCCAGAAAGCAACAACAGCAGACCCTTGGAGGTTTGAAAGTAACATGAAGGATACCCAGAGGCAAGACCGGGAACATCTTAAATCAGAGAAAACAGCAGTAGCTGCATAAAGCCCATGCTGTTTTCTGTTTTCAGGTTTACAAAAGCTTCTGCAAATGAGTAAGCCATATGAAAACGTTAAAAGGTTACAGATAAGACACGGAGTAAACTCAGCTGTATCTGTGTCACAACCAGCAATATGCTGCATTCCTAACTAGAAGATCCTGGATACATTTTGGAAGGGACTCAAGCTGCCAGGCTCTGAGCCAACACAATCTGTGGGTGGGTGCTGGATGCTTGCCTTGAAATCCTCTTCTTGCCAGCTAACCTATGGAGTAACAATGGCATCAGTTTTGGAGGGAGATTTCATAGTGTTTAAAGCTTGAAGAACCCACAAGTTGATCTACTGTGACCTCCTGTTTAACACTGGCCATTAAATTTCACTATTGTCCTTTCTATTGAGAATAATGATTTTGGTTATAATAAAGCAATTCATTCTTCAGTCAACCAAGCTATCTGCATGCTGCAAGACCAGGGACGGGAAGGGAAGAAGGAGCTCAAATCCTTGCAACCACAGGTATGGTAAGACCACATATCCCTTGTAGGTGATCCTCATACCTCCCCCAAGAAGAAATCAGAACGCTTCCCAGGACTCAGGTGAGTGACCAGGAGAATCATTTTAACCCTGGCCGATCCAAATCTGATCAGCAGTTTTACATGAGGTATGAGACTATGAGACACTAGACAGGTATCGTAAAATGAGAATTCCTTCTACTCTCTACCCTATCTGGTCTCTCATCTACAGCTGTGGCCTGTCTTTGAGGAGTCAAAAGAAGGTGAAAAACACCCCCAGAACGCATCTTGCTAACTGTGCATCAGAGGGAAATATCCTGCCTAACCCCTGTGGGCAGCCAGATGAAGCCCTGGAGCATGAGACTTTATTTTAACACCAGGATGTCTTCCAGAAAGGAAATGGGGGAGGACAACAGGATGGAAAGATGAAGTATGAAAACACAGCACTGTCTCAATTCCAAGTAAATCTGCCACCTTCCAACTCCAGCATGCTACACGGGAGACTTACAGGATAGATACTTTCAAAGATCGCACTCAGAGGTGAAATCATATTATAAACTCCCAACCTCTTTTTCTAGCCCTATCCAACATCTCCTATCCAGCAGCAGCAGAAGGAACTTCTAACGAAGAACTTAAAACAAGGTAGATAAAGCCCACTGAGATTATAGTAGCATGAGAAATAAACATAACAGAAAACTGAAAAATAAGAGAGTGAACTAGGCTCATCAAGAGATAACAAAGCAAGCATTAATTTGAAAGCAAGGAAGAATAAGCCAGTTTATTCCATATGTGAGGAAATAAATATTAACAATGCTGACAACATTTTCAGGTGGACTAACGAGGGCAAGGAGCAGAAAACTGGTAGTGAACGAAGGGTAAGCGAGCATATTTTATGGATAGAGGGAGATGAAGCATTGTGTCAGCATGAGTTACCTAGAGATGAAAGATGAAAAACATGACTCATTCACTATTTGTAGAAGTATTTTCCAAGTATTTGGAAACAGACACCATAGTTCCAGCATTTAGCAAATAAAGATTCTAGAAGATAGGCTGACATTATCTTCCTAAAAGACTAACACCTACATTTTTTTAAAGCCCTTTGAGATATTTATGAGTAGCCAGGGGGTGCACTTGGAAATGTGAAATTTAATTAGTGAGTCACTACAGAATTATGAGGCGTAAATCGGGTCAAATTCATTTTTATGCAGTAGCTGTTGGTCTTGATTCAGGCTAGGAACCAAGAGATCCAACCTAACAGATATTCAGGGATATTTGCCTTTTAATCAGGTTCCATGTGGACCTGATTGCTGAATAATCCACTTCATTCATTCGCAGTAATTTTAAGAAATGAGCCTGATTCTGTAGTCAGCACGCTGAAAAGTCCATCGATTATTGCCATTGGGAAAGTTTTCTATCTTAAGAATGGGAGTGAGGAGGTGGAGACCTAAATGTGGAGGGTTTGTACCCTGCTCTGGAGCTGGAGAGCTGCAGGGCATTGACAGGGCTCTACACTCATCCGTCACTGACCACCTACATCAGCCAGAACTTCACGGTCCCTTGCACTGCACTCTCCAGGCAAGGCTCCACCAGCACTTTCCAAAGGTGGATATACACACAGGCACCAGGTGCTGGGCAAGGCTGGTGATTTATCTCAAGTTACTCAGCAAGTCTTTGGGTTTGTGCCGGGGAAGTTGTCGTGGTTTGGCCAAAGGAAATGATGAGCACAAACCATCAGCAGATTTCAAAGACACGCGCATGTCTATCAAGGTCATGCGCAGTGCTGTTGCTAGCATCACTCCTACTCTGCAGCAGCAGAATTTCTTCCCTGAATCCCTCCTGTGCTTCCAGCTCGTTTTAATGTGAAAAAATCGCGTGATCTTATTCTTATCTTCAGAAATACTCATCTCTGCTCCCATATTCCCTGTGCTCACCCATCTTTTCATCTCCGTCTGTCAGTCCCTGATCATTGTTGCAGGTGCTGCCTCCTGTTCTCCGTTCAGAGCAGAACAACATTAAAGAAGGCTAGCAGGTACTTGTTTGCAACACAGAGAGCATGCTTTATAAATCCAAGTCCTTAAAAGAGTAAAATGGAAGTAGTATCCAATCACTTTGTGCTGGGGCTGTCTGCCGTCAAAAATGAAGGTATATGAAATATCTAAACAAGGTAAGGGCTATTTCAGCTCTTTACATGTTTCCATTTGAAACTTTTCCACTAAGTACAGCAACTCAGAATGAAAAAACCGCTCAAAGAATTCAGTTACTGTTCAGTTTCTTCATTTAATGCAACTGATAGTGGTTGCTATATGCTTATGCATTCTTCTTTTTTCCCTTTGACCATAAACACAGACAGAAATGTTCCTCTCAGAATGTTTTATTGTTTTAAAGTAAGGGTAATGGTGCTCAAGCTGCAGCCTGAAAACAAATTAGTCAAGTTTTAAAATCATGTTAAACTTGGTGATCTAAAGGAAGTTGTCCAGAGCATAAGGCAGGAACTAAATATATGGGATATAAACTGAATGAAACTCTACACACACACATACACTCTTATTTTATATCAGTCTGAGAGTAATTGAAGCTGACTTTCCTATCAAAATGGCAATAAGTTTTTATACAAAAACTGGAGGACAATACGGTGTGCATCAAGAGGATACTTGCAGAAAGCACGCAAACAAAAAGCCTTCCTTGTGCATTTACCAACTTCTGCTATGTTCTGCCACCCAGCCCGGCCTCTAGGGTATTTTACATGGCAGAGTTTCTGCAGTTTTTCTTCCAGAGATGCTCTAGACAATTTGACTTGCTATGGATGGCTCGTTTTACTCTCTGGCTATGAGGCATCAGCACAGGACTCTTGTGTTTGGCTTAGCAAGATGAAATGGAACATTTTGTAAGTTTTAAAATCTACTTTCTGGCCCTTCCCTCATTCCTTGAAAAAATGAAGAGTTGAAAATAGTTTGCTTCAGACCAATTTTGTAAAGCAAGCTTCTAAATTAAACTCAACAACTAAATGCTAGGCCCAACTAAGCTGGCACTGTCTTTTCTTATGCCTTTGCAATCACTGCTCTCAAAAGAATGAGAAAGTTATAGGCAATAGTTGCAGAATAGAAGGTAGTTAAGCCCCCCCCCATCACTAAACCAACACCATTCAAAAACAGCTTCCACAAAGAATCCCTAAGGTATTTGCATGTGCAGTCATCGGAAGATACCAGAATTATCTCAAAGCTATTAAACAAATTAAAGCAAATCACTTGAGACCTCTGTGTTTATTAATAAAAAGCTGTGGTGAGACTCTTCTGTGTTTTCAATTCCTCTGAATATTTTTGTTGTAGTGAAATGGATTGAAAGATGAACGTTCTGGTTCAGCCTGTAGCAGACAAGCACATTCAAAGATGATGTCCCTGGTGGAACACATAAAAGGTTATCTACGTTCCCTGAACTCTCATAAGGGTGCACACACACTGTTCTGTTACAGCAGTGGGAGAAAACACGGCCCACCGTTTGACCCAGGGTAACTGATCACACACACTCACGGGTGAAACAGCAACAGAAGTTTAGGTAAAGGTAATATATTTTGAGTTTGTAAAGGCGCAAAGAGTTATCTTGTCTTCATTAGCACATAACAACTCAACAGTGAGCCAAAGCCCATAGCAATAGCTACCTCTACTCTGGCCACGCAGGCACGGGTGGTAGTGAGGACGGTCGTATGCTGCAGGCTTCCACGCTCTGTAGGAGCTCTGCAGCCCAGGCACGGTGCAGGCGGAGCAGCACAGACACGTGTCCTTGTTCTGATTGCCAGCTCTCAGCCTGGGAGAAGAAGAACATCTTCCAGCTTTATTCCCACATGTATTTATCTCGTTAGCACTTCCATTTCCCTTGCATCATCATTAGGTGATTTCACCAACTTCATTAGGTGGAGAGATCATATTGTTAAAAGTAGCAAGTTTTTAAGCTTTTCAGAAGCAATTCACATGAAAGTGGCTTAAGAGGCAGAGCACTAAGGAGAAGATAGTTTTGACACCTAAGGCCTCAACCTGGATCCAGTTAATGGCTCTGCGAGAGACTTCCTGTATGACTTAGTCCCTCTTTTGACACCTTTTACGACTTGGAAGATGAGACTTCTCAACCTGGTGAGGATGACGTCAGGACTAGCCTTCAGTGTTGGAGATACTCAGATTTTGTAATGATGGGGAGCCTCAGCGACTTCCTTAATGAGTGCCGACTGGCAGGAAATACACGCAACTATCTCCTTACAGGTATGATACTAAAAAAGCAAAACAAAACCCACAATCCCTTTGTGTCAGCTCTGAATCCTAGATGAGTGCTTTTGGATTCCTATACTTTATACAGAGTCTAAAGATGTTTCATTCAGTTTAGTGGTCATAAGAATATCATCATTAAAGATTGGCAGCAAGTATTTTATCAGGGAATTAAACAAATAAAATACCTCAGAAATCAGAGCTTGCCCATAACAATGGTAAAAAAAAAAAACATCCAGTCTGGACACTTCTGGACTTTGGGATCTATATTCTCCATTTCTATAATGGATCAAATTGCAAGTAGCCTATTTTCTACACAGGAGCAACTCTTAACCTCTAGCGTTACCCTGTCTTGCAGTACTTGGACTGTGGTCTTAACCCCACACTATGGCGTACCCATTAAACCACACAGACGACTACTCCACATCTCCCCTGCTGAGAGGAGCGTGGTGGCTGCAGGGCCACATGCCCCAGTGCTCGCCCCTTCCCTGCTCCTGCGTTCAGGAGGGATGCAGCTGGCAGAGCGCGACCTCCCGGCCGCCCCAAGGCCCTGGTCCCCTCCGTCCCTCACCCCAAGACACCGTGTGCCAGGAGCTGGTGTGCACTCTTCTCACCCCAGCTAGCTCTTCTGCTCTGGCAGCTTCCTTTCACAGGCAGCTCTTTTCATTTGCTTACTGCCTGGTTCGGCAGAATAGCTGGTCTGGGGAGACGGGTTGGTTTTGTTTCTTGAGACAAGTAAGTTGTGCTGGTAATGCACCGCCACTTTTCCCAAACAGCTCAATAAAAGTGAGAGTTTCTATACAGAGTGACTCACTACCTCACAGGGCCATTCTGCAGAGAAAAAAAGATGACAACACTGAACTTTGAAAGAGTTTTCAGTCCCAGGCTTCCAGTTAAAAAAAAAAAAAAAAAGAAGAAAGTTAAATAGTGGTTAGTCCAACACATCTATTTAACTCCTAGGGATTGAATGTGCAGAAACATTTTTAAGTGTGTTCTAAACTTTTGTTGAGGGTTTGGAAAAGCAGGTGCATTAAAAACCTTAGTCATCTTCTCCAGCCTAACAAAAACTCCAAAGCAAAACCCCAAACACAGCAAACAAAACTGAGCAGAAAGGGGTTTGTGATGGCGTTCACCACACCAAGCCTGGCAGCCCCGGACTGGTTTGCCTTGCCCACTTCACTCCCCAGCAGGGCAGTTCAAGGCGAATGCTTTCTGAAACAAAGAACTTGACTACCAGTCAAAATCGTTTCTATAAATAAGAATGAAGAAAATAAGGAACAAGAATGAAGAAAGTAACAAGAACAAAGAAAATAAGTCTCATCTGTTGCTAGACCAGAGCTTTTCTGCTACCTCTGAACACTTGGTCCCCACGCTGCCGCCTGGCACTGGCTCTCGAGAGGGCTCTCGGGAGGCGCGGTGCCACGCCGCCTGCCTGGGAGGGAGCGAGCACGGCAGCTCTGCTGGCGTAGTACGTGCCACTGGGACTCCTGGCCAGCAAGGAGGAATGCCGGATCGCTAGTGCTGTGTATCCTAAGCACAGATATTCATGGATGTCCTAGGAGGCAGGGAGGGGAACGCTGCCCTCACTCGAAGACAGGGGAAGCAAACAAATCCCCTGAACGCATTTTTATGTGCGTTCCCTACCTACTGCTTCCCACCAGCCATCAGGATGCCCAGCTGCCTCTAGATGACGACGTGCATCACTGGTGGCTTACGTTTATAAACGAGCATCTTTGTGTCGCTCCCGATATTTGGGTGGGAGCTTCCTATACACGATCGCAGGCATCAATAGACGCCAGCCTTTCAGCAAAGCCCCCAGCACTAGAAATCACATCCAACACCTAATCCAGGTTGGGCTGGCCAGACACGGCATCAGTTGGTGCACAGCATCAGCGCCATCACTATGGGAACGGGCTGCGTGGAAGAGTCTGAAAACTCTCTCGCTTTCAGTTCAGTGCAGATCACATTAAACTCTCTCGCTGCTGTTGCTTTTAATCTGCCAGAAGAACTCTCACCGCAGCTGCTCCAAACAGCACCGAGTCTGCACCTCCGGAAGGAAAGTTCATTTCTTTAAAACAGGACACAAAACTTCAGTACCAAGGAGCTATGTCACCAGTGAAATTTGAAGAGTGTGATGAACCTGAGCTTCCTTTAGTGCTTGCCCATCACCGTTATCTACTTCATACTTATTTACTACCTAGGATGAGCACTACCAGGAGCTATAGTTTATAACCCTGTTGATGAGTTAGACTGCCATAGGGGCAGCACGCTAATCAATTTCGCACCCTCATAAAACAGAATAGTTTCCCAGCAAAATTGTTAAGAACAAACCCGACAACGAGCCTGGCTCACAAAATGTTAATCCGCTTGCATATTGAGTTACTTTCCCAATATCATTTAAAATTCAGACTAAAACCTCACAAACAATTCTGTGAGAAAGGAATCTACTATTCATGAAGGCAGTTAAATGTGCAATTACTTTTTTCCACTGACGGAAGAAAATAAAAATCAGCCTTGGAATCACCAGCCTGTCACATGGGGTAGCAGCGCTCGCTGACAGAGGCTGCAGTGGTGTCATACCAGCGGGACAGAGGCAGACTCAAGCCTCCCTAATTCCGTAGAAAGCAAGCAGATTGCAACCTGCGAGAGAGATTCCTGAACCATTAAACTACCGTTCAAATAGGAAAAACACCCACGGCAACAGTAAACAGGAGTTTACAATTGAAAAGGCCAATTGCTCACTGTGCAGAAAGTGTTTTTTCGTAAGAAAATACACAAAAATGCAATGCCAGGGATCTGCAGCTGCATGCAGTTCTGCGAGCACCTCACACACAGACACGGTCCTCAGTCCTTCCTCCACAGACAGAACCGAAATATTTCGGTTAGTCATAGACTTTTGCTACGGCTTCAGAGTTTATAGGTTGTATCTTGATCTGAAAATATGCTTCAGTCTCCTTGGTAGGAAGCTGAATGAGACAAGCACAGAAGTCTTTTGGCCCTCGTCATCCACAAAGCACCTGTATGTGGTAGGATGATACTGTGTTTTAGCCACAGGGGAGCAAGATATGCACGTTTTACAAGGAACTGGATTAATACCCCACAAAGCAGCCAGGGTCATGTTCACCCTGTAGGCCCACAGGGACCCCTGAAGCCCACGGGGACTATGCTCGTGTCGAAAGGTGGGCTTTTGCCTCAGATCCATGCTGAATGAGGACCTGCGGCCGTAACACTGTAATGAGCTTTTACATATCCATTTTCCATGCATCATACCACTGCCAAAACACATGTGCCTTTCACACATGGATTCAGTGCACATATTTTATATTAAGATGTGGCCAGGCTGCTGGATATAGCAAATCCTTTTGTTCTCTTCTACTCATATTTTTTCATATGACACCTTCCCATTTGGTCTCTAGATGCTGAACTTCCTTTGGAAACCTACACTTTGCTGCTCCTCAGCCTCACACCCCGCTGCTCTCTCTCCCCCCAGTAAAAATTAAAAGAAAAAGCACAGTGCGTCTTCCATCCTGCTCCAGGAAGGACCTCACAGAAAGACAGAAACCTCACAGCTCCTGACAGAGCAGACTTTCTACAACAAGGGCTTCAAAGGAAAGTTGTACTTACAAGCAATTTTTTGTCATAATTCAAATATATTATACATATTTCTCGGTCCAATTATCTTCTAATAAGGGAAGATACATGGTAATCTGCATTTTTGTTAGTAACTCTGCTTTATCCCCACTCCCTAGCTTGACCTGGAGCAGATCCTGCACCATCCTCAGCAGGAGACAGGGTGGGAAGGGAGGGAACTGACTGTGCTGCTTAGGATTGCATCACATCACGGTCTCACTCCAAGGGCCCGTGCTAACTACGGAGACAAAGCTCTCCTCCCACCTCTGCTCCTGCTAGTGGGAAATCTTTGCCTGATTGCACCCTCTCTGCTGGTCTGCCTTTCAATAAAACAAGAAATTATTGTGCACTGTGAAACAACAGTCACCGGGTCTTCAGTATTGCCAGCGCGACCACCTAACAAAAGCACACTTCCAAATCCTCCACCTACAAGAGGGTATTTTACTACGAACACAAGCATCACACACCACAGACCATGAACCCTAGCCTCAATTCTGCTCGACAGCAGCATCACTCCAATTACCCATCGCTCCTGCACAGCAGTCCTTTCTGCTACAACTAATACTGTCGCTGATACCCGCCACCACCCGTGCTTTGTGTGGGGAAGGAGAAGGAGCTGGGGAAGAGAGTGCAGAAGGACAAGCTTACTCTCTGCTAATTAAGTGCACAGGCTTTGCAGTAACGGTAAGGGCTGGCCACGTGGGTGGAAGGTATGCACTGCCTTCATTTTCCAGATTCTTCCTTTTCTTTGGTCCTGTGTCAGCAACGCTGCATGTACACCAGCTTTTGATTTTTATGCTTTCGTGGCTTAGGGCCATTAGGGTTGCTATATACACACAAACATACAACATAGCTGTTTCAAAACAAAGATTTTTGTGCATTAATACTGCAGAGGGTTTGCCATCAGAAAGTGTTACCGCAGACAAGAACACCAGTTTTAGCAACAAACTGATACAAAGAAGTGTTATTTAAAAAACAAACAGAGAGAAAAGAATGGGAACACGAGGAGAAAGGCAATGCCGAATTCTTTTGCAGATATTTATTAAACAAAAGGACAGAACGGATGCACTTGTCCAAATTATTTTCTGATGTAACCTCACAGGCTTCAGAGGAGGATTGAGAATGAAAGTATCTGCTCTGGAAATGCATTCTTTCTTCACCATGCCCACATAGGTGGGCAAATTACCTTTACAACTAAAAATTTCAAATAAAAAAGACTGAAATTATTGGATTCAGCTAACTCCAGATCAATCAGCTTGTCTATATTAATCTCATTTTCTTATAAATGAGTCATTAGAAACAGGAAGGTTCATTTTGTCAAGTCCAAAAAATTCAGACATGTTTCTAAAAATCATAAAGCTTAATTTAAATAACTCGGACTTCAGCCTGCAAAACTGGGATGATCTTGCAGATGAGTTAACTTTCCTGGGGTGTCACTTCTCGGGGTAGACAGAAATGGCCAGCACCACATGGAGAAAAACACAGAGTGAACACAGCCTCATATGCTCCAGAGATGGTTATCTCATCTCACTTGCCTTCAGGAGAAAAGGGACACCGGGGCACGCTGGGTTCTGCACATTCTTCTTTCATCCAGGTTCGGTCATGTTTCCCTAGTCCTGAGAAACCCGACTGGGGCTTACTGAGGAGTATCCAGAGGAACAAAGAGGCATTTTAAGGACTGTCACTACAAATTTGTATTTGTTCCAAGAGGGCTCTCTTATGAAGGAAGAGCGTAGCAAACTTAACAACTCGGGCTACATAGTCTGCAATTTGGATCTCTCTTTATTTCGTTTCCACATTGCATGTGACAATGAAAGGTTGTGACATTCTAAGTGGTTCCAGACTCCATCAGGCTGTCCACAATGAATTAAAAATCAATAAAATCCAGATGTTTTCTCAAGTAAACACTTCCTTTCTCAGCAAAGTGAACCAAATGCAAAGGATACTGCTGAATTTTTTTTCTAGCATTTTATTTTATATAAAGGTATCTCCTACTTCACTGGCACTTCAGTGTTCTCCTTCCAACACAGTAAAGCCTGTGGCACTCTTTTCCTATATTTCTGGTGATGAAAGCCGAATTCTTGAGGAAAGTATCTCACTTATATGAATGACTTTAATTTGCTTGTAGATATTTAACAAAGTCTACATCTAAAATAACACCGACAAGTTAAATTGGCCCCTGGAACAGTTTGCAATGAGGTAGAGGAAAATGAAAAGATTACTTCTTCAAAAAAGTCAGCTTCTAAAGCACAGAATTAGTGTCCCAAACAAGGAACATGAAATTGCTTACCAGAACAGAAAAGCATACCTACTTTTTATTAGCCAGTCTGAGAGGTACAAAAGCAAAAACTGAAGAAAGCCACAAAAGCTACAAGTAAATTCAGCGTGAAACCATTTGCTTTAATCTTTCAAAACACATTTTAATAACACAGGTAAGGACTTTTAAATAAAGTATAAATATTAACCCTACGTGGAACTGTGTTTTTGAAAAACACTTCAAACATGAGAGCCCAATTGCAATGCATTGCAATTTCCTTAGTAAGAATAAATCAAAACCAAAACCGAGACCTCCAAGGTCAGGCCTGCAGATGACAATGGGTTATCAAACTCGGGCATACCTGAAGAAGAACCTAAATAACTCAGAGTTGCAGCCTGCAATACCTAGAACTATTCAAAGAAAGGGATCCCCATAGAGGCTAGTTCTAACCCCTTTTTTCTCTGTCACGAGGGCAGTTCCATTTTCGCTGCCCGTTCGGAGCTCCAGGGCTACAAGGAAAAAAAAAAAAGATGCTGACTATTTGCACAGCCAGTCTCTTTCCATTAAAGCCCAGTAGCACAGCAGACAGACACATCTAGCATTTAGCAGCAACAGCAGGTATCTGTCTCTCAGAAAAGTGGCTTCATTCCTCTTTGCCATAGGTATGGCCTTCTATAGATTCCCCCTCCAGCCCCCACTGAGCTTCAGCAGTGGCTTGGTGGAAGGCAAAAGCATTAGAGTAAACTCATTCTAAAATGCAGTTCTTGTTGTAAGTCTGTAGAAGGAATTGTTTGATCCAGGAGCAGCTCTGAGAGATTAAACAATTCTATACCTACTCATCCTCCAATATCAGAATGTATTTTCAAGCTTAAAGGATTGCCAGGAAGTTTTTTGCTTTTTGATTTAGGATCTTCAGCTAATATGTATCAATCTGCCTAAGGGGAAAACAAAACCCAGCAACAACAAATCTTATCCCTGATCTTGTCATCTGGAAAGCCAATGGGAGATTTCAGTAATAAGGGATCAAAAGGATCCAACTGTATTTAATATACAACATGCACTCTGACGACAGCCAGGGTGATTCTGAAAGCCAAGTAGAGCTTTCCTTTTCACAGAATGTTTGAAGAAAAAAAAAATAAAGAGATAGTGGAAAACATGAAAAACAGCAGTAACAAACAAGTAGAATGAGGTAATCCTTGGTGAAAACTGAAATTGTGACTGTAGTCATGCTTTATGACATTAGAAGAGCTGAAAATATTTTTGCCTGCTAAAACCTGACATCATAGTCCCAAGATTTTTCTGAAGCAGTCGCCCTCGCTACCATTAACAGCTGATGGCCTTCTTACACCCATCCGACTTCCTGCAGCTTTGGGCAGTACTGAGACAGATCCTCTCCTCCCTTCCCTCGCTGCGAAGCCCCATTAACAGCACTTGAACCAGTGGCAGCATTCTGGATGCGCACCACTTGCCGAAGAAACAGGTACCGGTCCCACCGCAATTTTAGAACGGGGAGATTTTCAATTTACTTCATTTTAGCTGTTAGACACTCTCAGTTTTGAGAAAAGGGGCTTTAAGTCTTGCAAACTGTTGAAAACATAGCCTTTTCACTTATCACCCATTCTGATAAAGTGATTTGGAACGCCTTAAAAAAAATCCTTAAGAGGAAAAAGGCGGTGAAATATTCTTTACAGACGGCTTAGATAGAAAGAATATAAAATTCTTCTGACCAGGCCACATCACAAAGCTTTACTTGATAAAAGCAACATGTTGATTTATTCCATTCCTTTCCCCTGCTGCCCAAGCTGTGAAATACAGGCAGATGATGCAATCCCTCTGAGAGAGAAGGAAAAAAAAAAAAGCAAAAAAAAAAAAAAAAAAAAGAGACGCAAGAGACTATTTCTCAGCGTAGCATATTGCTGGCATGTCCAAAGTTACGTAAGCCGTTCCTGAAGGGACTGCAGGAGTGCCCGAGTTCACTGCACTGCAGGCAAAGCTGAAGGCAGGGCGCTGCAGCCCCCGACGGCTCCGGAGGGCTCAGAGCCCACCGCAGGAAGGCTCCCGAGACTAGAGCCCGAGTAGAAAAAGCACCAGAAACAGGCAGACAATCTTGAAAACCAAACAAAGCTGTCATCAACATTTGTGTTTATTAAAAACAGAATCAAAACCAACACTGGTGATTTTTCCTAACTAAAGATTAGCAGAAAGTCTTTTGTTCTGGTGTCTGAACTCATCAAACGCGCTTACCCTTTAAAAACAAAACAAAACAAAAGCAGAGGCAGGAATTATAGTCCCTTTTAAAACCATGTGTGATCCTTACCAATTTCTGCATCAGATGTTTTCAAGACTAAATCACTACAATTTACTTGAATTCAAGGTATTTTTTTCTACTTATAAATGAGATATTAATTATACAGTGTTAATTTACACATGAAATAACACAATATTAGAGTAAAGTTAAAGCCTTAGATGATTTCACAACACGACGGGTTCATTTTTTCAGTATAAGAAATGATTTTAATATAATTTATGTATCTGTTATCTACATACGGGCCAGATCAAATTCCTCATGAAGTCTGGAAAGGCTTGCTTTATTTCAGTGTGGCTTTGAACTAAACAATATCTAGGGTATTGCTAAATCCCCCCACTTCTCCCATTCTCATTTTACTGCACCTTTGAATCTCAAGATATTTAGCCTTTTGGGCAAAACCATTAGCTTCTGGCTTGGAAGAAACACCTTAGGACAATCGGTTTTCATTTATGTAAATTAAGACAAAGGGTACATTAGCTTTACTTAAAATGTACAACAGCTGAATCCTTCAGAGACCAGAAGACATACTGAAAAAGAGCAATCAACCTCCATTTTTTAACAAATCTCATGATGTTCTCTATAGCATGAGAATAACTACGATCCAGATCACCCAGTTATTTCCAATTTCAAGATAAGTACATCCATTTTAAAACTATAGTGTCTTCCTAGACTTCATCTTGCCTGTCACAGCCACTTAGTCGAGGGCAATTATACACAAGGGCAGTGCATAGAAAAGAAAGATGAAAAAGAATGTGGCTATAACAGCACATACACAGAAGAACAATAATATCTGGGATATAAATTATGCCTTGTCTCAAAGAAATCCCGAGGTTTGTATACTCGGGAATCATCCCACTCGGTGGGGATCTGATATGCATCGAACAATGGCTAGACGCACAACAGAACGGCCAGCAGCAGGAAGCGAAGAAGACCTTGGTCAGCTGAAATAGCAAAGGAAAACAAGGTAGAGGGAGTGCAATGCTCAGTGACATTCTTGTCTGTGGAGCTTCATGCCAAAAGATCATGACAAAGCACATAGGTATGTCCTAGGCTGTCTGAAAATACAGTACAATGCCAGCTGTGGACAAACACTTCTCTTAGCAGGCATCTTCCAACACAGGAGTCAGCCCAGATCTCTCAAAGGTCAAACCAGCGGAGGAGGTGACTCAGGCGGGCAATGGTGCGGATGTTCAATTGTTCAGTAACCACCGCCCGCTTCATCCTATCCCAAGCTTTCCCATTGCAACTGCTTCTTTGAAATGTTTATAAAATGTGGCAAGAAGCTTGCAGGGATGAAACACCACCTGAAGTCATCAGATCTAACTTTGCCGAACATATAAACGTGTGGGGCTTCAGATCTGCTCTCTGCACAGAGCTAACGTCCAGCATCCATGCACTCTGACTGGTAGGTATGCCAGCCCAAATAAACCCAGCTTGAGGAACACTGTGTTGTACCATTGCGAGTGGAATCAAATCAACAAACAAAATAAATAATAGTTCCGTGAGAGAAAGCATGATTGTGGCTGGAGGGTGGGATTGCAAATGCTCTCCCCGTACTTGATTTGGGCACTATTCTGCATTGATGATGCCCTTCAGACATTTCCAAACCTTTTTGGAAACAGTGCAACCAGAACAGCCAGCCGGAACCGAACAGTGGGATCTGAAAGCCTACAGCTACACTTCTGAAATGCTCCTCAGATCTGGAAAGACCAGCCCTGCCGAATCCATCTCCAGACACCAGATAAACACTGTAAATCCCTCGCCACCACCCCGTCATAGCAGCATCAATCATATCATCACCGAAGCAATTCCAAAAATCTTCAGCACTGAAATTGCAGACGGAACCTTATCCGACCCTGGCCTGACCTCTGTCACACAGTGCAGGGAATGAAATGGCTGTTGGTTTGTGTCTGACTTGCAAGAGAGGAGGAGGATTTCTGCTCCTCTGCAAAACCACAGAGCAGAGGGTACCGCATGCTCAGCCCCGGCCCTCCGGCAGCCAGGACACTGGTGACAGCAGCGCTTCCCAGGGAAAGGACCTCTGAAGCTGAGATGGTGGCTGTACCCTTGCTTACCCTCTTGCGGGAGGATAACCAAACCCCTCTCCATTTAAGCTGAGTGGATCACAAAAAAATTCCGAGAGTGAGCAAATGTCTCTCGGATGGGCCATATCTCGTCACTCAAAATGAACACGGTTACAAGCCTAAGTATTTCAGGCCAGAAGTTATTTAAATTCATTGCTCAAAGCAAAAAAAACTCATGACATTTCCCACCTTAGGTACAGACCTTTTCTACTTCTCCATCAAATGAAGACCAGTTCTGAGCGCCGGCTGCAGCACAGATGCCAGAGGGTAACCCCAGGTCAGAATATGCTGCAGTCTCAGGGCCAAAGCCGGGATCTTTACTCTCTACATCTTATCAGCTGATGTCCACTGCTGTCCTTGGTGAGCTACAAGTGTTCAGTATGACTGGATTTCTGGCTCTTGGCTTGTTTAAAGACCTTTAAGTGAGTTTATCAGCAACTGTGTATGACATGATTTATGCACAGATCAAAACAGCAGAACAGACATTGAAGCTTTCTCCGAGGATCTCTCCTCTCTCCCCTTTCAGGTCCAGCAGATCCACAAAGAAAGCTACCACTCCTTGCACTGCTGCCACCAAGGTGCCACTGACGAGCAAACAGAAACTTGACCCCAAATGTCCCGCCTCTCCTCATCCTATTCCATCTCTCTAGAGCAGAAGATGCAGGATACTTCTCATCTGCTACAGGACACACAGGCTGAGGCCCATAATGAATGTTTAAAAAAATAAAGATAAAAAAGGAATAAGAAAAAATAGGAAATGAAAATCCAAGTAGCCAAAGCAAAAGAATTGCTTGATATTGTATACCAAGGCATAGGAGAGAGACCTTAAGAACTTAAATCCAGAAACATTTCTGCTGTCCCTCTTCAGAGCCTCTGTTCTCAAAGGGATGAGCGCTGCAGAGTATCAAGTCCAAAAAGAAAGCCTCAGGGGCCTGCAGAACATGGGTCCAAGCATTTCTCCCTGATTCACAGACTCCCAAACCTCAACATTAAGCTGGAGTCTTATTTAAATCAACAAACGAACAGATATCCAACACCTTTCTCATGCAACAACGGCCCCAGAAATATATAGGGATCGGTGGCAGCGACCACCATGGCCGTGAGCCCTGGTCTCTTCATCCCTCAGCGTCTGGGAGGCCCTTGGCTAGATGGAGTTAAGGACGGACAGAGCCCTGTTACTGCACTACTCTCCTTGCTCGTGAATTCCACACCAACATGTCTCCACAGCTGAGAAAAACAGCTCAATGCCAAGGATTTATGTAACAGGTGTAAACAGCAAAGGAAATACTCTGGCAAACCTACCTACTCAGCCCAGAACCCATCACCAAGACAATAAAAACAAAGAAACGAAATAGGAAAAAAAAATCCACTAATTCTACAAACACACTGACTGCAATGTTAAACAAACACGCCAAATTGCTTCGTGAATTGCCAAGTGCTGTACTACTAGGTTTCCTCCTGCACAGCGTCAGTATTGTGACCGCAGGTCTGGTTAGGATCACTGCCACGAAAAATAAAACTTGAGAGATAGGCCACACGGCTTCTTTGAACAATAAATTATCTTCGGCCTGGTTTGAACAGCAGTGAAGTGTATACAGGATTCAACAGGGAAATTTCAGCCTCTCGGAAGGCAACGACAAAAATCTCATTTGTGTCAGCACAATCAGGTTTTTACTCCAACCTTCCATTATGCTCGTTACAACCATAAAAATACCAATCTTAGATAAAGCAAGCGAAATGGCAACAAATGCACCGACAATACAGCAAACACCCTCTGCTTGGGAAAACTGTCCCTTAGAAACTGTAATATTTGTAAGGTCAAACCATGTCGTACTCTGTTCCCAACACTGATTTCGGACAAGCCACTTCAGATTTCTATGTTTCAGTGATCCCAGCTGTAACAGGGGGACAAAACAACCCCCTGCACTTTTTTTAAAAGCCCATCCAAACCACGTAGAGAGGAAAAGTTATATCCAGAGCTGCACTCTGATATCGTTAAGTGTTGACAGTGAGTTTAATATGACCAGCAAAACTTTTCCACTTCCACAGAATTCTTTTCCTTTCCTTTTGTTTTACAGCCTGCTGAAACGGTGATAGTCCACATCTGGATAGTGTCTGGTCCAAGACAGACACCAAACAGAAGAGCCCATGTTTGGGATTAGAGGCAAGCATTCGTCGTCACAGGGCAGAAGAGCCATTTAATGCTTTTCTGCACAACAGTGTGGGGTGGGAAGTGGGCTGTAATGTTGGTGACATTTTATGCTGCTTTCTGACCACCAAACAGTTTGAATTTAGTTTCTTCATCCTTCTTTTCTCTGAACAGAGACTGTACCTAACAAAAGCAATGAAACAGACCATAAAGATTAAGTTAAAGTGTTTCCAACAACTACCATATAACATTTATAAAGGGAGAACATGAATGAATTCTGCAGCGATACCCTTACCATACATAACAGCCCAAAAGACAAAACACCAAACCCTTGGTGTTACTACCCAGACAGAGTAGGAAAACCAATAATATCGACAGAGGACACCAGCAAACAATGGAAATAACCACCATATAGGCATACCATCATAGAAAGACAGCCAGCAAGGAACTGATGAATACAGTAACAGAAAAATAAGCAGAGATCAGTAGAGGGTACAAATGAGGATGGAAACTACACTACTATCCATTAAAAACAGTGAGAAAAGCAGCATAACGTGATATTTCTGAAATTTCCCTATCTCCTACATTATCAACACATTCTCTTTAAGCATGGTTATGATCAGTTTACTTATTGCCACGATTGATGAGTAATTACTTAATGCTGTAATGAACTGTATTAAATCTCTTTGAAATGTGATGAGTCTAACAGCATTCCAGCATGGAGAAAAAAGCATTTAAAAAAAAAAAAAACAACCCCCAAACCCAAAAACATAATCAGATTCATTTCTGGAAGAAGGTATCAGAAACAAAGGCAGCCTCATCCTTAAACATGGGCACACATCACCCCTTGAACATGTGAAGGAAAAAGACCTTTTAGTGGCTATTCCCATGAGAGGAACATGTATGAGGAAAAAAAAAAAAAGAAAACAGAGGAAAAAAAACAAAACAAAACAAGCCTAAGCAAACCACCACAGAGGCAGACAAGCGGAGGGAACACAGCATGACTAAGCACTGGGCTCACGGACCCCACCCCCTCAGAGAACATTTGATTTACAAGTAAATAGCATCTCTTTGGGGTTTTGACCCATTCCCTCAATTTCCCTGCCCCCCCCCCCCCCAAACACACCTACCCACCAGTGCAGCAATATAGGGTTTTGCATATTCTTTGCTGACATGTGGGGCAGTGTCAGACATACACGACTCATCATCATTTACGTACCCTCATTAGTACAGCCTGCCTTGCCTGGAAATTTTGTTCAGCTGTTTGAGTCCAGGAAGGCAAATGATATTATTTGGCAACTGCAAAAAAGATGCTCAGCGATGTCAGAAATGAAAATGACAATAACTTTAAAATGCTTCATAGCCATTACTTTAGTGATTTGTTAATGTCAGGGGGGCAACCTTGGACATCTGAAATGTAGGGCTCACATTAAAAAACCAAAGCAGCTATATAACTCCTAATGTACTTAGAAAAGGAACTCATCATTCTAACATGTCTTCTAAAACCATTTTCCTCCAGGATGTGATTACAAGCACTTGAGGAACAAACATGTGGCCATAAGACAGAACACCTCTGAAACCTGCCTACTGCTTTACAATGAACTGCATCACGCTGTATTCACAATTCTCCACGTACCTGCTGACTGCAATGCTGTTAACGTCACCTTGCTCACAAAGAACTTAACAGACAATAAAATGAATTGTAAGAACAGAAAATCCCATGATAAAGGAAGTGCATTAGTAAGAATATTCAATATTCTGCCCATGTGGATGAGAACTGGGTCAGAGTTTCTCCCAGATATACCTGCCAAAGCTATGTAACAAATACACAGTTATAAAATGAATTAAGCAATCAAAAGAGACAAGATCTAAACTCTGTTATTCTTGTTTCATTCTATAATAGAGAAAAGAATCAAGGAAGAGATTGATACTACTGAATAAGAGCCACGTCATTTTCTCCCACATTATTCTTCATCATGACATACTGTGAACAGAGATTAAATAGAAGCCCAGATGAGTTCAAATGATATAGCTATCAAACCTAGGTGTTTCAAATAGGTCCTTCACAATGGTATCTGGACTATTAAAAAGAAGTAACACAAAGACTGTAAAATAAGAGAGAGAGTCAAAGAGAAGAAGGTACTCAGAATAGCTTAACAGGATAACCACAGGGAAATGGGGATAGGAAGGAAGAGGCAACACTAACATTGTGTTTAATTTTGTCTCCTCCCAGCCAGCAAAGCACATAGGGTCTGATTCATCTCTCCTTTCTATTAGCGTAAATTATAATGGACCCCATGGAAGACCATGAAACTACACCAGTATAAGTGGAAGAGAATTTATAGGCTCTTAGGTCTCTCCAGATTGTCCAAATTACGCTCATGCTGAAATGAAAGGGGCTTCTCTCCACAGGGGCATGCAGGGTGAAAACTTGGCTTTACTGACTCCCTGTTTGAGCCCTGATCCAGGAGGTCTTTGCACAGTGAATCGGGGGAAAGAGGGGCTACCCCTCTGTTAGTGCCTCCTCTGAGAGCAAACATGCCGTACAAGTGCAAGCCTCATCAGACGTCTGAGAACCCACCGAGCTGCAGACCGCACCTGACCTTCCCAAAGACACAAATCCATGGGGAACCACTCTCTATTACTTCAAGGTCTGCTGCCTGTGGGTCTGTTTGTCCTTTAAATGGGATGGTGGAGGAGCCCATTCAGAGCCACCGTTCTCGTTGCAGTCACTCTTCATTATTGCTGCCAGTCACAGTCAGTAAAATAAGGGGATCCCTCTGAGACACTGGATGCCAGCAGAAAATTATCAACAGCCTGGTGTTTAATAGCAGCTCTGCTCGTAACTACTACATATGTTTTTTTTCTCTGTGAAATGTGATTTCTTTAGGATAGTGATTATAAAGCATTGTGTTTTCTAAAGAACCACCACAGTAATAAAAATAATAATACAATCAAATGGTAATGCTAATAGTGCCTTCCATTCACAGATCTGAAGTTTAATGACTCAAACCTGGCAGCACCCTTGGAGACTTGAAAAAAAAAGAGGTTTTCCTAGCTGTTAAAAGGGCAAATGAACACACAGATGGATTAAATGATGATTCCTTCAAAGGCAGGAGCAAAACCTGTAGCTGAGGAGGCAAAACAACTCCAATTTTCAGACCAATGGTTACACACTGCCCTTCTCAGTGGTATCATTTTATCAAGGAGACCACACGCTTCTGTCTGTGCCAACCAGAAAAGTTATACCAGCATAAAACAGAGAAATGAGTTATGTAGAGAAATTCCAGTGTGACTCCTGGAGTAAAAAGACACTTCTTAATTTACTTTAGTCATCTGAGATATGTAAGTAAGCTCAGTCACTATTACACTGGAACAAAAGTATCTGTGGAAGGAATGATGTTTCTAACCATCCTGCTATAATTCGATGAGTACGACTGGCAAAATTTCCCTATACAAACAACCTCCTACCAACTCTGGTAATAAATTTGGGGAATTGACTAAACAGGAATTAAACTCGTTTCCAGGCAAATTAAATTTTTAGCAGAGGGGCCTTTACCTGAGTGTTAAATATTTGCCATTGCTGAATTGCACTTCCCTGATGTGTATGTCTGTGTACATACACACGCACACAGCGCCAAGAGCCACGGGCACAGCTGACTTTCACCTGTACTTGCGGTGAGCTGGAGCAGGTTGAACTCGTGAGGCACCTTGCTTGTCCCTGAGCTCCTGTAATAGTGCTGTCATGGAGCTGGGCTACCCCAGGGCAAGATGGCAGGAACCCATTTCCAATCCTACTACACATCCCCTGCCCACAATGCCACGTTTCTCCTGCAGCTCCATTTAAACTCTTCTGTTTACAGGTATCACCCTGTAACTTGAGGTGCTGCGAGTCCACTGCATGGGGGGCCAACTGATGGGGAGCTTGTGTGCTTTCTGCACGTGGGGAGAAGACGTGGTATGCATTGGGAAGACATGTAACTATCGTCTCAAACACGTCACCACGATGAGCCAAATTCAACACAGAGAAGAGGACTTTTCAGGAGATATTTCCAGCTGATGCATTCATAGCTCCCCACGGCAGTTGAAAAGCATGAGAAAAGAAATGACGAGGGGGGGTTCTGGGCTATCCTGTGCCAGAGAGGCAGGGGAGGCTTTGCAGGGCTGGATTTGATGCCTCCTCCTTCCTGCCCTAAGCCAAGGCAGTCCCGCTGCCAGCGTGCAGCTGCCCGGGGGGAGCTGAGGAGGGCCAGGGAGGACCTGCAGCTCCCTGCAGCGCAGCCATGCTCTCAGGGAAACAGCCCGACGCGCCAACAGCAGCACGGAGCGCCCGTTGCGATCCTGCCCTTCCATGCCCTGCAACTTCCTCACCAAACCTCTTTGGACAGTGGCCTACAGACATTTTGGGGGAGAGGAGAAGCAAATGTTGTTGGTAGCACTTGAAGCTCTTTTTATTTCTTTTTATTTATTTTGGTAATGGTAATACCTGCTGTAGTGAACTGCACATGGACCCAACCACCACGTTTACCTGAACCATGGATTTGTGGGTCTGAGTGTCTGACTCCTGCTGCTGGGTTTGAGATCACTCATGTCCCCTGATACCAACGGACTTGCTGAAGATTTCTAATGAAAAGTAAAGTCAGACCTCTAAGATTAGAAAGAGGAATCAATGTGAAGCTCTGCAGGTACAAGAAATGCACCCAGGAGGAGGTGTGAGGCAGCCTGCTGTGCTTCATTACCAAGCGAGAAGAGGTAGGGTGGGCTCCCACAGGTGGGGCTCGCTCACACACAGCTCAGCACGGCACGGCACGACACCTCTGTACTGGGCCTTGGGCCACTACAGCATTTTACACACTGACTCACTCAGTGTTTCCCAGGCAGATACCTCAGGAGGCTGAATCCCACCACTCAGCGTAGCTGCTTGAACCGAGGAGTTCAAGAGCTGATTTTGGTATGACCACTCACAGACCCCAGCACCGACCACTGTGCTAAGGGGAAGACATGAAGGATCAGCAATTTGGACTGCACATGTTACCTGGCAGCTTGGTCTTCAGCAACTAGACCTGTTTACTTCAGAAAATAGGGGATTTCGGGAGTCCTGGGGCAGACAGTACACTGTAGCCATGCATGCTGTTCCCAACGCTGATGCCTTCACCACCAGGAGCTCAAAGAGCCAACACAGCAAGAGGAACAACCACAGGGAAGACAGAGCAAATCTTCCATCAAGTTAGCTACAACCATTGACTTTGAAACAAAAAGACCCCTGATACATTGAAATGACACAGAAAACACACCTGTGGCCTCTAGCTTTTCTGAAAGTAGAGATGAGCAATAGCACAGACTGTACCATTAACTACTAGTTAGAGAGCTATGATAGAAACTCAGTAACACAGAAAGTTTCTATTCTTAGTCTGAATTTGGATGTTCCTCTCTTGTGCACATAGACCGTGGTTGAGAAAGTTAAATGAAATCCATTTCCTTATATAGCAGAAAGCTTTTAGGCTACAAGCATCCCATACCAGAAGGATTTTCAGCCTAAAAATTACATTATGATGACAATTCAGACATTAATTCTTTGTTTAAGCCCTGTGAATTGAGCAGTTCTTAAAACACAATACTTTTAATAAAAATAATAATGATTTCCATGTATATATGGAAAAGGATTATGGAAAAGTCTCTCTTTAGGAGGGAGAAAAGGAGTTGAACAGAATTTACTGAGAACTTACAGTATTTTATAGTCTATGATGCATGCTTCTACTATTTTTCTTTAAGACTATCCTATAGTATAGCAGGCACTTTATCCCTTACTGACCGAGGGCCTCATAAAAATCTGTACAGATATACTTTTGTATAAAGATTCACCTTCTTCTACGAAAGCCCATTTTTTAAAACTCAGCTACAATTAAAGAAAGAAAACCAGCCAGTTTTCTAGAGATGCAGCCAAGTGTGGAAGGTTTTACTTCCTAAAACACCAGGAAACACCATTTCAGTACTGCTCTTTTACAGGATGTACCTACTTCAGGTCAAGTGTTAGTAAACAGCGGGAACAAATGTCGTCAGTAATCTGTGGGCCACAATCCCCACCCATCACCCACTGAGTAGTTAGCTAGGGCTCAGATTCTCCCTAACATTGATAAAACAGACAAAAAGTGCCAATCTGACCGATAAAAGGCAGGAACACAGGAATCTGAAGTGCTGTTCTTTTCTTTTATAATGCCTTTATTCAAAAAGCAAAATATCCTTACAGAACCAGGTTGCACAATCCCCATTTTAAAGAGGAGGAGTTATAAAGATGGTGAAAGGTTAAATAATTTGCTCACATTGTTACACTGAATCAGTAGCAATCTGAAACTTGACTTCTTGGTCTGTCTTTTAGCCAGCAGATTTGTGGGCTTACTCAGTAAGCCAGGTGGGTTCTCACATATATATTTACATGGGGGTGTGCACCAGTAACAGCTCAACAGCTCACAAAAATTTAAAAAAAAAAAAAAAATCCAACCAAACATGAGCACAGGACCAGCATTGCCACTCAGACAAAAGCATCTTGCATTTAATTCTGAGCACAGTAAAGTCATTTTTAAGCAGCTCTGCTAAAGGGGCCCGATCTGCACATACGGTCCCTGCGATAATCCCAACGCATACGCCAACCTCTGCAGTTCCACGTGGCGACCGCCAGCGCTTGTGGTGCTAAACCACAGAGCCAGTCCCGTCAATGTCCCTGAAGGCCAGCAATAAAAAGCTGTTAACATGGGACCTTTGTATTTAATAGGGTAGCAACACAGGAGAGAACGCTGGGATAATGTCTTCATATGCTGGTACAAGAGGTACAAACCAGTTCCCTTGGCAAAGCCGTGCCAGCGTGTGTGCAATTCACCTCTCGATACGCACGTTTATACTGGAAGGCTGCGGTCCACAACAGCAGCTCCTGAACATGGTAAAGCAAGGCACAGCCCTGTGCCCTGTTCCAGACAAACATATGCTCTCCTAGCACGGCTAGCACGGCGGCAGCAAAGGATGCAGCAGAGCCCCTTGTTTCTGTGCCAGCTGAACAGCCGTTTGCTGGAAGGGAGCAAAAAAGCAGAGTGATGCTCTGTGATGAAGTTCCCAGTTGCCCCAGTTTAGGCTGGGTCTCCCTACACCAGGTTCTCTTTGTGCCTGAGGGCAAGCGTGGAGAAGGCAATAAAGAGCAGGTGTTGTCCACACTTTGTATCAGAGGAGACATAAGGCTGGTGTCGTGTACTCGAGCATTTCACCCTAAAAACTCTCCCCAAAGGTTGTAAGGAGCTGTGAATTTGTAGTGGGAGAAGTGGAGCCCTGGAGGACAGAGCAGGTGAGAGCACCGGAGGTGAAAGCACTGTTACATGCTGGCACCTGCACGCATGAGGGTGGAGAGAAATGCCCAGGAGGCACTGCAGTAAAACCTCCACATCTCCTTGGCAATAATGCAGGCATTGGTTTTGATCACTGAGTATAAAAGCAGTGCAAAAGGCCCAGAAAGTCCTCTGCAGAGCATAAAGCTAACCCAACAACACTGACCGGCAACACAACATGAGAAGCAATTCTGAATTAGCTTAATGGCCTCATGTCTCATCAACATGAAGCTAAGGAGCCCTTGTTATTAGTAAATATTTTATATTAAATTAAGAGAATAGAAAAAAAAAATCCAGTATGAACATTTAGAACAAAGGCAGAGGGTAAAGGATGTGTCCTGTTAAGATAGCCTGTATTTCTTAGGAAATGTATTACTGATTGAAGAAAATAAAATGGGAAAACCTGTATCTACCAGTCTTCTTGATTGATACGAAAGGAATCTGAGAAAACAACATTAAGTATTGATTGCTACAGACAAATTCCCTTAATAAACGCGAGTCTCTCAGTCTGAGATGAAGAAAGACACAGAGTAAGGAACCAGGCCCATTTTTTTGGCAAAGGCATGTTGTTGGTGTTCTTGGCTAAACTCAAGATCTTAAAATGATGACATGCACTTATTTATTTTGGTGTGGCAATCACCTAGGAACTCAGACTAGAACAACTGCAAACAGATTTCAGCCCCACAGGCTTATATAACGCTTGAAGAAGGCATGCAGGAATTTTAAAGGTAATTTAGAAGTATTTTTAAGTTATTTTTTTTATAAATTTCAGTAGAAAAAACAAGAGTTTAACATCTGGTGAGAGAATTTGAATCAAGCAGTTCAGTCTTATCAAGGCATATGTTAAATATATGATAAAAAATCCAGCCAGCCCATTATCTCTAACAGCATCTGTGAATTTTTGAAACTGCCATTTCTGTAGACATCTGAATTGGTCACTGGAGGTGGTAAATAAGATGATTTGCCACAGATGCGAGGAATCAAATCCTGGAGCTGTGCACAGAACAAACGAGAGCTCTGTTCAAGCCAAAATGGAGCCTTCCCTCTTCACTATTTGAGGCCAAGTGCACCCACAAACAGCTGCACTAAAGCCCTCGCATCAGTTACGGCCTGACCACTGCTGGGGAATTTCACAAAGTTGTATTTACTTGTTAAAAATGATTGATTTCTAGCTCCCCTCCACCTCTGTGCAATTCGCCTGCACTCTGTACCATCTGCTGTAATTCTCCCAGGTTGGCTTTGTCATACCGTAACATACAAAAATCAATCACAGCCTCTCGATACGTCAGTGCCTGAGGAAGAGTGGCCGCATGCGTGGTCTCACCATTCATTTCACGCTGTACTTTTGCTCCCTGCCCAGCTAGTGTGGAGACGGTACATTGCTCCCCTTTCCAACAATAAGATCTTATCGCAGGCAGCTGGCCCGCATTCTGCACTTTCATTTTTATTGTGTGGGTTCTGAAACTCTGATGCAAATAGTCTGCCGAACATCCTCCCTCCACTGCATGTGTTTTTTTTTTCCTCTTCAACCTCCTTGCATGCAGTGCGCTCCAGCGTCATGCTGGCTCCAGCCAGCTCCCATTGTTCACATTGTTGTTTTTGTGTCAAGGGCGTGAGAGGAANNNTTTTTTTTTTTTTTGCCAGAACAGCAATTTAAAGCTTAGGCCTTGAAAATACACTTACCATTTGCAGGAAAACAGCTACTGGACTCACCGCAAGGCCAAAGATGAGGGAAAGACCCACGTGGTTAAAATACGATAATATAAATTAAAGCAGGACCAAAGAAAGAAGCCATTTGCAGAATAGGATGAAGACACCAAAAATTGAATTTGCTCTGCAATGGCCTACATAGAAGAGGAACTGCCACAGCAGATTAGATGAGTGGTCCGCTGGGGCTGCCGTGCCAGCAGCACGGTGGTTATCTCTAAAAGCGTGAGAGAAATGATGCGTGTGACTGGGAGCGACAAATGGGACGAGGTAAGTAGCCAGCTAATTGTGCAGTGCTGTGCATGGGTTATGAGCTACTTCCCAATACCTGCTTGTGAGCAATACTACTTATTTCTTCAGCTGCTACTGCACAGATGTTGCGTTCTGCCACAAAACTGCCAGCCTTTCAAAAATAAATCCCCAGCACAGCATTTCTCTCTCATGCCTGCACCTCTTGTGACTGCAGGCTCTAACAGTTGACGAGGTGTGGGGACAGGAAGTGCATCCTTTGATTAGCTCTACATTTACTACACCAACTTTACAGTATGGAGTGCGTCGTCCTTTTTTTTTTTTTTTGGCTTCACTCAACAGGAAAAACGAGAGGAAATGAACGTTTCACTATTCCCTTCACAGCTTTGTTTTGTTCTTAATTTTCAGATACTGTTCTCCTTCACAGCTCATAAAGCCTCAGGCCTGTCTCCTGTAACCTTTCTTCTTTAAAATCTCTTCTGTGTTGATCCTGCCTCCTCCCGTGATCACTCTTACCACATCTTTTCCAATTGTTGCAAGTGAAGACAGCAACCTTCCACGTGACATTCCACCCTGTCCTCAATGCTATGCCCTGTAGGTTTATACTTTCTGGCTGAATTTTAATCCCCTCTTAAGTACAAACAAGTATCCCAGGAACTGCAATGGTTATTGTGGTTTCCTCAAAACTCCCCACCGGGTCAGCCACAGGAAGCCCTGAGTGTTGAGAAAGATGAAGCCCATGAGAGAGAATTCTTGGGAAGTGCTAGACCTCTGTGGGGTTTTCTGCTAATAGGAAATCTCTCCTACTTATCTCTGTATCTTCAGTGCCCTTCCCCCTCCTCCTCTCCCCATCTGCCAGCTGCACAGGTATTTCCAACCCTTCAGGTGCTTTTCATCCCCTAAACTCATATTTTGATCTGAAGCCCACAGGAAGTCTTCCCATTGATTTCACAGGGCCTCAGGCCAGTTCCCAATTTACTTTCTACTCTCTCCTCTAACTCCTTCAAATCACTACAATGCTCTTGTTCAAGTACCAGCTTCTCCTAACTAAAAGTCCCCTCTTAATTTCGCTCTGCTCCGAGTTGCTGCCAGCCATCATTTGTTTATTCTGTGGCCTCAGAGCATGCCCCTTGTTTGGCACAGCAAATACCTGCACTTCCAAATCTTACCTCATCAGTTCAGGATAAATGCTCCTTGCCTAGTAGCTCTGTATTTTCTTTCAAAGTTTCTTACAAAGGGCTACACCAAAAAGGTCATGAAAAATGGAGGCACTTGGCCAGGAAATGGTTCTTCAGGACCCTACACTGGCCTTTCCTCTTCCTAATTATGCTCTAAAGTGCCTCAGCAAGCAGTCAATAACAGGCACTACACTAACAACTTCCACTCACCGCAAACAGCTAGTCATAGCTTGCTGAAATACAAAAGTTATTCATAAAGCTGTCTGGTCCTTTAAAGAAACCAACAACTCTATTTATCACACACTTGGGATGTAATCCTCCACCTGTAGAATTGCACTGAGACTCTCCTGGACTCCACCAGGATTGAGATGAAGCCCACAATTCATTATTTTTTGTGATTCCACACCACTTACTCCAAAAGCCTTAGATGTATACTGGTACCTTTTAGTCCTGGTAATTTATTGAACTTCAGGTTTTCAAGAGGCTTTACATCTTCATCCTTAGACACTTCTGTCTCTGTTAAAGAGACACAGATAGGTTAAAATTGTATTTACAAGTCAGCTTTCCTCTCCCTAAATCAGGCAGGACTTACACCAGCTACTGACAATACTTCAAGTTTTGGCTTATGTTGAGCAATCCCAGGTTTTGATCATGCTTTTCTGAAAACAGTTTCTAGCCAGATTGCAGCCTGTCACTACTGATGGTCATAGGAGGGCACACTATTGACCTTAACATTTCTCACCTCTGTTGGCAACACACAGAACTAAAACACTCATCCCTTTCTAAAACAGACACTTGTTGCATGCTCTCCCCCCAACCACATCCTGCAAACCTTCCTCTTCCCCCCACATCACGTATATCCCCACACAGAGGTTCCCCTGGACAGCACCCTGCAGACTGTGGCAACGCTATGGGGGCTGGCAACAGGAGGCAATGCAAGCTGACAGGGTACGGTGGGTATCTGGGTCCCAACCTTGCCCATAACGGCCACCCGAGACAGAGAAATGATCCACCTTTACCTCACTGAGTTGGTCAGCCCTTCCTGGTGGAAGGGAAGAGTACGGTGGGCACCCCATCACAAGCACAGGGTAGGGAAGGTAGGCTTGCTGTGCCTGGGGGGAGTCAGAGGCAAGGAGGACAAGACTGCTCCTTCCCCATAGGAGTTACCCACTGTCAGTGTGCAGCTGCCACCACTGCTACACTCATGTCTCCCAGGGAACCTTCCCTGCCCACCTGTCCTCTCATCCTGCACAAAGCATGTGGAAATTATGTCATTTTCCCTCAGAAGTGCACCAGAGACAACATGCACGCACACATGGAGCTACCAATACTCTCTCCTAAAACCTTGCCTCATGCTGGGGAGAGGTGGCCCTGGGACTGCCTGCAGGAGAGGAGCAGCAAGTCTTCACAAAACACTGCTACTGGTCTGTTATTACAAATAAGACCAGAAACATTATGAGGGAAATAGAATTCCCCCAGAACTTGCAGAATTTATCTGATGCGAGAAGAGATCAGGTCATCCCCCTCAAGTTAGCAGGTGCTACACAGTCTGAGTAAGATGTACTGAGACAACTAGGGAAGCACCTCACTTCAATCAAAGTCTATAGCCCCATGCAGTTTTCTCTGCTTACAGTCATCAGTCCTCTAAATGCTAAAACCTTTGTCTGGGGCTTTGACTAAGAAACCATTGCTTTATTTTATGGGCTTTGGGTAATAAACCACCGCTTTATTTTACTGCTAGGCCTGTCTGACACTGTGCAACAAGATGAATTAGGCTAGAAAAATAGTAACGGAAGAGGACAGCTATGACGCAGGAGTGATGTGCACACCAGAAATATGCTGAAGGAGCTTGGGGCAGGAAGATGGGAGGGCAGGGGACCAGGATGTCTGCCCATTGCTGTAATAACACAAATCTCATCTTGTTTGTCCCTCCTCTCCACATTCTTCCAAAGCAGCTATTGGGTTAAGGGCACAGATATCACAAGAGACGTCTCCCACCCCTTCCTTCATGTTACTTGTCACACCTGTCAGAGGCAGGCCAGGACATCGATTCACTTCACCTTAAAGAGTGGTAGATATATTTTGGTAGGCATCAAAGCAGCTGTCCTTTATGCACCTGGTCTAGGTGACACATTTCTCTGATTGAAAGATGTCAGGGACTCCAGCTCTGCCTTGCAACTCAAGTCTGGGCCACAAGTACAGAGAAGGTGCAGGACTCCACTGCTGTACTCTGTTCTAGTAAGCTTTGCACCTTCTTTCAGCCTTATGTTCTGCTGTCCTCATAAAATTCAGTTATAGCCAGTATCAAAGTGTTGACCCCAACATTAATTACTCAGGCTAGCAATGGTCGCAGGTCCCCAAAGATTCCTTTCATTTTTCCTCTTTTGGGACATTGGCATCACTGAAGAAGAGGGATTTCTCAATAAAGCTGGAGCTAATCGTTCTCAAAGTTTAACTCATCCCCCTGAATTTTGATCATGCGATTGATCAGATTGAAGCAAAGAACAGGCAAAAGCTTCAAAAAGAAGAAGAAAAAAAAAAGAGCACTGGATTCCATTTTAAAAAGTGTTATTGAATACTCTTTGGATTTGTCAGCTCTTTAAAATAGCTCAGTCTAAAAATTTCACATTCTTTTTATTCCTGCTAAGGAATGGTGCCCTTGACTAGTCTCGTGTATTTTTCTTTTTTTTTTTCCTGTGGAGATTACATGAAGAATTAAACAAATTAATAAACTGCCCAAAGAACACATTTACTCACAAGCAATATAAACACCACATACAATCAATCTCATACATTCACTGCAGACTTATTCCTGTGTAGCTGGTTCTCGGGAGACCTAACTGGCAAAGGCACCCAAGGGAGATAAAGAGAGAGGAGTGAGGATGGAGTAGGGACCACCATCAGATGTTTTGGAGTCAACCACTCCATTTCCTATCAGGGCTGAGTTTCAGACCCCCTAAAACAAAAGTAAGGGGTAAGAATGTGAAGAAAAGTGAAAAATAAATGTGGACCTACCCTGGTGGATGAGGAAGATCCCACGGGAAGCCAGCAAGCTCCCTGTTGTGGATTCATGATTCCTCCCTGTGCCCCCAGGTAACAGTGCTATCAGAGGCACTGTTATGCCTCTCCTTATTTTCTCCTGCTTTACTGTGGAAGACAACAGACTTGCTTTCTTAACCTCTGCTACTTATTAGGTGCAGGAATAGCTTGACTTTAAAGCAGCTTTTGTGTCAAAGGCAGACTTGATTGGGAAGGGTTAAGTTCCTCTGTAACAGATGTTCATATAATTTTTAAAAATCATATCGAATCCTTAATTGCTGGTGACAAAGACTATTTGCAGCACACAGGGATGCCAGGAATACCCTTCCATCTGAGTGTTACAGGCAAGAAAAACATTGGTCAGCACTGATCATTTTTCTGTGGCACACTTTGCACACACTGCTTTGGCTCACACCACCATGGACGACAATGCTGACGAGAGGGGTACACAGAGTGCCTGTCAGAAAGCTGCCTCACCCTAATCTAACCATAAAAATAACAAACTATGGCCAGAATAACTGCCTCCAGACACTCCAGCTCCACACAGCTGAGGGCTCAGGAGGGCGTCTCCTCCTCACCCTCCTTCTCCCTTTGTTCCTACAACTCCTCTGCGCCCGTGAGCATTTAGAAAGGGGGGAGAAGGCCACTGGGCTGTCCTCAGAGGCACGAGCTCTCCGAGGGAACCATCCCACTACCTGCGAATGGGGAGGCAGGCACTGAGCTCAAGGCCTGCTGCTGCGTGACACCAGGCCGCAGCGAAAGGGCCTCCTCGTACTGTGCAGCCCTGCTCCGCGTGACAACACACATTTCTCCCCTTCGCTTCTGTCTGGGCAGAGGCTTTGCATGCCATGCTTCAGTTATTCCCAGAGCAAAGTGCTTAGTCCCACCTTTCGTGAAGCAGCCACTATCTATAGGAGAGAGGTATGGGGTGGAGAAAAGAGGCTGAAGAGGTGGGAGGAGGGATAACTAGGCAGGCAGACCAGGTGGTTGGGGCTGTGCAGGGGCACCCGATGGGCAGCCTTGCTCTTGATTCCCACAGCTGGGAGCGGGACAGCACACCAGACCTGCTGCTTGGACCATACCAGACTCACCAAACCTGCTTCTGCCGCCAGGAGGAGCAAGGGGGTCCCAGCTGCCCACCCCTGCTAGCAGGGGAGCACCCAGGACCTAGGAGTGACAGAGCAAGTGTACCACAGCATCAGTGTCCATCCAAGGCATCCTCCTGACAAACACACCTGTCTTCAGTGTCCCTACTATGCACAAGAACAGCTGACCACTGAAGACTTTATAATTTCTCATTTCTCTGCATCCTGTTGGCTGAAATGAAACATCATGCCCAATGAGCATCAGGGGATGTGGTAAATGTGTCTTGTTGTGATGACTATATATAGCCTTAACACAGCACCAAGCAGTAGGTGAAAATAGAAAAAAGAAAAGAAAAAAAAAAGAAAAAACACTTTATAAAATCCAATTTTTGACAGCATTCATCCATTGCAAAATTTTATCTCATATATGAAGCTTCCAGAGGGAGTTGGGCATATACAGAAGCCATCCCCTTTCAGCCCATTACCCTTCAGTCCCCCCCCACTTCACCTCCATGTACTTGGAGCCGCTGCCTTTGGAAATGCTCATTAATCATCTTTTCCCATGACCATTCTTTGTCCTCTGATGCTCTTTTTCTTGTCTCCTTCCTTGCTTGTAATCCTCATGGCCTTCACTTTCCCCTTTCACAGCCTAACAAAGATCCCCCCTGCCCCACGTGAAGGCCTTCTGCAGCCCATTACCAACCACGTGAGCCTCCTAATCCCTTGTACTCAGCTTTGCAGTCACACAGGTGAAATGTAGATTGAGGCCTCCTGAGGCATCAGACTAAACATATCTTCTGACTTTCAGCTAACCTTCCAGTGAGCAGTACTGTAACACTCGCAGATACTGTAAGTGCAGAAGCACATTTTAATAGTAATAAAAATAATGTTCTTTTCACTCTGCTGAAAACATGGAAGATTTCCAGAAGCAAGTCAGGCAGTCAGCCTCCCCTGTACGCCCACTCCCACAGGCGTGCGTAGGGAAGAAGTTCACTTTGTGACATGGAAGCCTGTCATTCCTCCAACCCCTCTCTCTTCTCTGATGCCCACATAGACACTCATATTTTTTTTCCTGGATGCCTTCCCTCCTTCAGAGCTTAACTGCACCTCCCATCCTGATCACAGGCCTCTGCATTCAAGGCGTAGCTCAAAAAGTAAAAAGAGTTTTGTTTTTGTTTTTATAAGGCCACAGTAACATCCTAGGCTCTGGCTCAGTGAAAGAACTGACTGGTCAGCCTCTCCATGCCATCATAAATTTCCTTTAAGTGATAAAATTACTCATTCAGTCTTTACTGCCTCCTCTGACGAAGACTGTGGTGGCCAATTATTTCAAGAAATGCCACATTACAAATGGGAACTCATTCACTGAATTGTTTTATAGACCAGTGTACATCAATTTTGCATAGGCTATTTTGTTTTTAGAGCTAATTCCTAATCCTAACTCACATCACAGACACATATCTCTGCTTGGATTAATTAAGATCTCAGAGAAAACCTTCTGCTCCATTACCCTCTGTTACTGATTTATGAAAGAGGCCACAAAGCAATGCTCTTAATGATAACAAGGGGAATATATTATCCCTTAATGCCATTCCTGGTTCCTACGCTTCAAATGTGAAGAGAGAAGAGACTTGGATGTTTCAGGGGACGAAAAGAAAATCTTTGTCAGCCACATGGCATTCTTAAGCGGCAGATGCAACTCTTCAGTTGATGACCTACTTATCTCTCCATAACACGCATTTTGGTCAGTGATTCCTCATAACTTAGGTCCGTAACTGGGAAGAGGAGACTACCAGGAGCAGGAAGTTACAAACAGAAATAGACTCTCATTTGTACCGCTAATGACATGAAGCAGCCCCACAGGACAAAGCACTAAGGGTCAAAGGAAGATGAAGCTTTCCTTGAGCACAGTGAAGGCCAGTACTAACAGATGGAGATGGGAAGACTGTGCAAACCCTCCAGGTAAGGAAATGAGGTGAGTGGGAAAGTGCAGAGGAAAGACCCCAGGACAAGTTCTCTTGCAGGGACTAACTGAGGTGCTCAGCATCCTCAGGTGGGAGAAGTCACCCAGGATGATTTTATAGAACCTAAGTAATAATGCCCACATCAGCTGTGACCAAAAAAATTCACCAAGATGGGTAGCATAACATTCAGGATTTGCCCCTACCAAGCCTCCTGCTCTTTGATGAGACAGACTTCCATCTTCTGCAGGAGAAGGCACTAGAACAAAGGTAGAAAAGCTCAGTTACAGCAACAGGACTGGACTGTTGAAGTAGCTAAAGAAAGCCAAGGTCCTGGCTCTCAGAACTTTTCCTTCATCTTTATTTGAACTGTAACCCAACACAATCCCATTCCCACCACAAATTTCCCTTAAACAAGAAGCAGCTGTGAAACTGATAAAAATGATAGCTTCACGGTGCTGGGGAGGGGAATCCCAGGACGCTTCTCTCACAGGCGGTCACTACTCTGCAAAGGCCAGAGAGATGCAGACCTTGGAGGGCAGCCCATTATTTCCAGGCACTGAGGCCTTGGTAAACAGGGCCACCTTTTCCCCTGGCATGGCTTTCACTGCCTGCTTGTCTGCACCTCCCAGCATCTGCCCACAGTTATTCTGACTTGGATAATGAGACTAACAGAAAAGGCTAGTTATCTTCATTTTCAATGGTTTACTTAATCTCATCTAATCCAAATGTTGACTATGTTATTTTTGCAACGTCAGGCAATTTTGGCCAGCTGAAAGCGTTTGCCTTTTACCTATCTACAACACCATCACACACAAAATACACTGTCAAAAGCACGTCTGCTTCTTTCCAAAAATAAAGAGGAGGTAGCTGAGTAGCCCCCAGAGCTCACTGAAGGATTTACCCGCTGCTGGTCTGTAGCATCTAGGCTCATCTGTCTCTGTTTTACACTAATTGGGCAGAAATATAAACCAGAAGTGACTTCCCCTAAGTCATACAAAAAAAAAAAAAAATTACAGGGAACAGAACAGAGAAGCCCTGGCTTCTTCAGAACATATACATAACAGTGGAAGAGGTGAATACACGCATTTAGATGGGTGTATGCAAAGCCAGGCCTATAAGAACAGTATCCTACTTGCTAATTTGTACAAATTTGCTGGAAAAGGATGTGCATCTCAGCATGCAAACTGTTATTTGCCATTCTTGAGATATTTTTAATGGTAGATTGTGTACCATGACCCAGATATTGCCCTTGTTTTCATACTCAGGAATAAGAGTTCTTATGACTTTTTGGATTAAATACTTTTGGAAAATTATTCTGCTGTACTACATTTTTTCCATATTTTGAATTTCTTTGTACCGGCTTAATTTTGGTAAAACATGCCGACAGAGACACAAACTAAAGCATACACCACTTACATTAGTAACTACAGAACAAGAGAGCTATAATCCATGCTGCCTAGCACTTCTCGACCAAAAATTCCTCAAGCCACTGAAGACAAGGGTAATTTTACTCTGGCTGAAGCCACAGTCTAACTGGATTTTTAAAAGGCCAGGCAGAGTTGCTCTGTCTCATAGCATGAGGAAGACATGTATATATTCACCAGTAATTTAATAAACTAAACTTATTTTGCAATTAAGATGGGTTTGGCAGGTACAAATAGAATCAGATTAATTGGGTCTGATTGATTCATAATAGTTTCTAATCTGAGCCACCAAAAGGGGATAAAAGGAGAAGCTGCTTACATTTACACAGCGCTACCTGGAGGCCAGATTTCCTTCCCAGCAGTGCCTAGGTACTGCACTGTGCCAATTCAGTAGATGTTCAAAGCCAGAGCAAACTTTCCCCTTCTCCCCACAGCATGGCTAATGGGACCACCACCGTGCTGCAGAGCTGCCAAAAGACGCTGGCCTTTACTACAGGACTGCTCAGTTGATGCTGATTCCTGTGACTTCTGCAGCTGAGTAAAGACAACAAAGCTGGACTCCATACTTGCAGAACACAGCTGACTTTCATTTGCCTCCACGCACCTTTATTTCTTATCTACCCACACACCTGCATTTTAGTGTGTGTGGAACCTCTCAGCTCCCAGTAGCCAGGTTTTTCCATCTGGGCACAGGAACTTGTAGGCAATCTGTCGACTAACCGGGGACCTCACAGCAAGGAGTACTTCCAGGAACTACTTGCAAAACAAAAATGTGTGCACAGGCAAACAAATAGATGGTGACTTACTTCAGACTCCCTGGACCTTATACAGCCCATATGAAGCACCGCATGGCAAACACAGTAGCAGTTGATCTGTGCACAGAAACATTCTCCCAGCTTACAGGGGATGCCTGGTCAACATGAGGTGAGTGCAGAGCTTGTGCTGCACCAGTGCCTCAAGTCTTTCCAGCACAGGAAAGGCAAGGCCACAATAACAAACCGGAGAAACCACCGCAAGGGATCAATCAGAGCAGCTCAGTGACTGATCTACTATGAACTGAAAGACAAATCAGCCCCCACTCTGGCTACAGATTTACAGAAACCTAGGGCTTGCCCAGCTCTCTGGGCATGTGAAGCCCAGCCAGCCCAAGGAACCTTGTCCACCTTTTCCAGTTTCACTAGAATGATGGTAATTTCTCACACTGACAGTCTGACAAGATGGCTCAAAAGCTATGCAGTAGAGCAACCAGAGCTAAAAACACTCTTCCTGGGATTAATCCCATATTGTAAGCAGTCAGCTTTGCTTCCATTATATTCCTACACAGTTTGAGATTTTTTTTGGTTTGTTATTTTAATGGGAGAAGTGTAAGTGCTCTATTTTCCTTTAATTTCTTTACAGACATAGTTTCCAGCTGCTGCTGATTATCACCTCTTCATTCAGATCTTCCTTTCCAAAGACAAGATTATAACAAAAATGCTATTTACTGTCCCCATGTTTACAGCATTTTTAAAGCCAACAGTGTGTTCTTCAGGACTGATGGGTGTGGGGGGATAGGGAAGTTATTTGTTTCGAAATGAAAACACACAGGCTGGGGGAACAGAGAGAATGAAATCTCACAGGGCTCAAGCACTCTTTAAGAAATTCTACAGAAGCAGTTTAATAGCACTAAAGGTTGATTCACGTAAGGAGTGATGCATCAAATGCATATAATTTTTGCTGTCACATCAAGAGCTTGGTCTGCATGTATGTCCTCATGCATAGTCAAAGCCTGCAATGTAAATAAGGCTGAGTCAGACTGTAAAAAAGGCTGTTTCATTCCCTAACATAAAACATATGTTAAAAGCATGCTCTCTAAAAAATTTCAGCAAAAATTCTGAGTACGTTGATTTAGATACCAACATAAATTCAGAGAAAAAATTCCTTGAAGAAGATATCTCTACTTGTATCTTTCCAGTTTGTGTTCTAAGTGGCTGCATCCCAATAAAGAAAAAATGGGTCGCAGATTCTAAGGCTACAAGTTTCAAAGCAGTTAGTAATTTTAGATGCCCCCTCTGAGATGCTTTGAGTATGCCAAAGTTGCAGAAGATGAGAGCTCAGCATTTTCTAGAAGTCAAGCTCTCACCAAATTCAGATGTAAAAGCTTAAGGCACCTAGTTCTATATTTGGGCACATTCAAGTTTAAATACTGACAGTTCCAGCACATAGTAATAATTCATACTTTTTCCCAAGATACAGATTCCTATAGTCTCTATAGTTAGTCACTTAAATGTAAGCAACTTAACTTCTTAGGTAGAACTGGCTTCTCCTTCAGCACTTCTGAAAATCATACTATTTTTATTTAGGACTCCAAATACAGAATTAAGCTTAGTATGATATTTAACAGTCATACAAGTGTTACTGATCAGAGCTCTCAATACTTTGCAACAGTAATGAAGTATCACAATTCTTTCACAGATGTTTTTATAGGTAGGAAAGCTTAAGTGAAAAAGACATCTTATTCCAAGTGGAGATGGTCTAAAAAAAAGAGTGGGTACCATGCAAAGACTGCAGTATTACAAGCTTCTATATAGATAACACATTGAAGATCCTCCAATAACCAAATGTGTCACTCAAGTTAGGCAAGAAATTGGCAAGATACTTAACAGATGAAAGACTGTCTTAGAAGACTAAAGAAAGCTCGTTTCATAGCAAGAGATCTGATCATTATCATCAGAAAGCAAAATAGCAAAAATTAAACAACTAACCAACCTTCTGACAAACAGTCCTAACAGGGAATTTCTCCAACAACAGACCTGTGAATCAAGAGGTGGTGTACCACTTAAGTGTCTCACTTGGGAAATACAATCCTTTGATGGTATTGGTTTATAATACCTGCCTCCTAAAGTGGCTGAATGATAGCAAGTCCTATGCACCACCAAGGACTCTGATTTAAGAGTATAAGGGTAAAATAACAGTACTGGGAATTCCCTGGAAGTGGATCTCCTCCACCTCCAAGAACTCCTACAGAAGTAATGATTCAGAGAACAATTTTGCATTGCTGCATATAAAATAGTAATCAATGCGATATCTATTTTAGATCTCAGTTAAAGCTCTGCTGAAACAGGTAAATACCAGTTCATTTAAGTAGCTTGCTCATTTGCTTTCTGTTTTTTATGCTTTCAGCTTAATGTGAAGACGTACTTTTCCCAGTTCCTCTCCTGTTTCATCTTCTGCATATAGACAGTGCTAGGCATCACATAACAGCAGCCTTATCTTCTTTTCAAACTTTGACAAGAAGTCATTAATATTGTAATATTAAATGAACAGGAGTCTGCCATCCTGATGAAAATTTGCAGACTATGAACGTAACTAATAGAACTTGGACAGAATGTCAAGACTTACAAACATGGCTTCAATAATAGCTATAAAAGAAGTTGCTTGTTTTGGTTGGGGTCTTTAGAAAAGAAAATGGTGTATTTGAAAGTGGCATGTTTTATGTAATTGTCAACAGTATTCCCCTCTGTTTTGTTCAGTTGCTGTTTTGTATTAGAAAGAATGATTAGTCAGGGAAAAGCTGCACTTTCAGAACAAAAGAGGATACCAAGTGCCTGGGGACTACATAGGACAGGGAAATACTGTTTTACGTGGGGTAGCTCTTCACTCTACGCAGTGAGAGATGACCGGGTTCTTCTTATTTCTGCTGACCTTATTTCCTGCACTGTCACCGTGCCAGTGCGGGGAGCCCTACATCTTCATGGGCTCCAAACAACTCAGACAAGAGTAAGTTTCTGCAGAAGTGGAGCCATATTGCTTGGCTTCTCCCCACACAAAATACCTCTTTCAGTCCAAATCTAGACTAACTCTAGGGTACTCAGTGGACTCAGTGAAATTTTATATTAACGAATGTGAATACAGGATCTGTTCCTCCCCACAGGTAAACAATTTATTAGAAGGAATGTAACAAACCAGACATAATGCCTTAATCACATTTTTTTCCACACAGATCTCCACCCTTCACAACAAATCTAGGCTTGACATCTAATTGAATATTTCTTCCCAGGAACCCAGGTAGGTAGGTTGGTTGGTTGGCTTGCTGGCTGGCAACCCCACAGCCATGCTTAAAGGTCTTTATAAATTAACGTCAATGCTTCATGTAATTGTTTTTTCAACCTGGTCAGGTTTCTGTGCACTCTAATTGTTCTATAGTAATGTGGTAAACACTTCCTGCAGACAATTTGTTAGGAAGTTTGGATTTTATATAACCCAGGAAATGAAGTCATCAGACCTGTGGGCTGCCTGTAATGATTCAGTTCCCTGGTTCCTGCAACAAGCAGGCAGCTCAGACACAAAAATCCAGAGGCAATGGCAGACTAATGGAAAGAAAAAGTGTGGTTAACGGTTTCTCCATTCACTTTATTCATATTCAGAAATTCAAAAAGTTGTAAAGAACTTCCACAGAATGACAGTCATTTATTTTTATCCTTACTGCCAAAATTATAAATAAATTTTGATCTCTCTCCTCCTGTCTTGATTACTTTGGGGAACAGAATGGGATACAACATGTAGGAGGGGATTGAAGTTTCTGTCGATACCCTTTCACTGAAGCAGTACTGCTTTTTTTCTTTCCCTCATATTTCCATTGATTACAAAATACACATTTCCATTTTTATTAACTTCCCTGCTTTTGCATCATCAATCACTTCATCAACACTCCGGAAAAATGCTACATTGCTACAGCTAGTGCAGCATTCCCTGAAACGGCCTAAGGGCTCTGAAAAGTTCATAGCTTCCTAGTTCAAAACTAACTTGGATTTGACTGTCTTTGGAACTTGCTGCAGGTCTCGCTTGTTTCAGAAAGCCTTCAAGGAAATTCAGGGAAGTTTAAGATGCTTTCTGACTTATAACATTATTTGCATTTCACCTGAAAAACTGTTCCCTGGGAAAAGGGTTAATAAGATCAAATCCAAGTGCACTAATGTTTCTGGAACTTGAAGCAAGTGGCATACTGCTGGGATCCTCCAAATGAGTGCTTTCTCCAGTGCATACCAGAATAATTTCAATATGATTTGCCACATTTTGAACCTCAGTCATGGCACTGTCCCTATACAAGTGATCGGAATTAGATTTACACTTCTGTGACTATTTCATGCCTTCTACTTCATTTCTAACCTTAATACTATCTCATTTTCTAAGTTTGTTTTTACATAGTAGAAATACTAGTTCCTGATGTAATTCTTTTTCTCAAAAGACTTTCACCTGTCCTTATGAAATGTAAAAAGTTGTCTCTCTCCCTGTGACTTATCTCCTGGGCTATGCCATTCTGCTCATGGAAGCTCTTGTCTAGCCTTCAACACCATGCAGCTGTGGGATGTGACCTCAGCAGTCTTCCCCGTAAGTCCTCTAGCTATGTAAGAGGAACCAAATATTAGTAAGCAGAACAACATTACCTCCCAACAGTCACAACAAACAACACTCTAAAGAAGGAGGAAATGAGAGACAAAAGAGAAAATGCAAGAAGACAAAAGGAATTTCACATTGTAGACAAAGAAATAATCCTTGGCTGCCTAATATCCTGGAAAATATTCCCCATTTAATCAAAATAAAAGTTTAGATCAGGAAATCTGTTCAATCCATATCTATTCAAGTGCTAAGGACAAATCACATCATCTGCTTCTGAATGAACTGGCTTTCTGGATTGTTACTGGAATGTGGGGACCTCTGTAGGTCTCAGCTTTCTACCAAAGGAGGAGCAACTGCTCTGTGAGCTATTGCCAGCTCTTTTTTAGCCATACGTAAAGCAATTTAATCACTATATGACCTTTACTTTTGATGGGGGTGGGTGCACTTAGGTATTTCCTCACTTATCTATCCATCACGTAGGCAGAGGGTTGAATTGGTACAGCTCATAGCGCCAGCCATCCCATTATTGTAGTAATGCCCTTCTCCCAGAATTATACAACTGCAAATCTGGGTCTGCCACTGCCATGCACAGTTTAACAGAGTGCTACATTATCCCTACACTGCTGCAAACATTATTAGGGCTTAGCACAAGCTAGTATTTGCCTGTGAACTCCATCTGACTCTGAATTCTGTGGAAAGTAGCCTGTCCCATATCTGGCAGGTTTTCTTTCAGGCTGGGACACACAGAAAAATCTGAGTTAGAAAGGAGGAGGAGGAGAAATCTGAATGATTGGACTCAGGGCTAAACAACCCAAGTGGTAGCACGTAGAGAAGATAGAAGGTCTGAGGGTGCACCTGAATCCTGATCTGTCGCATCGGGCTTTATGTTACCCATAGTCATGAGGCTTACACATATCCATAAACACTACACCCAAAGGGAATGAGTGGATCACAAGTATTTTTTTTTTTTGAGTTTCTTGGAAAATACCAGTAAAAGCAAAGAGCAGAAAAAAGAGATGGGCCTAGCATGTGTGGAGATGATAGAAAACAGGTAATGAAAGGTACAGCGCCGATGGTCTCAGGAGAAATAAGGAAAACAAGGGAATTTCAGCTCCCTCCATTACAGAATATAATCGTCTATCATTAGATGCCAGTTAGATTGCTTACCCTACTCTGATTAAATTTACGTAGCCTCTTTTATTTTCTTTGATATTTTAAAGCTATTAGCTATGCTGCACAACTTACTTTATCTTGTTCAATTTTGCTCTCACTGAGGTTCTTCTCTTCAGAGGTCACTTGATCCTGAAGCCAATGATAAAATTCATCTTCAAAAGAGGAGTGGAAATAAAATTAGAAGAACAAAAGTCCTTCTGGAGAGCATCCTCCTGACAGCCTGTCCCACTGCATTTGATAGGAATACTCCTGGAAATTAAGCAAGCCTGGTTTATCCCTCAATTATCTTCAATGCTGACATTTATTAATTCCCAAGCATAACAACAATTCTGTTGCATGTTTTTACATATTATACATGCACTCACGCTGCTAAGTTCTTCACAGTTGGAAAATAGATTCAGAGCTTCAAATGGGTAAGAGAGGCAACAGTCATAAGTAAATCCCAAGAGAGAAATAAAAGGACTTAATAGCAGGCTATTATTAAACTCTATTTGATATATTAAAAAATCACAAGGAAGCCTGTCAAAAAAATTACCATGATCAAATAAATTACAAGGCAAAGCTGCCAGTCATGTCTTGTGAACTGGTACAGCAGAGACACGACGGGAAATAAAATACCCAGAGCCCAGAACAAAAACAGGCTTGCATGGTCAGAGGACCCATCCTGTTCGCAGCCTGCCTGCCCGCACCCAGCCCGTGTCAGGTGCCACCTCTGTACCTGGGCCTTCGCTCCCGGCTGGCCAAGCAGAAGCTGAGAGCGCTGTGCAGTCTCGGCGCTGGGGCTAAAAGCCCCACTCCCACTTTGTTCCACCTCCTCCCCAGCGAAACCATTCTTCTCCTCGAAGCTCCTCGTTATCTCCTGCCTACGCACCCGCTGTATTCGCATGTACTTTGCCACTTTGCAAAGTACTCTTGGGATTACTTAGGTACTGCACAAACCCAAAGTTACTGCGCTTCGTAGCACCGCAATCCCGGCTTTATAAACCTCAACCTCGCGCAAAGAAGAACTGCTGGGAAATTAACTTCAAAATGTTCCCTTTTGAGCGCGTGATGCCAAAACTGCGCGGTGCATCACAACAAGTGTTTCTTCAGTGAAGAAGCCACCCCTCCTTCAAGAGGCTTGCCCAAGGAAGCACCTAGGGGACACGCAGCAGAAAAGCCAAGGCTGGACACCCAGCCCCTTCTCCCTCCTTCATGCCCGGTCATGACGGGAGCGCCTGGGTGCGGGCAGCGCAGCCTGAGCTATAGGAGGCATTGCTCTTTCTGCAGTTCTCCACACATGCACTTCCCAGACATACGTGACTACGAGCTTAAAGCTGTAACAGTAATGTAGCCTAATGATTTAACAGTGTGACAGGGTAAAGTTTGGAGCAAGAAGCAGTATTTCTCCAGGTCAGCTGACAATGCTTGAGGAAACAGAAAAGCATTTGGGCACAGGAGGCCTTTTTCAGATTTTAGGAGACAAAGGCTATATCATGGGAATTTGAGAGTTAAGGTCGATGTTTTAGCTTCAGCTTGTAATATCAGCGTAATCTCAGGTAATTTTTCCCCTTCGTTGCATTTACTAGACATTTGTTTGCCTGATTTTTTTCCAAGTTGCAAGCAGCAAGCTGAGCATCTGAAACCCTAACAAATTCTAGACCAGAAAAAGCAGCCAGAAGCCTGTGCAGCTCGAGGACGTGTATGTGCTTCCGCACCTGGGTGTCCCTGTGCATTTATGTTATTCCACTTAATAAATAAATGTTTAGGGAGCGAAGACATTGCTCTGCTTCCATTTCCAGATGCTTCTTGCTGTCCCCTCACTCCCAAGTCCTGCTGCAGTTAAAGGCACATCAAGAGTTTGTTTGGCTGCTTTTTTTTTTCCTTTTTCAAATGGTTTAAAATCTTGATAACCTCTAACCCAGCTGTCAAATCTAATATGCTTAAGTGAGAAAACCCACTGACGTCAACAGAGCTACTCACATGAATAGTTATGGCTTGATTTGGCCTTAAGGCTTTAGATGTGTTTAAACCATTCAGATCAATTCTAGGCCTCAGATTGCTTTTTCAGTTTCAACCATTTCAAACAAGAAGGAGCCTGGAGGAGGCAAGAGAGGAAACACCAGGGAGACAACAGAGCTGCCACCACTTCATTCGTCCTGGAATGCAGTTAATGGCATTCCAGGTGCACTTGGAGGAGCTGAAGCTTTCTCTCTTCACCGTACACACCCTGAAAAGCCCTTCTCCCAAGGCAAAACGTCAGACAAACCAAACCCTGCCCCACATGTTCAGTCCACAGTCATTCTGCAAACACTCCTAAACGTTTATTTCAAAGCAAACAGAAAGCGCTCTGCGACTGAGCACGACTCCAAACACTCTCAGAGGTGCCAGCTCTGCGCAGTCTCCTGGGAGAAACCCTGGGGCAGCAAGAAGCTGTGCTAACAGGACTGCGAGGCAGGAAGGCCCTTGCTGCTGGAGATGCAGTAACTTCCTGCAGGGACAACGGCTTCTAGAAACCAGCCGTCTTCCCCTGAGGAAACCTGTGAGATTTTAAAAAACAAACCAACACACAGGCAGACACTGCTGCCCCCAGTGACTGTCTATCTAATCCCTGGAGAAAAGATGGCGTAACACATCCAGCATGTGAATCGCAATCCTGCAAATTGGGTGTTCAGTCTCAGCAGTCCCACTGGCATCAATATATTTAAACAATCGATCAAGTTAGGCCAAACTGTTACATGACATTCAACTCCTAACTTGCTCTACATAAAAGGGAACATTCACTCCTTGGGCTTTAGCAGTGGAGGGTTTGAACACAGATCTGTTTTGTTTCCCTCCTCAGTTTCCTTCAGTTGCGTTGAGCTGTCACTGACGTTTGTTCTTGCTTGTTGCTCAGAGTCCTCGGGACAGCTACTGCAATCCTGTAAGCAACTGGCCTGCTGCCAGTGGGTTTTATGCAGTATTAGGTGCAGAATCTGTCACAGACTGCTCATCTTTGCAGGTCCCTTACGAAGTACAGTCTAGGACCCTAAAAGAAGAGAGCATGCTTGTTGGCAGAAAGGTTCTTCTGCCCCAAGGTGTTCCTCCGTCCATCTCACTTTGCCTCCACGTTCAGCTACACCATCTGTAGCACACACAGATTCATTAGTCACTACACAACATGGCTGTCACCTGATGCTCCTTGACAAAAAGGTGAAACAGGATGGAAGAGCTACTTTTTGTACATGGCTTATGCCCTTCCACAAGGAACACAGATATTTCCTAGAAGCAAACAAACAAACAAACAAACAAACAAACAAAACCACCAAAACCCTGGGTCACTCTGCAATCAGCAAAATTATCATGTTTGGGAACACACAGACTACATCCCTACCATTCACCTCAACAGGCCTCACTCCTGCAGTGCTCCTCTATACACCCAAGCTACAACCTCCAGCTCTCTGTCTCAGCCCTGACCTCATATGCTGGCACCCTATGTCCTTTCTCATCCCCTGCACATCCCCCTGAGCTCAGACTCTCTCACGTCTCCAGCCTGTCTCCGTTTGGGCCAATGGCCAGCCAAGAGGCAGCACACGCTGTGACAGGTTCGGAGCCAAATGCATGACAACCTCCTGGTTCCCAAACACACTTTTGGCCAGTTCTGCCCGGCTGCCAGGGAAGCCCCAGCAGAAGTAAGGGCTGAGCCCTCCCTGCATCCCCACAGTGGGGTGTTACGGGTTCCCTACATGCTGCTGAGTCCCGCGGAGCTTCCAGGAAGACCTTGCTTCCAAGGTGCCTGAACGTGGCCTGAAAGGCCCGTGTGCTGGACTGAAAAGCAACCAGGGAACTTGCACAAAGAGAGACAATCTGACTCTGAAAGTCTTTTTTCCTTAGGCAACCTCTTTTGAATTACAGAAAATTATAAATTATCCCCACACCAACCACTGCAAAGCCAAGAAAATCTTGAGCTACAAATATGTTAATATATTTGACGAACACGTAGTAATAAAAGTGCAACTGTAGCATCCAGATGGCCCAGCGCAGGCCCTGAAACGATGCTAGGCAATAGCTTTAGGATGATGATGTGGACATCCTTCTGTCAGTATATCACCTTAACGATCTTGAAAACCTCAAGCCTGTTAGTACTTCTATCTGTAGTTGCTTGTAATTTCACCATTTATGAGCCAAGGCCAGGCAACAGAGTGGAGTATCGTGACTACCTCAAAGAAAGTACAACAGCAGCATTGCTTCAGTATAATCTCTGCCCGGACCTATCTATCATCACAGCAGTGAGGCTATGAAGCTCTATTTTAATATGGTCTCACTGAAAGGCATTCTTCCATCCACTTCCTCTTGTTTATTATTCTTTCAAATATCTGATAAGATACTTTTCAACTGTGGCTATTCACTTTCTGTTTGCGTAGGTCTTGGGTTCATCACAAGCTACAAGGTCAGCATTAATCTAAACAATGGTTGGTTGTGGGCGATTTTGCCAAGTGGAAAACAGTCTAAAGGCTAGATTGTTATCATCAATAGGGCAAAAAGCAGGCGGGAGAAACGAGCCCGATGTACACGCGTATGGATGAAGCAGAGCTACTCAGATGCCAGGTCATGGGTGTAGCACATGCACTGAGAAGCCACAGCTCCTGCCCAGGGATTGTTAAGAAGGAAAATCAGGGAAAGGAGAAGGAGGGGCCGGGTCAGTCAGCTTGGCACCTGCATGGAGGATGGAGGAGCCTTTCAAAAGATGCAGTAAGCTATCTGCCTTCCACCTGCAGACCATATTTAGCCAGTGAAATAGCTTGCAAAGTATGGCTCTTCCAGTTCTGACCAACACTGTCATCCAGCCCATAGCAAGATCTTTTGCGGGCAATGTACTGACAGAGTGCCCTAAAGAAAAATCTAAAAGAAAAAAAAAACAGCCAACCAACCAACCAAAACAGCCAGCAACAAAACAACTCAGTAAAACAAGCAAAATAATGTCTGTATAAAACCTTTAAAAGTGATTTCTTTGAGGACTGCTGATTGACAGCACAATCAAGAGACAAAGTTCCATTGGTTTGTAATATCAAAAGATAATAATTTTATTTACAGCTTGTCACTTGTAGAGCCAAAACCTTCCAAACTATACTCCCCAAACCTGGAAAGCATGCAACAGTAGAAGGGAAGGGAAGGGAAGGGAAGGGAAGGGAAGGGAAGGGAAGGGAAGGAAAGGGAAGGGAAAGAAAAAGAANAAAAGAAAAGAAAAGAAAAGAAAAGAAAAGAAAAGAAAAGAAAAGAAAAGAAAAGAAAAGAAAAGAAAAGAAAAGGACTACTACTAATCAAGCCTTGCTTATGCAAGCAATTTCATAGCCCTGTATTATATGAATCGGTTGTCTGCAGGTCATCTGTCCATGGGATATACTGAGTTTCTCCTTGCCTGCATGTATGTTTCTCAGGCTGGGACAAAGCATGATGAACACTGTAGCACTATTAACATTAATGGAACAAACTGCAAGTGACGTTTGTTCTCCAGGTTTTGTTTGATCTCCAGATTGGCAGACCAACCTTTCCGGAGTCTAAAACTCTTTAAAAAGGGAAGGTAGATACAAGCACTGGCGGTACAGGCAGCCCAGCCAAAGAGTGCTAACTCCAGCTCAGGAGAACAGCAGCTCAAGAGGTAAAACCTCTATGGCAATTTAATTGTTGGTTTCTCTAAGGAGGATGGTAGCTAGCACTCTTCTGTGACCAGTATTTTGCAATGAGCGCAAAAAAAAATCAACTAGATTTCTTTCCTTTGCTCAATACTCATGGTATGCTGGAGCTGCTATCTCAAGAGATATCTGATCTGGAGGCCTTCAAGGGAACCATTCCTGATTCTCTTATTAAACACCTCTGAGATATCCTGTTCTCTATATTGCTTTTATAAACACCCAAGGTAAAAATATTTACATTATGAATTAACTATTCACTCTGATTGTGCAGTAACCTTGGACTGACAATCCATATTGTGCTTTGAGAATTCCATGCTGTTCAGCGATTGTTCAACACACAATGGTCTGATGGCCCAGCTGCAGCCAAGAAGCATGCTACAAAGCCTAGGAAAAATGCAGACATCAAAAACTGATTCCCTGGCCAACACTGTGCCACTACCCATCCAGCAAGGCCAGTTAACTAGTCCCTCTCAGTCAGACCAGCTGCCAGCAACTCCAAAAGGCCAAAGGATTTGTTGGTTTGTTTGGCTGAGAGGAAGTCATCGTGATTTCAGCCGTCATGAGGAGTAGCAGTATAGCAACTACTGTTTAAAAGCTTTAAAACCAGGAAAAATTTTTATATGTTGAAGTAAGCCTCCAGAGCAGCCACGGATGAGGACTAACCTCTTGTAACATCAAAGCTGTTGTATTAGGGGTGATTATTTTGAAACGGTGAACTTAGAAGAGAAAAAGGTGAAAGGCTAATTCAGTTTGTATTATAAGTATTTGCTACACTTCACTTCTACAGCTATACACATCTTTACGTACCTCTACTAGCACAGTCGCTGAAGCAAATTTCCTACAAGGATATTTAATCCTGTTCATCAAGAACAAGGTCAATGAAGGAAGTAAGATTAGATATTTCAAAAGACATGTGATAGTTCCCTTCTGTTGCCATAACAAAGAAAGGTACTTTAAATCAACATTGCTATGCTGAACACAGATTTAAGCAGCCTTCCCTGCAGAAGAATCATCACCTCAATGTTCTCTCTCCGGTTATGAGACGGGCTGCTGCAATCAGGGTTACATCATGACTATACATGGCCTTCCCTTAGCAACCAGCTTAACTTTATTGATTCGATCGTTGATTATTATGGGAACAAGCTCAATTCTTACTGTTCATACACTTTTCAAAAGGTCATCAAGAAAACAGAAATGAAAGCAGTTTTTCTTGACTATTTTTGTGGCATGCAGAACCCATGAAGCTATTGGAAGAAAACAAAAATATTACAGGAAGGGGAAACAAAAACCCCAAATCCCAAACTAACAAAGGGAGGCCATGCCCAGGGCTGTGGCAAGGATACCTGTATTTTCTTCTCAGCTCTGCCGTATGCTTCCTCGGTAACTTTGGACGGGAGCTGTGGGTCTCTCCATCACTTATGCTTTGGAAAATCTCCCTCTTTTCAGATCTGTGGACCTTACCTTAAAATTTTTGTTCTAGAGGGCGGTTGGTTTGTTTTTTCTCCCCAGACCCAGAAGGAGGTTCTGAATAACTTCTTTAAAAAAGAAAAAAAAAACTTAGAAGTGAGTTTAATGTTTTTAGAAAGTATGAAATTGCAGGCAGATAGTTGCAGGATTTCATCATCACCTGGCAGAGAAATGCTCTCCCACAGCTGTGTAGCTACCTGAGTCTAAAGTGCATGTCCAGTCTGCAGTACCCCAAAATGCAATGATCTGGCTTTCTTTAAGTCTATTCCAGTGCTCTGACATGAATCCCAGCACAAATAGTAGGCGAGATCTATGATATCACACATAATACTCCTGTTGCAAACACTCAGAGCTGATATTCCTCTGATGGTACTGCTGAAGTACTACAATTTCACCTGCACACACAGAGTACTTTTAAACCCCACAAGAAACACAATAGCAAAGTTTGAGCGTTTTGTTAAGTAAGCAAAGAGCAGACTATATGGTGGCCAATTTCTTGTTCAGAGGTTTGTCTGGGAAGAATTCCAACTCATGTGATGCGTGAGACCCCATCTTATCGTTAAAAGGAAATATCACTTAGCAATGTTTTAAAGTTCAAGACAAGGAGTAGCTAACTAAATATCAATATTTTAAAATAAAAAGAACAGCATTTCCCCTGCTTCACCTGAGTTACTCATAGGTACCTCATATCATTTGTGCTTTCACACAGAGTTCTCAGAATATGATTTGATACTATTTTAGAAATTAAAATAATGGCTAGTTTTACACCATCATTTGAATTAGATCTGTGTGAGCAAAATACTGCATTTCCTGAACTGCACGAATATTATCCTTATGAATGAATCAACTATTTCCAAATATGGATTGGAAAATATTCAGCTACCAGATATTTGGAAGAGCAAGCACCAAAACAGGCTCAGAAGTCTGATACAGATGTCTAGGACTCAAGAAAGCATTCCATCCAATCAGTTGCTGGATTTAGAGTCAGTCATTTCTCTGAGTCATCCATTTCATTGCTATTCTTCATTTATTTTGGGTGCGGACTGAAAGCAGTTGCTCTTAGTTCCTGAAAACTCTATGTTGTAAAATTCCCACACCCCAAAGCAAAAGAAAGAGAAAAAAGGATCACAGTTCCCTTCTGCAATGAACCTGCTCCCTTTATGGAGTGCCTTCTTACCCATCTCCCCTATTGCTGTTGATGTACGTGACTAATGCCTGCTGCCAGCTGGTGTTGCCCATCTCCTAAGCTTTCCAAGTTCCTACTTCTCTGCTCTGTTCAGCAAGAACTATTTATTGCAGGGTTTTGTACTTGTGCCTGTGACTGTAGACTTTGAGGCCTTGCATCTGTTAACCATGTTCTCTCATTAAGGTTCCCACAACAAACAAAAGCCTCAAAAGTCTCCTTTCTTCCTGTTCTTTTCATAATGATGCCCTTCATTCAATGTCCATCATAACTCATACTTTATCCATCTTATTTCCATTATAAGTTCAAAATCTCAGCATTCCAAAACAGCATCCAAACAAAAGGCTCCCTAGATATGAATGCCATCTCAAATCAATTACCAGGGTATTCATCCTTCACAATAATATCTCTATTATATTCCCCTCCTATTGAATTCAAAGATTACACTGCTGACATGCTTTCAGGGTTTATGGGGGGGACACCACTCTTCATAGCTAGTCAAGAGAATCATGTTTTTCAAGTTCCTTAAAACTTAAATCATAACAATAAGGAACAAGGAGCATCTTTTTGTTACATGTGTACTCTGCACATAACACAGAAGCGCTTGACACACCCGCAAGGTGCTGCCAGAATGCAGTCATCATCAGACAAAATCAAATTCAGCGTTAGGAGGATGACATTTCCATTGGAGAAAATAAGAACTGCACCTGCATTTAGCCCTCTCTGAATCTCATTATTCTGAAACAAATGGAGACAACAGAGAACACTTGCCTCTTAAGACAAGCAGCAGGTCCAACAAACTATCAGCAACCAAGCATTAGTTATCATAATTAGCAATTTTAAGACTCAGAGTTTTTTAATTAAAGGATGGATAGTTTGGGTTATAGCTAACTAGAAGATTCAATAAAATATTCTAATATCTGTGCATGCCAAGAATCTCTATTTAACTATCTCTTAGCACTTTGATTATGCTTGAAAATTTGATAAACAGAATAAATGTTTAAAGCAGCCCACTGTGAGCATGAAAACACTTTCGTATTGTAGTTAAAATAATCAATCCCTTGTTATAATATGCTGAACATTACCAAGATTATGCTACTAACTCACCAGTACAGGTAATACCGCACTGACAACTAAATCCAACTTGCCCTTTTCTAAATACCTTTAAAAATGTTTAATACATTCCAGACTGTACAGTCATGCATGTCAACTAGGACTGGGTACACTAAAACCATAAAGAAATACATGCAGCCTCCAAAAACCACAGCAGGCTTCATGATTCATTCTCCCTTATCAAACCTCCCTTCGTTTCTTGCCTCTTCCTACTGTTTGCATCTTATGTTAAAGCCCTTCACAGCCAAGATTCTGCCTTTTCTTGTTTTGTACTCCTACTTCTATTAAAGCCCTTTGGCACTGTATCAACACCAACAACACAAAAACAAATAATAGAGAGTGCTGATTTTAGGCATGTTTATCAGACCTCTGAGTCCAATACCCAGCAACCACAGTCTTCTATGACACTCAATACCTCTTCAGAGGCAGCCAACATGATATCATAGAGGTGCTACAAAGACCACGTCATGAATCACTGTGTTAGTTCGCACAGCTGTGTCTTCGGGAACACAGAAGTCAACTGAAAACTCCAGCACTAAATCAGCTGAGATGCTGCTCTTGAAGCTAGTAGTGTTAGGAAGGCCCCATGGTTAGTACCCGCAGTTAGAGTTGATTTATTCTGGTTTTCAGTCTGTGCTTTGGATAAAAAAGCAAGCCTTGAGGAAAGGATTATGGAGAGCTTTCTGGACAGGACTTCACATTTCCCTGCCTAGCGTGGGACCGCTCACGGCACACGTTAAGGGTGGGTGCGCTGTTCTGAAATACACTAGCACAAATACAACTACTTGTTTATAGACTGAGTTATCGTCATTACATGAAAAAAAAAAATGCTAAAGCAGCATGAAACATCCAATATCTCATCTAGAAACTGCATCTTTCCTGTGAACTCGGAAACAATTTTAAGTTGGCCATGTGGTATTTCAAGTACTCAAACTGCAGACATGTTCTGGACCTAGTAGAAGAACGGTTAGTTTACCCAGCCCTCCCACCTACTGTAGTTTAACACATTCTGTTAATGTATTAGTAGTACTTCATTGTGCTCTCTAATTCACAGATCCATATCAGTCAGTAAGATTTAGCTTTTCTGTGCAATTTAAACTTTCATTCTTGCCAAATTGTAAGTTATTAAAAGATCTTGCTCAAATATTCAAAAAAAAAAACATCTTCCTGTGAGAAAGTCAGAAAGAATACTTTCTTGTAAAAGGTGACAGCCCATGGGCTATGATATAAATAGTTTTATAACTTTTCATATGGTATCATGAATGCTTTTTATTTGGTATGCTGGCTGCTGTTGTCTACTACGACCACTATAATGTACTTTGATGAGAAACTCCTCAGAAGTTAAGTCAGGACTTGATCCAGTTCCCACTGACGTTTATTTCTGAAGAATAATCTTCTGAAGAAGATTATTTCTGAAGACAAGACAGAGAGGACACAACAAGAGTTTGTATCAGCTTTCTACATACTTAAAAAGAGTTCTCCATATTCCCAATGGACAGACAAAGCAATAATAAGCTTAAATTTCAGCAAGAAAGATTTTATTTCAATATTAGGAAAAACTCCAAAGCTGATGCTAGTGAAACACAGGAATAGATTGCCTGTGGAGGTTGTGGGATATTTGTCAGAGAAGGCACTGAAGACAAACCTCCATCAAGAATCATTGTACTTAATGATCTCCAGCCATCAAAGAGATGGACCAGATGGCCTCCAGCAGCTCCTGACCAATCTTTCTACGAACCTATGACCTCAAAAATCAGTTTGACAAATAGCAGAACTAATGCCACATAGTTTACTACAGATTTCTGTTCTATGGCTCCTAATACTTCCCTGCTCAGTCAAATCTCTCCCATGTGCCAAGAGGCTTTCCTTCTCTGCTTCTTTCCCCCATCCATCTGTGTTGGGCTAGCCAAGTGACAGCACAAGCCTTGACAGCCTGTGTGCTGCTGGCAAGGGGATCACTACCTCTGAGAAGAGGGAAAGGACAAAATTTTAAGAGCCTTTGTGATGGAGGCATGCTTATGACATTCCCTTCTATATGGAGCCATCTTTTTTTTTTTTTCAGGAAATTACTATCTCTATTTCTTCTAGCCCTCCAACAATGTATGTGGCAAGTGGATTAAAACAAATAGAAAAGCTATTTAAGGATAAGGGGAGGGACTGAAAGACGGATGTAAACAGTGTGATAGCATTAGCCTTGTTAAAAATGGACTTTGGATCAATCTCCAAAAGGGTGAGTTTGTCAAAAGTTTTGAATCTTTTCAAAACTAAAAATACGAAAAAAAAAAAGTAAAGAAATTTTATGACACTGAATTTCCTTAGTGAAGTTACTGTAACACAAAGAGCCTTAAGTCATCATATGAATCACTGACAATTTAATCAGCTTCTGGGAGTTTGTCATCCTCATCAAGAGTTGAATTTAAGACCTTCGAAAAGTTCTTTCGCTCCGTTTATGAACTGCTGCACCTACTGATTCAGCCACCCACACCACACTTTAGACTACTAGAAATTCAGCCAAGAATCCAGAAAGTTAATATTCATCCTAGAGGCTAAATATGCTCCTACCAATGTAACCCCAAGGTTAAGAAGCAGCAGCACGTTTTCTTCAGCTGGGAGAGATTTAGGAAATCATCAATACCCTAAAATGGAGCATCACCAGGTAAGCGCTCCTTTCACCCAAATGCAGCAATCTTCACAGACATTTTTTGAAACCCTTCATGTGAACAGCACTGGGAGATCCCACACACCGAAAGAGGGGGAACAGATACAAAATCCAATGCCCGATTCAGTTCATCCACCCTAGGGCTCTTCTTTCAAAGAACTTCAGACTGTTAACGTGCTTAGACGACGAGCTATTTTTTAAAATAAAATTACTTAGCACAAATGCATTTGGCACCTAGAAGGGACAGCTTTTTAAAACTAAAGCTCTGCAGGTCACAACCTGCTCTTGTGCCAAACTAAATGAATACTGCCATCAACGACAGCAAAGCCTGAAGCTTGGAGTTCTTGGGCTGAGAGATCTTCAAACCCTAGAATACGAACATCTCAGTTCCCCCAAAGTGCACTTCCTGATTCTTCTTTGAAGTGAAATAATAGTACCAGCAGTGTAGATGTCCTGTTTCTAACCTTCTTTATTAGTTGCTTAATTTACATGATGTCTGACAATGTCTTTGCAGAAAAGCCAGTGTTGAGATTTCTTAGCATCTCTGGGCAAAGAATCTTGCTGAAGTACAAAGAAGTGCAACAATGAACAGCAAGTCAGCTATTTCTTCTGGCTTCTTTGGAAGAAGTCTTGTCGGTCAGCGTCAAACAAACTGTGACCCTCTAAGGTGACGGAGAACACAGTTGCATGACTTTTATGGTGCAATTTTGGCTACAGTCTGAAAAGTCCTTGAGACTTTTTCCTTAGAAAAGGGTTTGTGTGTCACTGAAAAGACAAGGGAAAGGTGTTCAGGACCCCATAATTTGAGTACCTGGCACAATGTCATTCAGCTGCCTGCAGATTTGTGGGTAACACACGATTGACGTTTCAATGTTAACGAGATCGACATATTTGCAATACCTCATTTTGTTTTCTGTTCCTTGACTTTTACTGACATCCAGTGGAGACACACTCAAACCTTTTTCAAGTGCTAACACAACTGCTTTCTTTTAAAGCACCTCTAAGTTAAGCTGCCAATGGGAAGGAAAAGCTGCCTTGAGCATAGCTGGTTTTCAGGAGGTTCTTCCTTGTTAGTTTGTTCACAAAACATATTCCTTTACAAACTCAAACCTTAAAACTGCTTCATTATTTTCAAACGCTACTTATTCCCATTTCAGACAAAACCATTCTCATAGGTTAGTTTCTGTTGCACTGTTACAATTTCATATTCTCCTCATGCTGCTTCTTATCAAACTACAAATATAGGAAAACAGGCTAGAAACAATGTCTGTTTCAAAGCCTGTGTCCTCATCACTGTCAAATGAAGCCATCTCTATGTTCTCATCATAATTTGAAAGAAGGCCAGTGTTTTATTTTTGTATGTGTGAACTCTGCTTACTGACTGGAGGAAGACTGTGAATATCATAACTAAACCCTCACATAAGAACAAACAAGACTCAGATCCCAACAAGGAGCATGTTGGATCCATTAACCAGAATCATTTTATGAATAATTGGAAATTATGCAATCCTACCTGAACTTTTTTCTTATCCTTCTCAACTAATAACAGCTAATAACAGATTTTACTGTACTTACTACTAATAGTTTAAATACCACAAATCCAACACAGTGTACTTGGTTATGCCGATCCACTAAGCAGCACAAGGCAAACCTTAAGCCCACACTTCCAGATCCTATCCACACAGTACTGAGTGCCAGAGAAGGGTATGCTCAGAAAAGCAGAGGTGCTCTGAGATTTACATCATCCAAAATCTTTTATAGCCCCTTCAAGAGAAAGAAAAGGAAAGCATCTCCAGATTTAAGAATGTGTGATTGCTACAAACCGAAACACACTTATCTCAGGGTGGAACATGTTCTTCCTTGAATACTTGCATGCAAATGCTACTTAGATTAAAAGGGAGCTCTGGACAATGAAGGGAGCAGCTAACACAACCTCATATGAACAGTCTGTGCTCGACCATCAAATAGGTAAAAGCATGACACAACGGATTGTGTGAGTCATTTTTCACCATGGAAGGGTGTTCTTTGCCGAGGTAATTGTTAATTACCAGCAGGAGTGGGAGACAATCACTTTTCAAAGCACTTCTTTTTTTTCTTCCAAATATATAAAATATCTTTGTATATTGGAAAGGGTGGTTCAGGCCTCAGTTTTTCAGGTAAGTGGGTTTGACCTGGGTAGCTCAGGTTTGAAAGCATTCAGATAGTTTACAGCGCTATATGAACCACTCACAATCTGGGTCAAATGGCCAGCACCAACAGGCAAGATAGCTCCCACAATGGTACCTACAGAACAGGAGAGACAACAGCTCACACTGCTTGAGATACAGATCTGGTAAGTAAGTGAACAGCAACAGGAAAACTGAAATTGTCTTTATAGCGAAGTTATTGTAAGACAAACTGACATAGTGGGTTCCTTGCTCTTTCTCTTTTTATCTTAAAAATGATAATTGAAATTACAATAGCAATGTCAAAGGTGTACTGAACAGGTTCAATACTAACGCTAATCTCAAATTCAGGCAAAACTCATTTATGGACATGTGTCCGAACTGTATGGTTCAGTTGCATGTAAAGAAAAAATAATTCTACTAGATTCTCCTCAGCTCAGCTCCAATAAGACAAAACAAGTGGGTAGTATAATCACTCGTGTGTCTCTGTGAATGCAAGAGCAGAACATGTTCTCTGAAATACGTAATCACTCCCAAGACAGCGTCCTGGCATGTCTCAGATAATCCATATGACCTTCTGGCCTGTACCTCAAACAGGAACGCCTTCTTTGTTTGTTTTCTTTGGCATGGATCTCCCTCTTACTTCACCTCCAGTTTAAGCTCCCTGCTTTCAGAAACTATTTCCCTAACAGAGAGAGTGCTATCTAGCAAGGTTGGAAGAGAAAGTTCTTCATGGCAGAAAACAATACTTTCTGGAAAGACTTGGGTGTTGCTACACAATGTATCTGTAGCCATCCTGTTCTTCATCAGGGAGAACTCCCTTCAAAAACAGCTTCACTGGTTGTCACGTATCCTAGGTATCCTGATCTACAGAGGTGCCATCTCGTACCCGTTCACGTCAAAGTGACGGCAGGATGCGGCCCTGACAATGATCAGCTATCTCATCAGTAGTCACTAACCAGCTGAGCCATTAGCAGTCTGTGCACATGGTCCCATCAGCCTCCCTGGGGTGCTGCAGCTCAAATTCCTCAAGGGAGGAGCTGACAGGAAGCAGGCCACCAAGATGCAATCCCAGAAAGCGGGTGCGATTCCAGCAATGCCCAAGACCGGCTTTCTGTGAAACCAAGGAACAACAACCAAACAGGAGGCAACTTCTTGCTGCACTGGAAGGGATCCACATCACCTTGCCATAGACATTTCACCACGGTGCCTAATTAGGAGACCAAGTTTTAGAAGCTGCATCCAGTTTCTGCTGCTCTGCTCCTCCTACTGTCCCACACCTCAGCTACAGAGCCAGCCATGCCCCCTCTCCGGCAAGAAAGTAGGTGGCCATCACCTGCTTCTGCTTTGGGTTGGGACATGCTGTTACTGTTACATGCTGTTTTATGGTGGAACTTAACTCTTACCATCCCTCACAGTTAGAGCAGCTTAAATGATGTTTCAGCTAACAATATTACAGGCATGGGTGTAATACTGAAACGAAAATGCAAGGAAAGCTACACAAGGCTTCTACCTGAAGCTTTCAGGTTAAAACAGAATCTGAAAATTTTAAACTGAAAAACAACACTTAAAACTGAAAGATGACAGATTTGACTCCAAGTGAATACCTACACCACTGGCTCTATATCCTGTTATGTACTAACTGTGTTAAAATCCTGATGACTTTTATGAGGAGGAACACCACCAGAAAGTAGCAACATTCCTCTATTTAAAAAGCGTGAAAACAAGCAGAAGTGACAAAATTCAGACTCCAGCTTCAGGACTCAATTTTCCCACATTACATGCAACTAACTTGAAGAGTCAACTCCACCCTCCTTATGCACCCCAAAGTCCTAACATGGATATACAGCCAGGGTATTCAATTTTTCTTTTCAATAGAAAAGTGAATGTTTCTAAAATGCAAGACAGCCGACTATTTCAGACAGAGAGAACTACATTGTTCTGATGTCTTTGTTTGGATACTAATCACATAGTACTGAAAACAGAGGACGTTTGATCCTTACTTGCTTTCAGCTGCCAAAACTAGGGGAGAAGGTGGAGAAGTTAAAAAAAAAAAAGGAAAAATTACAAAAAAAAAAACAAACAAAAAGCCCACAAAAACAAAGCAGGCAAGCCAATAAGATCGTCTTTCAAAAAGGGCAAATACAAATATTTATCAAAGCATTTATTTTACACACAAATTTCCTTGATGTGTCCCATACTTCTCAGTATTTCAACTCATCTGAAATGTCAGCTGTAAGCAGTATGTTAAATACATTGACAAGCTGTCTTATTTCATTTTACATGCAGCTCTTTGTCTTCTGTAAGTGCCTTCTTTAAGACTTTCTGCAGTTTTTTTCATTGAATTATCTTAAACATGCCTATCCTTGCTATAGAAGTTTTAATGTGGCACAGCCTACATCCACGATTTTGTTGCAAATGATTGATTAATAACACCACTCTTTACACGTAGGCCACCATCACAACGGAGTTAAGAACAAATTATTGTAAGTAAGTGCCTCAGTGTACCTTCTTTAAAATACAAACTGACATCTGGATTATGTTCTGTGCTATCCATAGCACAAAAGGACTCAACCTGGTACTGGATTTTAGATAGGAGAACATCATATGAATAGCATTTTAATAATAATTATTCTGCATACCTTGGATTTGGGGTCCCACTTTATAAAATGGAAGCTTAATTTTCACATGATCCACCTCTTCGAACAAAACTTGCCTACTTGAAAACTTCAGTTTGCCAGTTTGCCTGAGAATTGCCCATCACATTCTTGAACATTAAGTGTGCCACATTTGTGCAAACACATCAGTAAACATGAACTCGGGTGACTTGGTCAAAAACATGCAAGTTGGACATTGATAGAAGGAATCCTTAACTCCCTGTTCCTTTCTGAGAAATTTCCGTCTCTTAAATGTAAGTCATGGGTTGATCGGTGATTTTGACTATACTTTATGCTCCCACACCAGACCGGTGTATGTCAGTAGCAGCATTACAGCTGCAGGTGAATTATGAAGATTCAAGACCAGATCCTTTCTCTGGTAAAGGAATTCTATTTCCTGCACATCCTTCATAATCATAAATTAATTACATAACAACTAATCCTTAATTCCCAGTACATGCATACTGTAGTGGGATGCAAGATGGAGCTAAAAGCAACACAGTGTTGTTCCCCACCCTTGGCAGGTTAGCTGCAGAAGAAATGAAAATGGCAAGGGACTACTAAAACATCTGGTCCTAGGATGGCACCCGTGCTTAGGGCAGCCAGAAGCTCCACTTCACCACATGTCTCTTCTGGCTCCTCTGACACCAAGCCCAGAAGCTGGAGAGGAAACCATTTGTCACAGGAGACAACTACAGTACTTCCAGGGGCTTATATCCCCAAAGACTCCCGTGGACAACTTCTCCTGCTGAATGTCTGTCTTTTGACCTCTCTCACTTGACACTGCCTCAGACTGGGCACAGAAATACCTTGGCTTGGGTGGACACCGAAGCTATTTTTTTTATATAGCCAGTATGGGCTCCACGAGTACAACTACAGCAAGGCTACTGGAAACAGTGGATGCCAGCAGCTGCCCCACAAAGCTCTGCTTCGTGACCATCAACACCCCTGCTAACCCCTGCAGGGTCTTGGCTCAGATACAACTGAACACCCTGAAAAAAATCTGGTCTATGCATAAACAGCAAAAATGATGTTAAGCAATATATCTCACGATCAGGTTTTATTAAAAGGAACTAATCATACCCACAAGAAAATAAATTCAGCAATACCTGAACACAATAGTGGAGTCACAGATGACTTACACAGCATTATACCGTGACTTACACAGTGCCTGTTTTACTTGGGCTGCACATGTGCCATTAGGTGTTAGCAAGAAAACAAAGTTTTGCCCTTTCATACAATGAAAGTATAGACAAGTGCACATTTCCCAGAAGGTCTGGCAGATTTGTGCTACCACCAGCAGAAGTGTGCATGGAGTGCATACCTCATAACGTATGATGTAGTTGCAGCCATGTCTGCCTCTGAAACAAATCAGATGGCTCTGTCCCTGACAGATTAATGACCTCAAGTTGAAAATAAATTAACAGGCCATAAGAAAACTTTTAAAAATGAAACTAAATTGTTGTAATTCAAGAGTCCAAAGCCCCTCAAACTGTAATTTTAAAGAACATTCCGATGCAGGATGTATGCAAGCAAACCAACAGACCCAGGAAATGCCTTCCTGACACCTAAAATATTTAGAAAATACAGGTCTGCAGTCAATAACAAACAGTATGATGCTGATACAAAATTAAGTGTCTTCATGTGCATCAGGAAAGCAAACAAAGAATGACTCCAGATGAGTCAATACAGACATCAACGGCAAGAAATTAAACATGCACTACAGCCCAGCTTAGGGTATGCTGTACTGGTTTTCTAACATACATAAGCAATACCATTAAGACACATTTGGGTCAAATTCATATTACACCAAGTATATGTAAGAAACACTTCACCATAAAGCCAGAAAAAATGTTTCGCCTTAACCACCTTTCTAGAAATAAAATGCAAATGCTTTTAATTATCACAGATTATAGAGAGGCCTATTGAAGCTTTTTTTTTCCTTAATAAAACCATTCAAAGCTGTTCGCAGCTGGTCTTTGAAAAAATATACTGCAGGTAGGGAAGAGGGAAAAATGCAGGCCTTTCTCCTACCTACTGCAAGGAACAATTTTAGCTTCTGCTTTGAAGAACAGCAACAATTGCTCTATCCCGAAGCATGCACAGGGATAAACACACTCCACAAAAANTTTATTCAAGAACAGGAGATGTTTCACTGGAACCACTGAGATGTTCCATAATGCTCCGAGTTAAAGCAGGCCTGAAGTCACAGCCCAGGGTAGCTCGGGCAGCAGAGGACCAGCCCCAGGCCTGAAAGCTGAAGCCAGATGCAAGTTGAAAATAGGGTGCAAACTCTAAACAGAGAAGATGATTAATCACTGGAACTAGCTACCAAGAGAAGCAGCAGACTCTCCACCCCTTGAGATCCTTGAATAATGTCTGAATGCTTCTCTGGACAATCTGCTTAGCCAAACAAATGTTTCTCAGTACAAGACAGTTGAAATGGGTAACGTGAAACCGCCGGTACTGCAGAACAAATCCCATGAGGTGATCTAATGTCCCTTCTGGCCTTACGTCTCGGATCATCCTATGAATCACACACGAGTATTTCTGCAGGGTCAGGTCCTTGGATTGCAAGTTACTTGTGTAAGAGAAATGCCTTCATATTTACTTGTAAAACACTACATACATACACATATAACACATAAAGAATATAATTTCCAAGGTCATTATGGAACAACATGGTTATGATCTGTCATGGTTTTTGTCACCCTGGCTTTTAAGAAACATACTGGAAAGAAATACAGTTGTAAGTCACTCTTGGGAAAATCAGTTTTCCCAATTCTACAATTTCACTTAAAATTCATTATCTATATTTACGTATAATACGACATTATTAAAAACTGTTTATTTTATTACCTGTATTTTTGTAATGGCTTCATACAATTTAAGACTGCTGTGCAAAACCTGACATAACTAAATTCTAAAGACTCGACAAATCTATCTTCCGCCATCAACCTTACAAATGTGTATCACATTGCTCTTTTAAACACATAAAAACTCACTTACCTTACGTACCTATCAAAAATATTAAAAATTAATCTCTTATAATCTTCAGATGATCTCTTAGAATAGCAATCTTTGCTTTCTTCCTGTAGTTTAGGTCAGCAATCAATCATCCCAAGTCATTTTAATTGTCTGGTTGTGCTTTTTTCATCATGTTACAATTAAGAACTTAACATTTGAAAATAAAATTCCTGTGCTCATTAAATTAAATGAATGATGAGTAAAGCTGGGTGAATATATTTTTTCTCAATTCAGCTGTTGAATAATAATAAAAACTCCTGGGCTTGGATTAACTTTGAAATGTGTTTCTTTTTTGGAGGAGAGGTAGGTAAGTGAAGGAAGACAAGAAAGTGTCCAGTAAAATAAATCCTCCTTACTTCCAGACTTTCCTCCTTGTATTGAAAAACAAAACAAAACAAAACAAACAAACAAAAAAAAACAAAAACAAAACAAAACAAAAAAAAAAACCCACAACACGCCACTCACACCATAACCTGATGTAATTTGTTTTGAACAATTACAAGGGTGAAGGAGGACAAATATGGGCCACACACACACACACTGCCCTTTGATCTCAGTATCCAGCTTAAATTCTCTTTAGTGCCCAAGATGATTTGAATACATTTATTTTATCTGTAAGAAAAATGTCCAGGACTCCGGTAACGGAATATCTGTGGAAGTCCCCACAATCTCTTCTGCTAGAGCTGTTCTAAAAAATGAAATATACCTGAAAAAAATGACCACACCACAGCACTCACACCTGGGAGCTGGGACACCCTCTGTCTAACTAGGACAGCTTCTACAGGGGAGATTGCATTCCCTCTAGCCCAGAACATCCTCTCGTAATCTGTTTACGGTACTTGTGGCAAATAGAAAATAGGAAATTTCAACCCTCTACAGGAGAGAATTTAAGTCTTCCATTAGGCTAAAAGATAGAATCACAGAATCATTTAGGTTGGAAAAGACCTCCAAGATCAGCCAGTCCAACCTATAACCTAACACTACCAAGTCCTCCATGTCACTAAGCTCTACATCTAAATGTCTTTTGAATACCTCCAGGGCTGGTGACTCAACCACTTCCACAGAATTACAGAATCATTTAGGCAAAAAGGTAAAAGTTAAAGGAAATTCTTTTTTAGTCCTGATCATTTTACCCCATCTCCTTTCCCTCCTCCCTTCCAGTGAATAAGGAGTTCAGAATTTGACCCCTATTTTCAGGTTGTCTCAGGAAAAGAACGTGGAAGAAATTAAGTTCATGTCACAGATGTGAATCTTGGAAAGAAAGAGAAAGAACTCAATGTGTGGAAAAGTAGCATGAAAACCTCCCTTCCCTAACCTAAGAAATATATATTTTTTCTGCTTTAAAACAGAATTACTGGAATTTTTGCCCCCTTTAATTGTTCAGGCAACTAGAACATGCAAAGCTCTGATTTTTCTCTTGCTACCATCCATCTTCCTCATTTTTGTTCTCCAGATGCAGCTTGTACAGCCTAATCCAACACTTCTCATTTCAGTAACACTTAAACTCACACTTAATTTTGGGCATGGATTTTAGAGCCATTTGTCTAAATGGACAGATTAAATTCCTTGAAATCTGGCTTAGCTGTACTGAAGCGGAAGTAGACATAAAGCTTCCTAACAGGCCTCTTACACAAATAGGCAGCTTTACAGATTCAGGCTACAGACTGAAGAATGGATGGAGAAAAAGAGCCAGGGTTGGGAAGCAAAACAGAAAAAAAAAAAAAAAAAAACATTAGGCTGAAGTTTACACTCTTACATTACACTTTTGGCAAAATCATGATTCAGGAAGACGATAAAACAGACCTCATGAAAGGTATATAAACTGTAATAGAACACAACAGGAAAGTGACTTGTCTCCATCAACATTTTTCTTTTGCACATATAAATCAGGCTTGATCTTTTAAGAGACTACAAAGTCAATGTAATTGCATACACCAACAATTTACACATGCTTCTAAAGCCACAGGAAGTTTTGCTACCAATATCCGTGGCAGACGGAACCATGCTTGGAAAGCATAATAATTTATGTAACTCACATTTTACGGAGTGCTTCTAACTGAAGTTCTCTCTCTCTTTTTCATGGTAACAAGCGTTGTAGAGAACAAAAGCAAGAGAATAAAAAGCCTTCTTGAATTTATGACAACAAATTCTGAAGAATGGAATATATCCCTACATCATATACATCAAAAACTGGACCAGTTAGGTAAACAACAAGTCTTTGAGGAGATTGAAGATTTAAAACAATGAAGTAATCATCTATAACAATTGTGCAGCACATTATAAATATTTCCTTTAACTAGTTCAATATTTTGTAACAGAATATCCACAAAAATAGTATGTTCTTTTGTTTAAAGACTTTTTTCTAAATTGTTTCCAAAAGTTTTAAATAATTTAATGGTGCCCCTCTGCAAACTCAAATCAATATTCTAAATGCTGCTAAATTTGCAATAGCCCAAAGAAAATAAACTGAAGAACCATGCTAAGTGAACATTGTGCAAAAATGAGACATAAAATGTTAGTTTTTTTTCCTTTTCTTTACTTTTTTTTTTTTTTTAATGTCATAACCAAGAGTGGAGAAAAATCATCAGTATTTGAGTATTCGGAATTTTTAAAGAACGCGGATCTCTTCACCAGATGTTTATTATCTATGGAGTGAGATAAAGGTTGCCAAATGATCTGTTTCAGTGGTCATAGACATTTTTATTTCTATGTAGTTAAACTACAATGCAAGAGCAGAACTCAAAATGGGCATAAACAAGAAGCAATGTCGCAAGGCATCTCCCAGGTCTGAACGTGAGTATAACGGCTGCTCTGTAGCAGAGATAGAACAACTACAAGAGAGGACACCCAACAGTTAATTGCTACTCACAAACACCACCAAACTCATGAAGAATAATTCTGGGTGCTTTGTTTTCTGGTAGAGACCTGTAGCTTCTAAAACGGAAAGAAGCAAGACAGGAAAAAAAATACTAGACTTTTTTTTCTTTTTAAATCAAAGACCTAGTACTGGACAAGTAGTAACAAGCAGACTCTGTTTCTAGACAAATGAACCTAATGAATTCTGGACACTTTCCCTCTTTTCTACAAACCAGAAGATTTCGATTACACCCTTGGAGGTTAAACACAAGCTTTGCTTTAGTCATTTTCTTCCAGTATATTAGAAATGGGACAACTCCACATGCTAAGGCAGAACCGCCGGAGCCAGCCGGCACCCGAGCGGTGCTGCTTCACCAGGGGTCAGGAGGGGACCCTCTTGCCCCCGCCGTACGATCTGCTGCTTGATTTTTAGCAGGACACCAGCCTGCGCATTTTACTCTGGATCTCTCTGTGGTAAGGACCAAGTCTCTCGTGAATCATTTGAGCACGTAGGCAAGTTTTAAAAAGCAGGAAAACTCACCTGTCTGGCAGATAGGAGAGACGGGTGATGCTAAGGTGGCCACATAAGAAATGGTAAGCTCCATTCATCCTCACGAGTACCCTACACCAGAATCGCTTCTTTGTCCCTCAAGCTCAGTGATGCTAGAAATAACAACACAGATCTCCAAAGTCCTCTGAATACAACCCTCTGGCGCCTCCCAATACTACCATGGCACAAATGACAGAGAAAACGCAAGAGAACAGTCAAGCACGAGGAGAATCCATTATGCCAGGGCCTCAGAGGGATAGAAATGGTTTTGTGGGATCGCACGGGGGCAGCATTAGACGTCCACCAGAGGCGGTGGGGAGCAAGCCTATTGTCATGGGTTTTAAATTCACTCTGCAGGACTGTACATAGCCCTTGGAAAATGTAATCATGCTACACAAATGTGTTGAAAAACATTGTATTACGTTATCAAACACCAAAAAGCCTTAAACATTTCAAAGTAATTTCTCTTCCACTTACTTTCATCTGATGGCCAAAGGAAAGTCAAAAGCCAAAACAGATTAAAAGGATATAAAAATCTAAAAGCACTACAACTGGAATGTCATTTTCCCTTGCTGGGGACAATAAGCTGTATGTCTGCCTTCAGCTTCTTATTAGGAGTAAGTTTTAAATAACCTGCTTTAATATCTTTCTCTCAACCTACTGGTACACAGTTAATTATATTTTTTACAGCTGTCATGATAACTCTATATTGATCTTCATGCACCAACTCACAGAATCAGGTGAGTCAGGTGATTGTATAAGAATCTGAACAGTCATTAATAATAATAATAATTTCTAGTTTTTGTAGTTGTAGAGGAAAAAAATCCAGAAAGTCTGGTTCAACGATGACCTAATGACTCAAAACTCAAAACTGTATTATCATACACATTGTGTTACTCTTAGATGAATTTGTAGATCCCTCTCCTTAGTTACAAGCCTTTGGACAACTGCAAATGGGCCAGTGGTCTTCAGCCTACTTCCCAAGTATATCCCCCAAACAAAGGAGATTCTCTTCAACACATGAATGATTTTTTTTTTAATTATATTTTATTTTTTACAGGAGAGACTTATTAATCACTAGACAGACAGCACAGAAGGAAAACTCATCATTTCTTAAGCTGTTTATATAAAGGTGTGGAAAAAAATAAGGAAATACAAGCCCTTGTACTTGCATCAAGTCAAGCAGTAGTTTCCTCACAGAAGCAGCCTTCCTGAGAAATTCCCATATCAGAATGCTTTGAAAATTAAGTGCTTTCACCTTGTCTACTTCCTTGAACTCTCAAAAGAACTACTTTAGGTACTGGCTTCCCACCCCCAGAGCAGATGTTGCTTCCCTTCATTAGGGATTCAAAGTTCAGCAAGATTGGTATTTGACTCAAATGTGGTCATCGCATATTTTAAAAATGACTTCACTGAACAATAACTGCATTAGGCAAAAAGAAAGTGACAGTGAAACACATCTCAGTCCCTAAATGTTAAATAGAGCTGGATTGGACTGCAGTCATCAGTGTGTGTTACAGAAATATTTATGTATTGAAAACTTACCACAAAAAATGAGCTATAAAACTTATTTACAGTGTAATCAATACCAAAGAGACGCCTTTCCAAAAATGCTGGGGGGTCCCATGCAAGTTAAGAAGCCAGCAAGAAGAGTTACATCCAAATACAATTTATGTATGTTCTTGGCTCTTACACTGATGTTGCACATGAGAACGTCACTCACCAAAGGCCATGTAGAGCACATTAACATGAAGCTGGTTTGTAAGAGTCCAGCATTGTCACAGCAAAAAAATCAGATTTAAAAAAAAAAAAAAAAAGCTAACTTTGCTAACTTGCAAAAGGCAGCTCAGTGAAAGCAGTAATTCCTCCATTATAATACAGCTATATATATTTATTATCACAGAGGGTCTTAACAGCTGTGGTGAAAGTTAAAATTAGGCAACAAAAGGGAAAGCTTTGCAGAGCACAGCTAAGTCAATTATTGTAATTCATACCTGGAAGTGAAAACACACATCCTGAAAAACTCTCCGTCTGGCATAAGAGGTGACAGCCTGTTTAGCAATACAGATAGCCCTGAAAACATCATCTTTATGCTCTCATCAAATACTTAGTCCCATCAAAGTCCAAGTGGTGATATTCAAAGACCTGCACAGAATCTGACCAGGGGAATAACCTTTTGACCCAGACCCAAGTCCATCAAATACATATTACTGGAAATACGTAATTCTTAACCAATGAAGAACAGACAAAAATTTCACCTGAAAAAGGCCTGAACACAGTTCACTCTCAGGAGGGAAATGAATGAGCAACAATTTTGCTACTTCCCAGTTGCATAGGAGTCAGCTTTCATTCTGCAAGGTTTTCACTTCCTCACCTACAAATGCGTTGAAGTAATCACACTCTAATGCTTACATTAACAGTAGTGAATTGGTGACAACACCTGAATATGCTCAAAGGCAAAAGTTAAATAACAATATGAAGAATCTATCAGTTTCTCCCCAGCATCAATCCAAAACAAAAAACAAAAAACAAACAAGCAAACAAAAAAAAAAACCCAAGAGGAATTCTTACATTTACTATCACATTCCATGAGAAATACCACAAGAGGTCTAATATAGGTAGTTCTACTGTTATCACCAGTCAGGCTGACAAACATATATAAATTCTTAATTTTGTCCATTAGGAGATAATGTCTGTCCCTGTTTAAAATAGGAGGAAATAGGAAGAAATATAGTCTATGTGATTTCACAAACAAGCTAGAAGCTTAAATGCAATGTGGTTATAAACTGAAAATCACTATTATGCACAGAAATTAAAGGAACGGAAAACTGAAAACACCACCTCTGAGATGGAAAGAAACCTAAGTGTGCTTGCTGCAATTTCATAAGTAGGGACTGGAGAATGTCCACCCCAGAACACTAAAACACGTGACATAGGAAACTGCAAATCCAGGAGGATTTATTTTTAATAGAATAAATTCTTTCTACAGGGATTCCCTCTGGAATTCCCTTTAAAGAGAGAGAGATGGTACTACAGTTGTCAAACACTGGAACAGACTTCCTAGAGAGGTGCTTGATGCCCCATGCTTGTCAGTGTTCAAGAGGTATTTGGACAATGCCCTTAATAATACGCTTTAACTTTTGGTTAGCCCTGAAGTGGTCAGGCAGTTGGACTTGATGATGTTTGTAGGTCCCTTCCAACTGAACTATTCTATTCTATTCTACATCACTAGGGAACAACACATATCATCTGCATTAAAAAACAAAAACAAAAACAAAAAAAACAAAAAACAAAACAAACAAACAAAACAAACAAACAAAAAACAACAACAACAAAAAAAAAACACTTCGGGCCTAAGATTATATTAGTTCGTTCCCAGTAGCATAAAATCTTTAAAACCAACATAAAATACAATTAAAGACATTAAAAAAAAAAAAAGGAAATTGATAACATTACCATTTATCAAAGACAGGTGGTGCCTATTCTTTCAGAGGATAGCTAATTTTCTGGAGAAATACAACATGGTAGACCTTACCTACATAGACTTTAATAAAGCATTTGGTGACATGCCATGAGGGAAAATTGTTAAAATGGAGACTGATGCAGAAATATTACATGTGGGAAGATGGCTAAAGGGGATACTATGAAAGTCGTTCTCTAAGCCAGAGAAGGTCTAATCGAGTTCCTTCGACTTAATCTTGAGACCACCATTTTTTATAACAACTTTGGAACAAAAAAGAGGCATGAGATGATAAAATCTGCTGAAAAGACAAAGCCCTGACTCTCACCAATACAAATGTGATTGAAGCATCATTCAGGAAAAACTAGAGGGTTCAGAAACAGGCTGAAATGTGATAATAGGGCATAAAGTGATAAACTTAAGAACCCATAAGAAGAAGTTTATTATTTGGAACTGACAGTAGAGGCAGAGCAGGGTGTAATCACAGCATTGACAAAGAGATGACACTGAGCCACCCTGGATCAAGCATCCATGAAAGAGGCAAATGTGATTTAACAGTGTGTCGGATGAGATATCTGACACACGTATTTCTCGTCTGCAATGCTGTGTGTAGTTCTGGTTACTGACATACAAGAAATAAATAGTCAAACAGGAAAATGATGCTGTGAAAAGCAGAACAGGAACGCTTACCTTGCAAGAGGAGGCTAAAAAGAGCTTGGCTTATTTAACTCTGCAAAAAAGAAACTGAGAGGGAACATGATTAGTCCCTCAATATATTTATTAGGCAGCAAGTTGGAGGGGAAGGAATAGTCTTTAAGCTAAAGGAGAGGACATGGGAAGCACAGTCCAAGCTGATTCTGCACAGTCCCAACTTGCAAAGAAAACCCCACTTCTATCTTGTTTAACAGAAACTAAACTTATTTTGGAACTCGCCAGAAGGGAGCAGAGGAGCACTGGCCCCATTTCAGGCCAGTGGGTTGAACTCCAGAGAAACCCTAGGGCATATCTTCAGCTGGCTTTGACTGTCGTAACCACATTCAGAGTGGACACTTACGCTGCTGTGGTTCAGCCTCCAAATTTCTTCAGAGGAAATGTTTTACCAGACTGCTTGAGTGAAGGAAGCAGCCCCAGTGACAACTGCTGAACTAGTGACTGTTGCGAGGTTAGAAATAACACACCTAGATAATTTAAATTTACCTCAGAAGAACAGAGTATTCAAACATCGCATGAGGAGCACTTCTTCAAGTCCTGTAGAAGCTCTGCTTTCACAGCAGTCTGAGCTGCAGACAACAGAAAGCAAAGGAGAGTTTTTAAAATGTTTTAAACAGCAGAGATGAAGTTGGAGTTAGGGACTGCTTGGGAATCGTTTTTTGCCATTTAATATGGTTCTTAGTATCAACTCTTGGAGGGAGTTCAGCTAGAAATATGAATAAAATAAACGGTGTAATCTGAGAAATACAGGAGATATAAACTGGCAAAGCTTATTAGCGATATGCTGGTAAGTTATTCAAATTTGGCTAAACTTTAAAGACATGATGAAGGTGGCTCAGGGGGAGTGTGTACCATTATGCAAAATTAAGCACAGAATTTCAAAACCAGTAAGTCTGAGTGACAAGCTGGTTAAGTTAATTGCAAGTAAAAATGGAGCTCTAAAAATTATAGGGAGCATAAAACTACAGCATTGTTACTTCTAAAAAGAAAAAAATCAAACGAATGTAACGATGGTACTTGAGGCGCATAAAGGAATATAATGAAGCACAAATAGCTAGGAGTAATAAGACTTAACAATAAGTTTTTTTTTTTTAATATATTGGAGGATTGAAAAATGCAAGAGAACAAGTAGTTCCATAAATAAGGTGACAGAGCTCACAAATATTTGCTATCAGAAAAAAAGAATTAACAGAATAATTCATTCCTTTCTTGTATTTGTATTTGTATTTCACAAGCAGAATGTTATTAAATATAAGACCACAGAGAACATATTGTGGTCACAGAGAAGTTCTGAAGGCTGAGATTAACCTACTACTCTTGTTGAATCTTAACGAGCATCTGAGATCTGGCTTAAATTAAAATTTTGAAGTTTATTTATCTTGACCATGCCTCGCATTTTCCGTTACTCGAAAAAGGTGAAACTTCTTTGAGGAGAAAAAGCTCCACCAGGACTTGCCTCAGAAATGCGAATCTAGCAGGGAACTCCTGTTAGGTCCACAGCCACTTGCAGTCACTATGAATATTCATTCAGAGAGGATCACGTTAGGAGCTGTAGTAAACCACCATCTGTTGACCACATTAAGCTCAGTCTTTAGTAAGATCTCTAGACATTCCCTCTGACTAAGCATGTTTCTCTGCGTCATTCCCAATCAGTAACAGGGAAAAATGGGCATGGTCCACTGTAAGTGAAAATAAGGACTGTATTCTCCCCAGAAGGATGATTGTTTCAGTTTTCCTTGGCAGACTTCAAGACAAAAAAAAAAAAA
>VXAA01004296.1:499921-512031 GCA_013399115.1 Anseranas semipalmata
AAAAAAAAAGTAGGAACAAAGCTTTCCCGCTGCCTGAAGTGCAGCTTCCTCCCGCTGTTTAGCTCCTTTCAGTGCCTCCTGGACGCAGCTGGTCGCCGCCGGTTCTCCAACGCCGGCTCCGTGGGACAGCTGCACGCCAGCCCCGCTGCAGCAGTGCCGCGCAGAGCGCTCCCGCGCAGGCAGGACAGCAGCCCTGGGGACGGCGCAGGCCAGGACGGGGGATGCCCGCGAGGAGGGCAAGGAAAACAGTGTGCGTGCACACGCACACGAAGGTTGTTGTGAAGCGCAAGGACAAGGTGGCAGAATTAAAGCTGCAGGGGTATTTACTCCTAAATTTTCAAATATAAGCAGTGCTTTTACCATTGAAAGGCTTGGCGTTGTTTTAGTTTTTGGGTTTTCTTCCCTTTGCATGCTCATGTTGAACAATAAGAAAAGCATAGGTGGAAGGGAAATGGTACAGCACCAGGGAGCTACCTGGAAGACGGAGGAGAGAGAATCGTTCTCCTCAGAGGGCAGAGCTGGACAAAAGAGACGCTGCTTAATCCAGAGGGAAAACTTGTTCCAGAAGGTGACCAATGCACAAGTATTGAACAGGGACAAGGCTGTTTTCAAATAAAACTTTTAGTTTTTGGTAGAGGTCAGTGGGCAAATCAGAGCAAGAACTCAAGGAGTATAGCGAGTAACTCTTAGTTGAGGAGAATCAAATGGAAGTGATGTGTTTAAAGAAGTGAATGGTTATTTGAGTTGTAACAAGCTTTAGTTCATTCTTTTGGTTTTGCTAATTAAGCTTTTGGAGATTTTGATAAAGATTAATTAAAGATTAAGATTTTGAGGATTGTTTGCCTTGCTGATTTTCTTTTCTCTCTTTTTCCTGTGGGGGGATAAAGCAATTGGGTTTTGTTTTGTTTTTTTCCTAGTGTGAATAGTTAATGAAATAAACAAACTCTAAAAAATGTAGAGTGCAAAAAACACTAAAAGGGGAAGGGTGTGGGGTGAACACTGTTTGCATTTGTTCCTCCGAGGGAAGGCCCTTGGTGTTTTTCTCTTCTTACACAACACTGGGGCTCATGGTGGCAGAAGAGGCTGCTGTCTGAGCTGTGAGCAGCCAAAACAAACATAAAGAGAGCAAGAAATGGAGGGAACGGAGACTCTGAGCCACTAGCATTCTTGTTGTAAGACAGTGATTCAAGCAGTTCAGTGTTATTAATCAGGGTAAGTGATTCTCCACAGGCCAAGGTATAGAAAAAGAGCAGCATAGTTCAGAAATCTACACAAATATGGTCTGCAGTGTTTTCTGACTGATCGCCGTGTATCTAGGAGTATGTCGTCAAACCCCATGACAAAATTAGTCTAGTGCCTGAATCCCTTGGTCTGCTTCTCCTCGTTAGCTCAGCTAGCATGCTAACACGCTGCAGAACAAACACGCTGGTTGCCTCCTCCTCCTCCAGCTTTTACTTCAGCTATCTGTCCTTACGCAGAATGGATAAACAGTTTTCTTGCCAAATAGTAGTGGATTAGCTACAGCACTGGTGACGACAGCACAGTGTGCGGAAGGATAAGAGTTACAATAGATATTCCCAAAGCAGTAACGTGAGCTGGGATAAGGCAGGAATGAAATGTCATCATCAAGATGGACATTTACACACTGTGGAAATGATGACTAGTATTTGGATTGAGCAGAAGGGCGAGTTCTACGTCACAGCAACTCCCAACAAAGTTCATCAGACAAAGGTCACGTATGCTGCACTTTAACCCCACAATCCATTCCTCCAGCTTGAATGCAGACTATGTTGCTAAAACTTATTCCATTCAGAAAATAAAATAAAATAAAATAAAATAAAATAAAATAAAATAAAATAAAATAAAATAAAATAAAAAGTCTAATAGTCATACTAAATTGTCCTTGATTGGAAATATGCTGCCTTTGATATTCTTTCACTCTGGGTCCAATCCTGAGAACTACTAAACATCTTCATTTCATATGTGCCTCAAAGCCCTGCCAATCCTCAGAGCTTCTCAGGACAGGAACAGTGAATTGAATGTACATCTGAGAATAAATAGAGCATGCAAGATTTGAAGGTACCTGGACCAGTTGAAGTGAAATCCACAATTTGCTATAAATAAAAAAGAAAAGCATTGTGGCATTATATCAATGTTCCTAATGATGTTAAAACAAATCCAGTATTTAGCAAAACAAACGGAACATTTTATGATTTGTTCAGTTCTGCTACTTCTGTATATACATATTAACGTTGTAAAATTCTCTACCACCTTCTGAACTGGAGCACGTTCACCGCATTTCATATATAGTAAGAATGACTGAAGCACAAAAGCTCCTAAGAGCAACAACAAAACAAGATCCTACAGCTTCAAGCCAGTTTCCAGTCCTCCTACAATTCTTCTATGCAATGGTACATCCAGTTTCCTATCTGAAGCCATGGAAAACAGTGACATGGCGACAAAAATATATAAATTTTTGACAAAAATATATATATTGGCTTGCAAGGAGCTCTGACACTGCTGGGATGGCAGTGGAAAAAGGCCCGGAGAACCTTGTCCATGGTGCCAGAGAGATGCACTGGCAAATGTGAGACCAGAAATAAGTCTACAAGCATCAGTCTTGTACCTTATCAGAAAAGACTACCCTTTCCTCCCCGGAAATGTTTACTGATTGACATAACCACAATTATTTCAAAATTTGTTGGTGACTCTTGTGTCATAATATATTACATTATTCCTGAATTAATTGACACTGAACACTTTGATTCACAAAAGTTCCTGGGGGCCTGGGAAGTTTCATTAGAAACAATTTCTTAAAATGTTTTGGGGCCCATTATTTACTTCCATTTTGCTTTATGAATTTCTACCTGTCTCATTACTGGATGTCCTTCGGCTCTTTTCAGCTGGCCACTTATCCTCTCAGTCATTTCTGGTGCTTATCCTTTCTCTCCTAGTCTCCAGCAAGTCTGGAGCTCTCTCTGGTTCACTGCCTGGGTTATATTTCATTACAGCTGCCACATTATCTGCAGCAACCATCATTAAAAAGACTGCTGCATTACCACCAGAAAGGGAGCAATATTTCAACAGCTTTGTGTAGCAAATGCACTTGGGGGAGGGTTTCTGCCACCTCTTGCCAAGTTCCCATTGCTTCACTTTCCCCATTGGTTCTCCTGCTTTGTAGTTCAGGTTCTGAATTTATCTCAGGTTCCCCCTGTTTTGCTCTCATTAGGAAGGCATTCGGGCAGCATTCCTTTCCCCTCATGCTGAAGAATTTGTTCCAGGTCACTGCTGAGCTGCAGACAGCGTCCTTGAACATGTAACCTGTAATGAAATGAATGACTGTCCTCTTGGCTGCCAAACTTTTCATGCAGGACTCCCCCCCACACCCCTGCCAATGGTTCTTCACTAGTCTGGACAGATGTAGAATAACAGGGGAAAGAGAAAAGTGTAAACGAGAAATTGGAACTGTTCCTCCCCTCGCAACATATAGTTAGTAATGTGTCTTGGGCAAGCCTCCGCTCACCAAAAGTGAGGCTTTGGAAACTACAGAATAGCTATGCTATATACCCAGTTGTTGGCAGAGTTTGATGTTTTCATGGAGCTACCAGCCACGTAAATATGCCTTAAATTCTTAGATGTTAATCCAGCAGTTACTACTAAAGAAAACAGTCCTAGAAACACTAGATCTACCAAAAGTGAAGATTATGTCTCCAGAGATGTCGTAGCCTAATTCACAGAAGAGGGATCTTTCATGACAAATGCCCATTTGTAGAAAACTCCATCCAAACCCATGCTGCCATCCTCTTCTAAGCCCAAACCAAACTGCTGTGAGCTTAAAAGAACTGAGTTTTCACTCAAACTGTACATAGCACAGATTAACAAGGGTGGACTTCAAAAAATAAAATCTTTTGCCTCTATAATGTGTTGCTCCCAAGCGTTGTTGGCTGCACTACTCACAATCATTCGTGGTCAGACAATCTACAGAAAATCATCACAAGACAACAAGAAAAACTGAAAACACCATTCACTGTTCCAATATTGGACAACTAAACCTCTCTGCCTAAAAAGAAGCACTGCTGCTGCACAAACAAAATCAATTAATTTAGGAAGGGAGGTTCTTACTAGGCTCTGTGTGCTGTACATGTGAAAGGAAAATCTACCGTAGAAGGCAGTTTAGAGCAAAAGACTATCCCTGGATAGTTATGCCATTAAGGCTGGTGCCTTAATTGAGATGCAGTGAGTCCAGAATATTCTCCCTTTCGTAGCTGAATTTAGATTAACACAATCTCTCCTCATTCCTTTCCTTGGTTTCTGAGGTTCCCCTGAACCCTTACCTGCGAACTTGCTAGGAATTTGTGCAAGGGAGTTGAATCATGAATATGTAACCTATTGACCAATGTAACTGAACATTTCTCCTTCAACAGTTGTGTTATCATGGCTGAAACTTTTGTCCTAACTTGGCTCTTCTTTGAGGACACACATACTATGAAGACCCCAAGACTCCATGCCAGCAGTAAAGCAACCTCCCTTGCAAACCTGCTTCTCTCTTTCAACTGAACACAAAAAAATAGCCCAACCAAGAGTTATTTCACAATCAGCTGTGCTCAATTTTACTTTTAACTAATTACTACCTTTCAGAGATCTAAACTTAAGACAGTTTCATAGGTCCCCCAAAAGAAAGCAGGATCAGGCATGCTGCAGCTGTTTCTCTGCAGCCTTTCTCTCCCTCCAAAAGTGTTCTCAAGTTAATTTTGACGAGGTTTGAAAGGAGTAGGCTTGTGCTCCACATTGCAAATGTTTTCAATTTGACAGCTCTGTCGGTGTGGGGGAGGGAGAGAGATCAGTGATATCTTTAAGTTATGCAATAAAAAGTTCGTTGTCTTCTTTGAATGCAGATTTCTATTGAAGTTTTAAATAGTCCTATTCTCTCAGGAAAGGATTGAAAAAGGTGGTTAACATAAGTCAGCTGAAGAAGCCTACTGCTGTTCCTGTAAATAAAGCTGACCTTCTGGAGAAGTGACAGAGACCACTGACCTTGTTTTTCTCCCTTGCACCACGAACTGCATACCCTTACATGAGTATCATATTACCAGCCAAACAGCCAGCTTTCACGAATGGCAGTACAGGATAGTACACAGCTCTAGCATTCGCTGAAAGGAAACTCTTGCGTTCAGGAAGATGCAGAGGGCTCAAGCCTATGCTGAACTTGCACTGACAAAAAAATTTCCCAAGGGATGGACAACAGATTCCTGGGATTTAAAAGGAAAAAAAACATCAATGATTCTGCAACACATTTCAGAAATTACAGGCCATGAAACATCTGATGCTGTAACTACAGAAGCCTTGCTGCAGAAGACATGATTTTTTCTTCTGTCATGTCGTTGTATGCCTCTATTTCGGAGTTGCAAGGAGAAAGGAAGAGTGTGCTTGCAATACTTTAAAGAAAACCATCTACCAAAAAGCCTAACAAGATCACAAGTTGAAATTAGTTCTCTTTAGCCTTCATCCATCATCCAGTAAATGATTTTCCATTTGCAGTAAGGCAACTCATTCAAGCAGTTCTCCTTCTTCACAAAGGTTTACGATATAGAGCTAGCACTCTTGAAAGGAATGGGACTTTCTCTACATGGATTTGTGCCATCCTCATCAATGCAATATCAACGCTTGAATCCATCATGGCAATGAGCTTTACCCACATCATGTTCCTGCGAGGCAGGAAATGCTTGTCACATTTTACAGATGGGGCTTCAAGACAGCCAAGATTATCTGATTTACCAAGACCACAGGTGAATTTTTGTCGCTGAGATACTGCATTTGACTTTCAAGCCTAACCCTTTTCCCTTTTGCTAGTAATTTATATTTATGCGTATATATAAATATGTCTATGTATATAAAGACCTCACCTTTCTTTCTGTTCTCTTACTCCTCCACAGTCCACTAAGATAAACTGTCTCTTCTTCCTCCCTGCTAAAAGAAAAACCGCCGCCACCACCAACAAAAAGGTAGTAATGACAACTTCTCCTGTTCCAGCAGGAACACTATAGATGCAGGAAGGAGTCTGGCCAGTTTCCCCATCACTTTTACTTACCTCCTCCCCCTTCCTAAGATCAAGAAAAGAGAAGCTCAGGAAGAGCTGTAAAAGACGCAAGTTCCAAAAGCAGCTTTCATTTTCTAGGTCCCTTAGACGCAGTGAAGAAATCATTGCAGGACCACTGCATGCAAATAAGGGAGCTAGGTATGGGAGTCCTATCAGTGCTTCCTGCTTCCCATAGGTAGGACTCCAAAGCTGCTGGCCAGAGCCTGCACCACGTAGTAGCCTAGCCCAGAGGTCAAAGAGGATGACACTCCATCCAGACGCACAGACTCAGCCCAAACCTTCTGCCTTGGTAAGCCATGACAACCCATGACGAAGTCCAAGCATCTCTCATTGTGGTGACTGCCTTGGACCCCCACAGTGGCCAACACCATGAAACTAATAGGGATATTAACTGTTGGACTTGTGGGAAGAAAATATTTTACCCCTATCACATTTACTGCAGATCTGGTAAAGAAAAAGAAAAGAGACATTTAGAAGAGAACGAAATATTCTCTTTCATAACAAAGAACAATATATTTTTAGACTTTAAAAATGATATTATTTCTACATGTCAATCTTTCAGAAAATTTTCTATAATAGATATCTATTTCAAATGAAGTCACTTCGTTTTAAAAGTTTTGATATTGTGCAATTACTTTTCTTACATTCTGTGGATGTTTATCCTGTAGGCAAGTAATATGCTGCATTAACCACATTGTAAGTGTCTAAAATTGCACATTTCTTTTTGTTTATTTAATAGAACACCACTCTTGAGCCCTGTGGCTATAACCTTTCTTTCCACTTACTAATCTACAGCTTTGAACTATTTTCAGCATTATCATTCCCCCAATTTAGAGTCTGTCAAATGACAAAAAAGCACTGAAGAACCTCCAGATGCACCAGAACTCCATTTCAATAGTAGAAAAAAAATGTAATTATTTAGAACTCAATAACTGATAGTGCATTATTTTGTGAATAAGTCTAGCAGTACTTTATATGTAACTTCAGATTTAGGCCTTGTTGAGTGGGGGCTTGGCCAACTGACCTTCAGAGGTCGTTTGATATTACAATTTCAATAACTACAATTTAATCTGAATAAGCAAGTAGTTACTGCAGATATTTCATTCTTAGTAATTTTTTTCTTCTTGGAAAAACATACAGGGAGTGAGAATTTTTCTATTAAACTGTCCAGCCTAATGGCCCTACAATCACCACCTGCGCTCTAAACCAGCAAACATCCAAAGAATTCGCCACTTTCTAGACAGTGTAATGAGAAAGGAAGAATTGTAATTCTAGAAAGCACCCAAGATATTCTTCCTTCATTTGCGCCTCTCCAAGGAGCTTTTGCAATGCAATGTAATAGAGGTGGAGTTGCTTACAGTATGTCTTGTCTTGCCTTGACTTAGTGGGGCTGCACTGCCAGCGAGTAAGCTGTCCTGATGTATGTGCTCTACGGAGATTCAGAGAACCCCTGTGTGACAGAAGGAAATAAAGGCTCATCCCTTTACACACATCTGACAGCCTCTAATTCTCCTTCCAAACACAATGCCTTTTATTAATGTCACAGCTAATTGGGAAAAGTGCCATCAACCAGGCTCCTCGGAGCACAGGAGCATGCCTGAGGACACACTGCATCCTTCGAGCCTCTGCTGGTGTGTGACCCCAAACCCATGGTCACTCAGTGCCCGCCTGTCCCCACAGGGTGATGGGTTGTCTCAGAAGCCACGGCATGGTGTGAGCAGCCAGCGAGACACAGCCCTAGCGGCAGCACACACAACCCTCTCACACTCCATGCGCGAAAGCTGACATCTTGCTGCCCGTGCCACTGGGCAGACAATCTGAAAAGATTAAATTTGCACTCAGCAGGGTGGGAAGAGAAAGATGTGGAACTTTCTTATCTGAGAGGCACTACAAAGGCATTTAAAATAAAAGCTTCTATGTTAATCCAAGTAAAAAACAAATGTATATGAGAAAGAATGGATTTTTAAACAAAATCCATAAAAACAAAGGAAATAAACATACCCCTACAGTGTCAGGAATTCAGAGGATTCCAGAATGTCTTTGGGAATGAGAAGATCAATCTTTTTAATTCTCACAATCAAAGCTGAAAAAAGCACTAAAAATCCCTAAACACTAGTGACAGAGAAAAGTCCATTTTACTGTATTTACTTCCAGTCTATACATTAATAATCTGAAGTATTATTAGAGAGAGATCTTTTTCTTTCTTTCTTTCTTTCTTTCTTTCTTTTTTAAGATTTGGTTTATTAGTAAAACAGTTCATGTGCCATCAATACAGTCACCAGCTACAGATACATTAGCAGCTAACCAACCCATCCTCCCTTGTACTGGATCCTCATTCATGATTTGATAACAAAAGCTGTGTTGTATTATTCTGGGACAAACACAGAAGCTGTCCTCTAAGAACAGCTTTCCTGTAAGGCTGGAAAACACAAGTTTTGTTACCCCTCCAGCTCCGAAACATTTCCATCTTTATTCTTCTATGCAGTGCATTGGTTTCCTCCTAAGTGTACTTGCAATCTTAATAAGCAAATTTCAGTCACAAGAGAACACGCTCAGTGTTTTACTCAAAACACAATGCAGTTCCTCCCACCATGTGCACTACCTTCATGGTAAAAAGCACCTTTTCAGGTATTTTTCTATAATATCAATTATTTCAAGGTGTGACAAAGTTTTAAATATTTCATTTTGAATTGTTTGATATATGCACCCTGGTGAGTACATGTCATGGAATTTTATAGAATAGAAATTGGGGTAATTTTTTTGGAAGTCATTAAAATAGGAGGTCTGGGTGGAATCTGAGCACTGATGTTTCCCTTAACCAATAATTTTCTACATTTTTGTAATTTCCCAGTGAGGGAAGAACACCTCCGAGTCACTGGAGAGGATCCAGAATGAAGTGAGAAAACTGAAATCTCCCAGGCCTGATCTGGAGTAGACCCATGCTAGATGAACGATGGGCTGAGAACAGATGATAACTGTAGGCCTCGGTCACAGCTCTTCCTTGGGACCGACTTAGCTCCTTTCTCTAGGTAGCCCTTGGGAGCACTTTCTCATTACTCTCATCTGTTAAGCTGCCTCTTAAGAACCAGGTATTCTTCATGCTCTACATGCAACCAAATGGTGGCACAGGGAAGGGCTGGAGCCCCTTCTCCGTGTCTGTCAGGGAAGCAAATGTTATCCAACTGGGAAGGGAGTGTGTATTCCAGAGACTATTTGCAAAGTCCCTATGGAAATCTACCACATTGGTGAGGTTCTTACACTTATATCTGCCTATACTGACAAATGGGCCAAGGCTGGGGAGTGGGCTTGAGCATGGGATCACTGACCCGCATGCTACTGTAATCCTTGGCATGCTCCTTAGAAGAGTTTCGGCCTATGTCAGCCAGCACAACACCTGGACGCCGGGGCAATTCTCGGGGAAGTGCAGACAAGACTGCTCCATATCTGGCTTCCTCTGCCCTGCAGAGGCCTCCAGCTCTATCTAGCTGGTTTTTCATACCCGGCATCTCCTCTTTCCACAGCCCAGGACATGCAACACCCTACCTCAACTTTCTGCTATAAAACCATCAGCCTACAACGTGGACCAAAGTCACCTGAGAGCAGATCCTCCCTCAAACCAGCACTCAGACTCTAATTCTGAAGTCGTGGGACCAGTGGCCCACAGCATGGGCTCACATCAGATGCAGGGCCTGAGGCTATGTAACATAGACATGGTGGTCTGTGCCAGTTGGTCTCAGGGCCAGAGAACTAGCCCTGAGACATTTTATTAGCAGTACAAAGGTAACCTGAGGCAAGTCTTCAGTAAAATCTTACTCTGATACAGATGCAGACTGTATGTTTACCAAATAATAGGGTTAGGATTTCTTCATGTATAAGGGATATCATCTGCCATATTCATTACAAGGCAGGGGGGGGAAAAAAGCACTCCTCCCCCAGTTTGGTTAGAAATTTCTAACAATGATTAATTTTCTGCAGGGTAAAACATCCTTCACAGAATGCTCTACAGAGCTGTCAATGAGCACCATTAGAAAACAGTATACGAGAGGCTAAACAAAGGCACATTTGAAGAGAAATTACACCCAGTTTCTACAATATCCATAAAACTACTCATCATATGGACCTATTACCATAGTCTGAGATCTTCTGCTTCATTTTCCTTACTCTGCCATCCACAGGGAAAGCATTTCAAAGGATAAGCCTAATTGTCCCATCTTCTATAAAGCTTTCTGAAAGATTTCAAAGTATTTAAATTAGTAATAAAAGACAGAGACAACTAACACAGGCTAGAGGACAAAAAGATAAGAAAAGAAAATAATAAAAAGAAATATGCACCAGTTGTTAACTGCAAGCAGTGTAATCTAATGCTTCTACCAGATGCCAGCAATAATGATAAAACCTGCCCACAAAAAGGATAAATCCCTTTTTATGGTCTAGATATATTTTACATTCACAATACCTAAGCTGTCAGTATTAGTGATGGAAGGGGGAGAGGATACCAAAAACATCTGGAAATACACAAATTAGGAATAACTAACTTGGACTGACAATGATTAGAAACTCAAGGAGAAAAGATTTTTATTCCCTAGATCTGCAAGCCTAGATATTTAGAAATGAAATTAAGACATCAGATTTCTGTTTCAGAATATATTCACAAATGAAAGGAAGTATAAAATTTTAAAGTAGATTTCTTTAAAGCAGATTTTCCTGTACTGTACCAACTTGAATCAAAAAAAAAAATCTTAAATACTTAAAACATTTAGTTTAAACCTACTCCTATTGTTGTAACCTAACTAAAAGTATTTAGTTACTGTACTTGCAGTTTTGAAACTCCATGCATTCAACTCCTATGGTTAGATATAAATGATCTTTGCTAACATGTCAGCCCCATTCACTTGATCTCATTTAGTCAAGTAGTTTTCATAGCTTTTATTGTTCAACAGTCCAGAAAGTGACTAAAAATATTGTGCAAAATTACATTTTCTCCTTACATATATTCGTATTCAAAATGAAACCAATCTGCTTCACTGGCAGAAAACAAGAAAACTCCTAGCAATCTTGCAAAAGCGTATTCTGCCTTCTCTGCCAGGCAGCTTTCCAGCCACTCATCCCCCAGCCTGTAGCGCTGTTTGGGGTTGTTGTGCCCCAAGTGCAGGACCCAGCACTTGGCCTTGTTGAACTTCATACACTTGGCCTCAGCCCACTGGTCCAGCCTATCCAGATCTTCCTGCAGAGCCTTCCTGCCCTCGAGCAGATCAACAAGTGTGCCTAACTTGGTGTCGTCTGCAAACTTGCTGAGGGTGCACTCGATCCCCTCACCCAGATCATTGATGAAGATACTGAAGAGAACAGGCCCTAATACTGAGCCCTGGGGGACACCACTAGTGACCAGCTTCCAACTGGATTTAGCTCCATTCACCATGACTCTTTGGGCCCGGCCCCCCAGCCAGTTTCTAAGCCAACGAAGCATACGCCAGTCCAAGCCATGAGCAGCCAGTTTCTTCAGGAGAATGCTGTGGGAAATGGTGTCAAAAGCCTTGCTGAAGTCAAGGTAGACCACATCCACAGCCTTTCCCTCGTCCACTAAGCGCGTCACTTTGTCACAGAAGGAGATCAGGTTCGTCAAGCAGGACCTGCCTTTCCTAAACCCATGCTGACTGGGCCCGATCGCCTGGTTGCCCTGCAAGTGCCACGTGATGACACTCAAGATAATCTGCTCCATGAGCTTCCCCGGCACCAAAGTCAGACTGACAGCCCTATAGTTTCCCAGGTCCTCCCTCCAGCCCTTCTTGTAGATGGGCGTCACGTTTGCTAGCCGCCAGTCGACTGGGACCTCCCCTGATAGCCAGGACTGCTGATAAATGATGGAAAGCGGCCTGGTCAGCACTTCTGCCAGTTCTCTTAGCACCCTTGGGTGGATCCCATCCAGCCCCATAGACTTGCATACATCTAAGTGCTGTAGCAGGTCACCAACCATTTCCTTGTGGATTATGAGGGCCACATTCTGCTCCCCGTC